>CM042191.1:8814090-8880999 GCA_023539305.1 Ilex asprella
CCCCCCCCCCTTCCCCCAAAAAAAATAAAAAAATAAAAAATAAAAGAGGATAATGTTTTCCTAAGCACTGACAAAAAAGAAATCTCAACAAACTTGAGATACATATTGACAAATCAACATGCTCCAGCCAGATGTTCCACTTAACTTCCAAAAGTGCGACCACCCATGCCTGTAAGCAGCTCCTACTACGACAACATTTTGTTTTCCGACAATGCTAGAGATCTAGGCATCACCAGATATACTCGCAGAAAAAAAACAAAACAGTTAATGGATTGGGTGGCTTCCAAAAATCAATTCAAAGAGGTGATAAAAGATATTCGTTTACACCAAAGATAAAAATTGTGTTGTTTTTTTCCCAATTGAAATAAATAAAATATTTCTATTTTCATAGAAACTGAAACGAATCGGTGACTAAATAACAAAATTCCAATGTCTCAAGATTTTTATTGGTGAATGAATGTCATGAATTCACTAGGGGCAGGTTCCGTGGACGATACTGCCTATAAGTGGTTGGAGGACGAGAAACGGTAGTTAGCGAGCTAGCTTAGAAAGAAGGACTAAAAAAATTAGCCCTCAAGCGAGTGAAGGTGACTATGACACTTTGAACACTAACAAAACTAATGCGAGGAGAGGTTTAGAGTCACTAGCCTTTGGGCTTAGTTAAGACTTCTTCCCTCTTGGCTTATTAGCTGGAATGTTTTGAGATATTTCGACATTGGTTTCAGAATGGTTCGGAACAAATTTCCAAATTTTTTGTGTTTTCATTCTATTTTCAAAATGTTTTCAAAATTTTAAAACATTTCTTTTTTGAGCTGATGCAAACTATGCAACTAAACAAAATTTTAATCCTTGGTTTGCAGAGCAAGTTATTGTCAAACGAATACTTATATTCATAAACGAACAATGGTGCCTAATTGCTAGTAATCCCTTTTCAAGCTTCTATTTTTTAGATCAGGTTGAACTTCAAGTACCACTAAAACTTGATCGAACTTTTAAAAGCTCATTTAACTTTGAAAATAAGCAACAATTATACACAAATGAATCCATATATTTAATTCCTAGTACATGATAATGAGAAACTTTTACCTAAATACATTTGTAATGTCTAGTAATCAAATACATATTTGTCAAATCGCGATTCGTATCATGAATTAGAATCCTAAATTTTAGAATCGGGAATCATAAGATTCGATATAAAATTTGAACAGAAAAAAAAATACCACATTTTTAATAAGATTGTGAAACATTTCGGAGTAAAATTGTCATATTGAAAAAATTAGAATGAATGCTCCTCTTGAGAGCTTTCAACTTTCAGAATTAAAGGATCTCCTACTTAATATTTTAGTCTATTTTTAAAAAGCACTTTAACATAGTAAGATAAATTAATTTTAGATATCAAACATACTTAATAAGTGTCGAATACATTTATTTTAAGTACCAAATTTAGGTTAACAAATACACTCTTAGTCACACCAATTTCGAGGTATAGGTCTCTCCTTTATTTAAGCCTAAAGTTGCTCAAAAATACTAGTTTAAAAATCATTATTCCAACAAATATTTCATGCCCAACTTGCATACATCGGAATGAAAGATTCTATTACTAAGTCTCTGAACAACTGCTTGTTGTTCCTTGGACGTCACAAATGGCATACAAATCAAACCATCATTGACCTTCTCTTTAATGAAGTGTCTGTTAATCTTAATATGTTTTATTCTGTTTAGTATTTTAAAAAGCTTGCCTAGGTGAGAAGTGAGGTGAAGCAAAGGTATCTCACCTAGAGCACTCCAGGTGAAGCGAATGTGACTGAAGCGAGAAAAAAGTGAAATAAGCGAGCGTTTTTCGCTTAAGCGAAAGGCAAAAAAGCGAACGCCTAAGTCATTTGAGACAAAGTTATTTTATTTTTATTATAGACCCTTGGATTGAGCAATTAAAAAAAAAATTATAAGATGTTGATATACCGAATTATTCTCTTAACCCATAAATACAACCCCAAACCCTAATTTTAGTCAGATTGACTTCGCTGCTCTGCTCCTACTCCTACACAATCGCTGGACACACCGACACAGTACAGACATGCTACACGATCGCGAGAAGTTAGTGGAGGCTGACGATTGCTGGTGGCTGGAGGCTGATCGTTGGAGGTTAGTCGATCGTTGCTCCTAATCACTAGAGGCTAGACACTGATCGCAGGAGGTTAGACGATCACTGGAGGCTGACGATCGTTGCTCTTTTCTCACTGATCGCTAGAGGTTAGTCTCCTCTTTTTCTTCTCTCTTCTATTTCTCCTTTTTCTTCTCTCTTCTGGTTCTGTGTTTCTTCCCTGATTTTGCTCCTATTTTTTTTCTGATCCTGCTCCTTTTTTTCTGATTGTGCTTCTGTTTTTTTTCCCAAATTCAGCTCCTTTTTTTCTGATTCTACTATTTTTTCCTGATGTTTTACTGTCCTGATTCTACTTTTGTTCTGTTGTTCTACATATGATAGTGTTGTTTTGTTTTTTTTTTTGTTGTTTTATTGTCCTGATTATGGTTCTATTTTGCTATTTTGCTGTCCAGATTCTGCTTCTATTTTGCTGTCCAGTAAATATGAAATTGTTTACAACTGTTATGAAATGTGATTTAGTACAGGTGTATAAGCCTACGACTGTACATAAAAATAGATTTACAAAAATAAAACAGCTATGGTTGATTTACTTTAACAAAAACACATGTAGTTGATATACTTTTAAAATAGATTCAATACATGATGTTTTTGCTGATTTCTTGTACTGTTTGGTTCTTTTGATTGTAGTGTGATAGTGTCATTCATAAACAAATAAATGGCATCGTCGTCCGAAGGAAACAAAAAAGACCTGGCATGGAAATAAGCACACTTAGTAAATCCTCAAAACTCAAGCAAGTTCAAATGAAATTTTTGTGAAAAAGAGTCAACTGGAGGTGTCTATCGGGCCAAGCAACACCTTGCGGGGAACTCTACGAGTGTTATATCTAGTCCAAAATGCCCTGATCATGTTAGGCAAGAGATCAGAGAATATATGGCTAAAAAAAAAGAAGAGAAGAATCTAATGAACATGGTTTCCGACTTTGATGAAATGCCTAATGACTTGGAGGAGGGTGAAGATGATATTATAGAGATTGTTGCGCATCGTAAAAGATCCGTGGCTAGTTCTAGTCAAGGTTCTACACAAGCCACATCCAAACCAAAAAGGCCAAGAGAAAAAGGGCCAATGGATGTATACTTTACCCCTGATTCGAATGTTGTAGTGCAAAATGAAAGACTAAGGGAAGACAAACAAATATTGATGTCAACGATCCTTTTAGAAAGGAAATGAGAGAAAAAGTTATCACAACATTTGCCTGATGAATGTATGACACGGGAATTCCCTTTAATGTTGTGAACTATGAAAGTTTTGCAGAAATGTTTGAAGTTATTGGACAGTATGGTCCTAGTTTGAAACTACATTTTTACCATGAAATTCGGGTCCCATTACTCAACTAAGAAGTAGGGCATATCAAGTGATTGATGAAAGATCAACAAAAAGAGTGGGCAAAATATGGATGTTCCTTAATGGCCGATGGATGGACTGCAAGAGAGGGAGAACCTTGATTAATTTTTTAGTCAATTGTCCAAAAGGGACCATGTTCTTTGCATCCATTGGCGCTTCTGCATACTCAAAGGATGGACAAAAAAAGTATGAATTGTTTGATAATTTTGTGGAGCGTATTGCTGAAGCTAATGTGGTCCAAATTGTCATTAGTAGGTATGAGCCGCTTAAAAAAGAAAAATAACTACTTGTTATATTGAATTTTTTTGTGCGTATTAGTTGACAAAAAAACCTTTGTTTAATAGGAAAGTTTTTGGAGGCAAAATGACCCAACCTATATTGGACGTCAAGTGAGGCTCACTGCTTGGACTTGATGTTGAAAGATATCTTAAAATTGCCCAACTTCAAGAGAATATTTGAGAGAGGAATAGTATTACACAGTTATATTTATAACCGTCCAACTCTGTTAAATATGGTGAGACGATTTACCCGGTCAAGGGAGTTGATTAAGCCTGCAAAAACAAGATTTGCTACGACTTTTCTTACTCTAACAAAGATCAACCAACAAAAGGTAACTTGAGAAAAATGTTCACTTCAGAGGAATGGACTACAAGCTAATGGGCAAAAGAACAAGACAAAAGGACAACACAAATTATTTTAATGTCTTCATTTTGGAGTAATGTTGTCTACTCTCTTAAACTTACAGACCCTCTAGTTCTTGTGCTTCAATTGGTTGATGGTGAAAAAAAGCCTCCCATGGAGTACATTTATGAAGCTATGTACAGGGCTAAATAAGCGATTGTTAATTCCTTTAATAGCAATGAAGAGAAGTACAAACACATCTTTGAAATCATTGACTGAAGGTGGAAAGTTCAATTGCATCAACCTTTGAGTACAACTGGGTATTTTTTGAACTCAGAGTTTTTCTATTCCAATCCAGAGGTAGAGAAAAATCAAGAAGTCATGAATCGCCTATATAAATGTTTAGAAAGGTTGGTCCCAAATCCTGCAATACAAGATCAAATTGGTCAAGAGTATTTACATGAAAGGTGAAAACCTCTTTAAGTTGCCCATAACGGTTAGACAAAGAACAACGAGAGCACCAGGTAATCTATGTTATCCCACAAGCTTATTTTATTATCATTACTTAAAAATGTTAGTCAATTAATTGTTACTCATTATTCACAGCTGATTGGTGGAGTGCATATGAGTCTCCAACTCCAAATTTGCAAAGCTTTGCAAAAAAACATTTAAGCCTTACTTGTAGTGCATCCGGTTGTGAGCGAAATTGGAGTGTGTTTGAGCATGTAAGTATCATCCTCAAACCTCTTCAATTACATTTTTTTATCTTAATATAAATTTTAATGTATTGTTAATAAATTATTGCAGATACAAAAAATAAATAGACTAACTCAATCACGTCTAAATAGACTAACTCATATCTCAAATTTCATTTGTGTATAATATTTTAGGATTTGAAATATTATTAGTGTTTGTTTGAATTTAAATCTTTAAGCTATGAGTGTTATTAAAATTTGAGATATTATTAGTGTTTGTTTTAATGTAATTTTTTATGGTTTTACTTGCATTTAAATATTTAGTATTAATATATATAAAATTAGAACTTAGATATTTAGAAGTAATTAAACTAAAATATTTTATTTTTTTAACTGTTCGCTTCACTGCGCTTCTTGCTTCTCACCTAGGCGTTAGGAGCCTTGGTCGCATCGGTTCGCTTTACGCCTTAAATAACACTGGTTCTATTATGTTGAACCGAATTGTGAGCAATATTTATGGCCACCTTATTATCACAATACATCACAATACAGGCATACAGGTTCACCATTAGAGACATCCAAGTCTTCTAATAAGGTTTTCAACCACACAAGTTCACAAAAGCCATGAGCCATAGCCCCGTATTCAGCACCTGCACTACATCTAACTATTACTGCTTGCTTCTTACTCTCCCAAGTAACTAGATTTCCTTCTCCAAATGTATAGTAACCCAATAGTGGACCTCCTATCCTCAATAGAGCCTACCTAATCTACACCAATGAATGCTTCTATCCTAAAATGACCTTGCTTTGAGTACAATATTCCTTTGGCCAGATATTATTTAAGATATCTCAGTATATGATGAATTGTCTCTTGATGAAGAACGCAAAGAGTATGCATAAATTGACTAACAATACTCACTGCAATGGGCAAGTGTGAAAAAGACATATAAATCTCCCACCAAGTCTCTGATATCGTCCACTATTACCTTCATCACTTCTCAGTTTGTCATTTACCTCAATATGTAAGTCACCAAGTCTACGACTTAGCATGTTAATTTCTTTTAGGAGATCAAATATATACTGCCTTCGTGAGATAAAAATGTTTTTATCTTATCTGGCCTTTTCAATCCCCCAAAAATTGTAACCGCCCCAAATCCTTTATCTCAAATTATTTACCAGGAAAAACTTTCAGTTTGGACAATTTCTCCACATCATCACCTCTAAGTATTATGTCATTAACGTATACTATAAGAATGGAGATCTTATCATTACCTATTGTGTGATCTGCATAGCTCTGCATGAATTTGACCATTACCTTATGAAATCTATCAAACCACGCTCTCAAAGATTGCATTAGTCCATAAAATGACTTCTTTAGCTCACATATTTTTCCCTCTGTAATTGACGAAGAAAATCCTTGAGGGATATCCATGCGCACTTTCTCCTCTAAGTCTCCATGGAGGAATGCATTCTTTACTTCAAGTTAATGTAAATCTCATCCCAGGTTGGCAGCACAAGAAAGAATAACACAAATGAAATTAATCTTCGCTACAAGAGCAAATATATCCTGATAGTCAATGTCATATGTCTAAGTAAACCCCTTAGGTACTAACCTTGCTTTATATTTATTCATTGTACCATTTGCATTTTGCTTAACAGAGAATACTCACTTACAGCCTATTGATTTTTTCCCAGTTGGAAGAGATACAAGCTCTCATGTTTCATTCTTTTCTAAAACTCTCATTTCTTCTGCCATGGAAGCTTTTCACTTAGGTTCTGCAACGGTTTCATGCCAACTCCGAGGAAGAGATATACAAGACAAAAACGAAACAAAAACACGATAGGAGGAAGACAGAGTTATAAAAAACAAATTTAGAAATAGGATGTTAGGTACAAGTCCGAACTCCTTTTAGAATAGCAATAAATAAATAATTATCAACAGGATTACTACAAGGAGACTCATTACCTAATAAAGAGAAAGAGAACTCAAGAATTGAGTCTAAAGGTGATGACTGACTTGGTGGCTCATGGGTGATGATCTACTTAACTTGTTGTCGAGTATAACATCGCAAATCCTCCCTATCCAATCTTCCACACATAGTTTGCTTACCCTGAATTGGTGTTTTTCCCCGAGGCTCCCTGGTTAGATTTTTCTCCCTGACTCGAGCCCTAATTAGAGGTAAAAGTAGAAATCCATCCTCTAGTATCTCCTCTTCAACACACTACTCGCTTGAATAGGTGTTGGAGGAGTCGAGAAATAGGACTCTGTCACACAGAATGTTATATCCATACTAACATACACCTTCCTAAACAGAGGATGATAACACTTATATACCTTTTGGATAGCAGAGTAGTTAATAAAGACACAACACAACGCCTTGGGATCCAACTTTCCCTTGGTCTTTCAATAGTCATGCACAAAACTCTTGCAATCAAATACCTTTGGAGGAATAGAGTAAAGAGACACTGACCCTTGAAGTAAACCCCTATAGAAGTAGTAAAATCAAGAACTCTCGGAGGCATCAGATTGATTAGATATGCAATAATGAGTACTGTATCTCTCCAAAAGGATGGAGGAACACCCATAGTAAACATCAAGAAGCGTGCTACTTCAAGGGGATGTCCATTCTACCTCTCTGCTACACCATTCCGCTCAGGTGTATCCACACAACTAGATTGGTGAAAAATCTCATATCCTATAAAATAAGCCCGCATTTTCTCTTAAAAGTACCCAGTCTCGTTATCGGTCCTGAGAATCTTAATCTTGGCACCAAACTGAATATTATCCAGTTTATGAAAGTTCTTGAAACAAGTTATTGTTCATCCTTACTATACATCAAATAAACCCAAGTAACCCAAGCGTAATAGTCAATGAAAGTAACAAACCATCGATATCCCGCAAGAGAAACTACACGAGATGGGCCCCAAAAATTAAAATGAACAATCATAAATAGTGCAATGCTTCTATTATTATTTATAGCATATGAAGTTCTTGTTTGCTTGGCAAATTCACAAGCATCGCAAAGAAAATTATCTTTATTACATTGTTTCATCTAAACTGTAAAAACATTTCTAATACTCCTACAAATGGATGATCAATTCTTCGATGCCATTGACGTAACTATTAGAAGGCCATAGAACTAAAAGCTTGAAGTGCCTGACAAAATTGTTCCTCTAGCAAGTTATAAACCACTATAAGCTCTGCACCTGCCAACCATTCTCTTCGTTCCCAGTTCCTGAAAAATACAATTAGATGGAAAGAATGTTACAGTGCTGTTTAGAGACTTTGTAATGCTACTGACCAAGAGTAAGTAAAAAAATTAGGAGCACAAAGAACTGAAGGCAAAGACATGAAAGGAGAACAATGGATGGAGCCTTTCCCTAATACAGATGACAATGAGTTATCTGCTACCATAACTTTATCTCTATCCAACAATTTAAAATAAGAATAGAAAAGACTCGAGGAACCTGTCATATGGTCAGTGGCTCTGGAATTGACAATCTAAGGATTAGGGGAACAAGATGGTGTAAAAACACTAGCATATGCACTTGTGTGAGTCCAGTTCGAAGCAGAACTGAAAGTAGATGCAGAAGAAATATCAAGTCGGCCCACCAGACGCCAGAGAACGTCTGCAGTGAAACTTGTACTATCAGTACTAGTAGGTGGAGGTGGACCATTGCGGATAGGATGCGCAATCTCAATCATATGGGCATAAGAACGCATAGGACCGACCTTATTACCATTACGCACAGTTAAGTTTAGAAAAGTAACACAATGGTAGAGACAAAGAGAGAGGTCAAAAATATTACCTAGCTCTCATACATCACTTATATTTATAGTTAACTCACAATAATAAGAATTATACATACTACCCTAACACTATTGACAATTTACATATACTACCCTAATACTCTTAACACTCCTCCTCAAGTTGGACTATATATATCATATAATTCAAGCTTGGAACAAATCGCCGTAAGACGTGTACGACTCAATGCTTTGGTAAACATACCTGCAAGCGGATCTTCAGTTTTCACAAATGGAGTGGTAATCTCCCCAGCTACTATCTTATCCCGAATAAAGTGACAATCAACCTCAATATGTTTGGTTCTCTCGTGAAACACCAGATTAGCAGCGATATAGATAGCTGCCTGGTTGTCACAAAACAATTGTAAAGGAAGTAGAACTGAAAACCCAATTTCCTAGAGGAAGTGTAATAGCCAAGTCAACTCACTTGTCGCATGCGTCATTGCCCTATACTCAGCCTCAACACTGGATCTTGCCACCACAGATTGTTTCTTACTTTTCCATGAGACAACGTTACCTCTTAAAAAAGTACAATAACCAGCGGTCGATCTCCGATCAGAAAGAGAGCCAACACTTGAGAAACTTTCAACTCTAAGATGTCCATTAGCTCGATATAACAGTCCAAGTCCAGGAACTCGTTTGAGATATCACAGAATACGAGTAACTGCCTCCCAATGTTGTACTCTAGGACACCCCATGAACTGACTTACAATACTAACTGCATAGGAAATATTCGGTCGAGTAATAGTGAGAAAATTGAGCTTCCCAACCATTCTGCGATACCGACCCAGATTCTCAAATAATGCACCATCATCCATCAAAAGTTTCTGATTCGGATCCATAGGTACATCAATCGGTCTGCCACCTAACAAACCTACTTCCTCTAACATGTCAAGTACATATTTCCTCTGTGATAAACAAATACCCTATTTAGAGCGAGCCACCTCAATAGCCAAGAAATACGTGAGTTTTTCTAAATTCTTAGTATGAAATCGATCTTGCAAGAATATTTTTATCTTGGCAATCCCCTCAGAATCATTTTCAGTAATCACAATATCATCTACATAGACCACCAATAGAACATATCCAACATTTGTTTGTCTATAAAACACAAAATGATCTGTCTGACATCGAAGAAGACCAAACTCTAAAACTGCATCTGAAAACTTACCAAACCATGCCCTCGGTAACTGCTTCAAACCATACAAAAATTTCTTTAAACAACACTCTTACCATACTCCCCCTGAGCATTAAACCCAGGTGGCTGCTCCACGTAGACCTCTTCAACCAAGTCACCATGTAGGAAGGCATTCTTGACGTCTAACTGAAACAATAATCAATCAAAATTAGCAGCCAAAAAAATTAAGATACGAACAGAAGAAATTTTGGCAATAGGAGAGAAAGTCTCCTCATAATCAACACTACAGGTCTGAGTAAAGCCCTTTGCAATAAGCCGGACTTTGAGACGCTCCACAGAACCATCCGGATGAAATTTAACAATATACACCCAATGACAACCAACAGTTCGTTTACCAGGAGGTAAAAGAACAAGATCCTAAATTTCATTATGATGTAAGGCATCCATCTCATCCTTCATAACTTTCCTCTAACCCGAATCAGATAATGCATCCAGTAAACGCTTAGGAATAGATATAGTAGATAATTGAGAGGTAAAACAAGAGAAGGCAGGAGACAAGGCATCATATGAAACAAAATGAGCAATAGGATGATTAGTAACACACGAACGAGTACCTTTTCGAAGAGCAATAGGTAGAGAGTCTAAATTACCTGATAGACCAAGATCAGCAGATGGCAAGGAAGACAGTACAGGCACCTCAGTCGATGGTCGAGGACGGCGAGAGTATACACGAAGAGGTGAAGTAGATGGTAACACAGTGGGCAGCGGAATATCTGACGATGATAAAAGAGATGGTGGTACAAGAGATGATCCAAAGTCCAAATCTAAAGGCTGAGAAGGTGTTGTAAAATATGGAACAGATTCCTCAAACATGACATCGGCACTAGTAAAGTATCGTCGCATAGAAGGACTGTAGCAACGATACCTTTTCTGTGTGCGAAAATAACCAAAACATACACTTTTAGTAGCTCGAGGGTCAAGTTTATCAAACCAAGGACCCAAATTGTGAACATAACAAACACATCCAAAAACCCTAGGAGTGAGCAAAAAAAAACTTACCAAGAAACAGGACAGAATATGGACTTTACCCATTTAACATAGAGAATGGTATACAATTAATAAGGTGACAAGCAGTAAGAATAGCATCACTCCAAAAATATCGAGGAATAATCATTTGGAATAACAGGGCACGAGTGACTTCCAACATATGATGGTTCTTGCGTTCAGCAACACCATTCTGTGGAAATGTGTAAGCACAAGAAGTCTGATGAATAATAGCAATTTTACTAAGATAAATTAAAAAAGGACCATATTCATATTCCCGAGCAATGTCAGAACGTAAAGTACGTATACGACAACCATATTGAGTTTTTATTTCCGTACGAAAGGTCTCAAATATAGAGAATAATTCAGACCGAGCTTTCATAAAAAATAACCAAGTCACACGGGAATAGTCATCCATAAATGTCACAAAATAAGAATATTTATTGGATGAAATATTCTTTATTGGACCCCAAACATCAGAATGTACTAACTCAAATGGACTAGGCACACGATTATTGACTCTAGATTGAAATGACACGCGGTGATGCTTACTAAATTGACAAGTTTCACAAGGCAAAGACGACAAAGAACTAAGCCTGAGAACTTGGCGCTTCAGAATCTGAGGGATGTCCAAGACGATAATACCATTGAAAAGGAGACAACGAGGTCTGTAGAGCCTGAGTAGGTGAATCAAAATCAAGATAATATAGACCAGCAACTTCATGCCCAGTACCAATCTTCCTCTTCGTCTTGAGATCCTGAAAGACACAATAAGAGGGATATAATGTTATAGAACAATTGAGAGAACATGTAATCTTGCTAATGGAAAGTAAATTAAAAAGAAACTGAAGAACAAATAACACAGAAGATAGGGACATATCAGGACTCAAGTGAGTAGTCCCCAGACCTGAAACTATAAAACAAGTACCATTAGTAAGAGTAACACTACGTGTGAAAGTAGCAGACTGATAAGTAAAAAAACATCAGACGCACCGGTTATGTGGTCAGGAGCGCCAGAGTCTAT
Organism: Ilex asprella; assembly: GCA_023539305.1. Classification (NCBI taxonomy): domain Eukaryota; kingdom Viridiplantae; phylum Streptophyta; class Magnoliopsida; order Aquifoliales; family Aquifoliaceae; genus Ilex; species Ilex asprella. Next base: position 8,825,924 of record CM042191.1, read on the forward strand.
GATAGAGGAACTGCGAATGGAAGACAATAAACAAGTGGAAGCATTACCTGACTGGCAAAAATAACAGTATAGGGAGATGAGACAGCTTGTTACTGGGACAGAAACTGAACAAACTCTTCTCGTATAATAGTAACCAACCTAGTGTCTAGTGGAGCTTGCTTGGGTTCCATAACAGTGCAACAAATAACAAACGAGTGATGCAATGTTGAACCAGAAGAAAAAAAGCTATTGGAAAAAAACAAGTTGAACCGGGCTGGCTAAGCCCTCTGGACCACTGAACTGGGCTGGCAAAGCCTCTGGACCACTGAAACGAGCTGGATAAGCCCTCTGGATCACTAAACCCGGACTGAAAAGGGAACTGGACCTCTAAATCGGACTAGTTTAGCCCTCTGGACCTCTGAACCGGACCGGTTTAGCCCTCTGGACCGCTAAACCGGACCGGTTTGGCCCTCTGGACCACTGGACTGGAGTAAAACCAGTCTAAACCGGGTTGGATCGAAGTGGGCTGGGCCAGACCGCTGAACCGGTCTGAACTGAACCGGATCATGTGATGGAACGAGTCTTGGGCTTAAAATAATTCAAGGCCTGGGCTCGACCCAATATGATCCAGACCCGACCCACAGCTCTCCTTCTTCTTTGCTAATTAGGGTTCCAAAGGAACCTCTGGTCTTCGACGGCGCCAGACTGCACCACGACCACCATAGCCACACCACTACCACCACAGCCACACCACGATTACGATTGATCACGCCACCACACCACCACGCCACAACTTCAACTACACCTCGAGCACTTCGATTGCGCCTCGACCACCATAGCCACACCACCACAACGATTGATCACGCCACCACACCACGACGACGACAGCAAAACGATGGTCAATAGTATAACGCCACCTCCACCAGCGACAACACCACCAACAAATCAACCACCACTACTGTAATTCGACGATCGATCAACGGTACACAGCCACAACAACTGTACCACCGCCATTGGTATGGTTCATTTATTCAAAATATATTTAAGATTAAACTCACTCTGATACCATGTTAAGTTTAGAAAAGTAACACAATGGTAGAGACAAAGAGAGAGGTCAAAAACATTACCTAGCTCTCATACATCACTTGTATTTATAATTAACTTACAATAATAAGAATTACACATACTACCCTAACACTATTGACAATTTACATATACTATCCTAATACTCTTAACACGCCCCTAGAAGGACAACCATGTAACTTCCAGCAATAGTCTTTAGTGTGCCTCATCTTTCCACAGTAGTCACATTTTAACAGATCCTTGTTCATGCCCCCATTCTTACCATCACCACGAGACTTGAAAGACCTGTCCTTTCTCTGTGGTACAACTACTAGGGCAGACCTATCATAACCCAGAGTATGAAGCATGACACTCCTCTTGCTACACATAAGAATAAGCTTGCCTCCAGGAAGGAAAATGATCGCTAGCCAAGGTGTGTATACGAATCTGATCATTCTGTATTAAGACCTATAAGAAATTCATATACACATTCTTTTTCTACATCAACATTTGAAACTTAGCACTATCTCCAGCACAATTTGATTGAAAATACTGATAATAATCTAACTCATGTCATAAATTACTCAATCCTGCACAATACTCTACGAGATTCATGTTCTTCTGTTTGGTTTCATAAATCTTCTTCCGGAGCTCATAAATTTGAGCATCATTCCAGACATATGAATATATTTGAGCCATTGTTAATCAAATCTCACAAGTTGTCTCAAGAAATTGAAAGTCATGACTAATATAAAACTACATTAAATTGAGTAACCATGCCATTACCACCGAGTTTTCAAAGATCCATTGTCTAAGATCAAATTTAGATTTGGGTTTCTTACTTGCTTCTGTCAAGTATCCATTTATTCAACTTGCATGCACTAATAATAGGCATGATCGAGAGTAGGCCAAATAATTGCCCCCATATTGGACAGATCTAGAGAGGTTACATCCAAGAGTCCCTGCACGACTCACCGCACTTGCCTTTACTAATAACAAACATGATCGAGACTAGGTCAAATACTTGCCCCTATACTAGACTAATCTGGAGAGAAGGTTACATCCAAGAGTCCCTGCACGACTCAGCCCACTTTTCTCACAGCTAGTAGATTCTGCACTAAGTCCAAACTTGTCTTCTTAGCAAAAAAAAAACTTTTCTAACACAAGCCAACTACTGAATAACATTTTTGGGATTAACCCAACACACAAATGGACCAAACTAGCAATTGAAAGCACAAAAGACAAAACTCAGCAGCCTATACTCCAAAAATCTTTCACAACGACCACAAGTATAACAAAACACAAAGCCCAAACCTAGAGAGCACTACCAAAACCAAGATAGACTCGAGAATCACCACTCAAGCCAAAAAAGCACCACTACTGAAACAAACAACCGTTAGCAGAAGAAAAAATCCAATTTCAAAGGAAGAAAAATTCACAAATGGGTTGAGCATGGAAAAACCACCAAAGCTCCTAGAAGGCTTAGTCGGCACCCACATGTTCCATTTGGGTCATTGGAACAGTTTGAATCTCAGCCAAATCACAGATCGCGAAATACGACCTAAAAATCTTAAAAACATTCAAAATTCAAAAAAACACTTTAGATGGCTTCAAAAAATTCTAAAAAAATTCACCATCATACTTAGGAAGAAAAACTGACACATACATGTTGGTTTTGGAAAATTCCAGTGATGACATAATCTTTCTGGCATCATGTGAGAAACACAACAACCTCTGCCTCCCAATGCCTTCCTGAATATTCCTAAGACTTTGAACTTTCGTTTGATTGTTCTGATACCAAATTAAAATCCAAAAATCTTTGGTTTAGCAAAAGGGAAGAGACAAGAGAAGGAAAATATTAGAAACTAGGGTTAAGGAGAGTGAGAGTTCATCAACCTCTCCTCTCATCACCCGCATTACTTAATCGAAATAACCTAATATTCTACAAAATGCCTACTCGGGAGAGGTGACCCAAACCGGATTTGAATCCACGGGCAACTCTTAAATATTATCCAAATTTGGATATATACTAATTTGATTTGATAAAACTCCAAAATGAATTATACATACATGGATTCAAGATAGTCCAAGCCACGTACCCTACCCACCTCCTCCTCCTCCTCCTCCTCGACCCTTTTCATCAAGAATCTGCCTAGCCACCCTCCCTCTCTCCACATGTTATTGTCAAAATTATAAGATTGCATTTGCTCGGAAACCAAACCAACCCTTGTATTTCCATGGAAAATTGCTTCAATTCTAAGGAAGCAATCACTAGCGCAATACAAGTGAGAAGTAATAAACAAAAGGTTGGAGAGCCCATTTGCGTGCCTTAGCGATAAGAGAGTAGTCTAAGGATGTCGTCTGTAAATGCTGACTTTTCGACTATGATAGATCATGTTTATTGAAGCTAGGGTTGAATTGAAAGTATGGTTTTTCTTGGAAGCATTGGTATCCGATACGTATCAAATAGGCATATGCATTGATGAAGCACAAATACATATCATATACATGTTATACAAATCAGATAATCAATGGAGTATATTTTGAATTATGAATTCGTAGGGATGCAATACAGATACGGGCCAGATATGGGAATGGATATAGTGGGACAAAAAAATGAATATCAAATTAACCACACTAAAATTCATCAAAAATATAGATCCAAGGTCGTCTCCCAACAAAAATCTTAACAAAACAAGAAAATAACACCTAGAATAGTACAGTGAATTCACATCCATGACCGCAAACATACATCCATGAATTTCCAACACCAATAGATGTCAAAAGGCTCACTATCACGGGCTACATCAATGGTAACTTCACCAATAGAGCTCTCCACAGTGCACCAATATTTTCGAAATATTGATCAAAACATACAGAAATACGTCAAAACATTTTAAAAGACTTTGAAATATAGGAATTTTGATATTCAATCACTTATTCAAGTTGTACTCCAGAGAAACCGAAACATTTAGGTCACTTCGGTGGCAATGAAACGAAATTTGGTTTCTTGGTCTTAGGTGCTATCGAGTTGGCAAGCAATATTGTATATGTATGGTTGTTAAAAACTTAAACTAGCTATCACTCTTTTATTAACCTGCATTGTTCATCTATATTTACAAAAACTTAATTAAAATTTAAATATTGAATTTTACCATATACAAAAATATTTTTAAAAAATTACTATATTCTAGCTTTTGATATTTCTCTTATTGTCGTGTTTGTATCATATCATACATGTATCTCATATCTGTATCCGCGCTTCGTAAAGGTTCTTATATTTGTCTAAATGCATCAACGACCCAAGGATTGAAGTTATACCTGAATTGGAAAGTTGATTTTGGTATGTGTTTATGTGCTTTCAGATTTTGGAATGCGGGAGGATGTTGAAGATCTTGTTGGATTGAAAAAGATATGCAGGGTTTCCTTAAGAACTCAAGACTCTGTCCACGACTCCTTTCAAGTAAGATTATATTCATCATTTTTCTTTTAGATTTGCAGTTGAAATAATAGTATTATTGATAAAATTCAGATGAAATTGAATTGAAATTCAGGTGATGATTCAAGAAAGTAAGTTTTTAATTTAGTGAAATTGTTTTATTTGATGAAACTTTGTAGGAATTCAAGGGATTCGAATCAAACCAGATTTTCAAATAACATGTCTGATTCTTAGCATATTCAGATATGAACTACATTTTTTGACATTCGACAGAAATATAGATCAGGTATAAAACCACGTTTTTTTTTTTTTGAATTTGGATTGGGATCAACCACGATCTAATCCAATCCAAATCTAATCTGCTGAAAAGCCTACTCTTAAGGCATTGACTTGGCCATGATTTACTCGAGCTTTTTAGGACAACTATTACCCTTACAAGTACCATTATGAAAAATAGACACTTATTCAAGTGAATCAAACGAAGATTTCCCTTCCACGTAGGACTAAGAAAAATGGAGAGACTTTATTTAGCTAATTCATCAGGGAAAGGCGTACATAGGCAATGTCACAATTTGCACTTGATTTGATCAATATAGAAGAAATTTAGCGTAGAAGATTTTCAAAGAGATTGCATATGCCATAATATTCTCAATTGTCAACGTTCAAGATCCATGAAACACTACACACTAATTTGCCCAATGACAGCCCCGACAGGTGTTATATACATAACTATAACCATAAGCTTCTGATTTTTATTTTTATTTTTATATTTGCATAAATGGAGATGTTTGGAATGCTTCCAAAAATGTTGGAAGTAATTTTCTAGCAATTTCAATGTGGGGAAAGTACTCATTATTGTTCGTTGTTTGTAGAATCCAACAAAGCAAAGGAACATCATATACCAATAAAAGAAAAAAGATGCAGCGGCAAACAAGAAATGGTAGAAAGCAGCTGCAGAGAAGCAGAGCCACACAGTATGAAGAAGACCCAGACAATAAACAAACACCATGCACCGTTTTTAGGAATTGCCTACAACATTCCTTTGTGGAGGAAGTGAAGCGTACTTGTTATGTTGTAGATTGGGGGACTTAGAGAGGGGGAGTGATGGGAAGAGAGACGGAAAGTTGCAAAGATGCAGAGATTTGGAAGACAGATATAGAGAAATTGAATCGTTTGACATTTGTATTGTATCAAGAAGCTTCCCAACTTTCCCAAAAAAAAAGTCCTTGCCTTTTATTATATGTGTCGATTGGTGATCTTAGATATATTATCCTTATCTAATTTATCATAGTTTTGCATGTGTGCTGTTCATGTGTTACACACAATTTATAATATATATTCTGGGCCAAATTACTAAACTCATAGAGTCATAGTCATATAAATATATTTAAATATATTGCATACAGCAGCGTGTCCCAACATGTTCATGTCCTACTTTTTAGAAAAATATAGAGTCCATATCAAGTCGTATCTATGTCTGTGATTCGTAGCGATAATCCACTATGTTGGATATAGTGTTATCTTTGAGATGAGAACAGTTCTATAGGGAGAACAAGGCCACCTTCTTTGCTTTACAATGATTAATTTTCTATAAAAAAGGTTATAAAATTAAAAAAAAAAAAAAAATAGAAAGCACTGGCAGTTGTAATCCAACCTTAAAAGTTTGATTACAATCAGCCAACATGATGCACAAATTGACATTCAAGTTACCAACCTAAAAACAGACATGCAAGAAGAAAGCTATCACTGCTGACAAGTTGAAATCCAACCTTAAAACTTCTACTACAATCAACGAACATGATGCTCAAATTGACATTCAAGTTATAACCTAAGGACAGACATATCTAAGAAGTTTTATCTGTGTTTGATACAAAAAATATCAAGGTTCAATCACCAGAGTTGATATATGGTAGTACCATCACTATATTGTTAGTTGCATTAACATACATATGTCCAATATGCTGTGTCCTTTTTATACTAGTATCATCCATTGGATGTCGGTAACTATTGACTGTCATCATTCATAAGTTGCAAAATTCATGCTCCATACATTAGCCCCTTGCAGAGCACTGTCAAAAAAACTAAATTAATTTTAACAAGTGTAGCACTGTTCAATTTTGGAAACACTCAAATCTTCTGCCCAAAACATTATTCATAAGAGCTAAAAATTAGAAGAGGAGAATGAGGAGGAGGAGAAGCAATGGAATAGGACATAAACTTGTTGTCAAGATAATAATGTATATTCCTGTCAATAACAGCCTTGAAATTTAAAGCAAAATCTAGTAATGCAAGATACACCTCACTGGAACTCAATAAAACAAAATAAGAGAAAGAAGCAACAATCACATGCTATGATAGGTTCCACAAACATATCCATAATGATATCCAGATTTAACATTTGTGCTCAAGTGAACTGCAGCCAAGAGAGATAGTTACCTTCCTATAAGCCAATATATCGGACAGCGGAATTGAAAGTGTCATCTTCAGAGCGATATCCAGTGCATCAGCAAGTGCTCTATCGCCATATAGCTCAAACACACCAAAGTTCACATAGTTTCCAGCAAGAGCTGCCATTTGGAAGCAAATTACTCAAAATTTAGTGAATAACACATTTATTTAGAGTAAGCAACTTGTTCCTATATATTTAACCTGCTATAATGGAACAAAAGCTACCATAGGTTAATTCCACATCTGTTGCATATAAACTAAAGAAATAATTCTACTATATTTTGCACACCTTTGGTGAATGTATTTCAGAGAGGAAAACGAATTAAATTAAAGCATCTCATCATAATTAGAGGATATTTAAAAAAACCTATGAATTTTGGGTGCGCGCATTAGTTACATCATATTGTCAAGGAAAATATTCACAGGGGCATCCCACAAAGAAACACTCCAATGCAAAATAAGATTATTTGTGCAGAAGTACAACGCTACTTCATAGAGAAAGTGAAAGCGAACAAGAGGCCAATGACTCAAATTTCTATCACTAAAAAAATTGAAGCACTAAGATGATGTAAAACCATTTGACAAAGTATAACCATAACTTCTAATTCCAATAGGAAAATGCTAATGACTGGAAATCACATTATTCTATTGGTTTAGATAAGTATTATTGCACTTCTTTTAAGCATATTGTTGTATTTTAAATGAGTTTTAATATTTTCATCTCATTTGTCTTGATTTGATTCAATTGGTAAAAAAACGTACTTATTATGGCATTCTCTTTTATAGGAGATTTAATCACAACCAATACATCCGGAAGCCTAGAGGATTGAAAGGACAAGATTAAAAGATAAAGATTTGAAGATGATTAGGCAATTTAAGCTTTGTGGGAGTCTAAATTAGTAAGAAACTCATTTAGAATTCGATTAGGAAATTATTCTAGAAGATAAGGTTTTGACACGATTCATCTATAACATCTACCCATCCGGCGATTCCAATCAACAGATTCATTGAGCAACACTTGGGTAAATTATAACCATATAAACTAATAATAAGATAAGAATTGGGCCGTGCAACTTCATTCAAAAATCAAACTCTTTTTGAATCATTATGGAATCAAATTAGAAAATCATTTCTATTTGGATCATTTCTTTTTTTTTTAATTATATCGAATCCCTTTTATATTTTAGAATGAACAGTGACCTTATAAAACTTTGTCTTCGGTAATTTGACCAGAACTTTTGACTTCAATATTAGATTGACCTGATTTGTGTGGCATTGGAAAGAGACTTTAAGAGCTACAAAAGTGTATTTTATGAAAATTACATGAATCAACCTGTAATTATGTCAAAATCAAGCTTCAAAATTTGGGCAAATATTATTTCTGCATCGAGATGCACCCCTGGGATATGATGTACAAGTTCTAACAATGTACTTTTTTTTTTTGGCAAGGACTTATTTCAAGGCCAACCCTAACCTCCCTAGTATAAATACAAACTTTTTCTTTTAAGAGGCATGATTCTAAATCCCATTTTTTACATCTTTCTTTATTTTTTCTAAGATCTACCCATGGCCAATAGTAGTTCCCTTTATACTCTTTATCCTAGGATATGAATTTAGGGATGTCAATGGACCGGGAAAAAACGGGTATTCGTCCAAACCCGCCCCGTTTGGACTGGGGATGGACTATACGTATTGGACGGTGGACGGATACGGGGATACCCGTATAAACCCGCGCGGGGATGGAGGCGGGGATGAACTTACCCTTACCCCCGCCCCGTACCCGCCCCTCCCCGCCCCGTCCCCGTTACCCGCAAAATAAATAAATAAATATAAATATATAGTGAGTTGATTGAGATGATTTTACCACTATTATATGTTTTGGACATTTATTGTTTGTATTTTATTCTAATATGTTATGTTATATTATGTTGTGTTAAATTATTTAGAATATTATTAGATTATTTAAAATATTAGATTTAATTAGTTTGGGCTTGAGCGGGTATGGAGGAAGCGGGGACGGGGACGGGGATTAAAAATTTACCCGCGGACGGGGATGGGGATAAATATTATACCCGCTAACGGGGGTGGACCGGGGATGGACGAAATTTTTTTAAGCGGGTACGGGGATGGAGACTATACCCCCCGTCCCCGCTTCGGTCCATTGACATCCCTATATGAATTAGTAGTTGTTTATTCGGATATTTATATTATGCAATTCTTTTCTTAATTTTAATGTTAAATCTTTATTTCATCAAGATTGATTGAATATACTAACAAAGTTTTATACTCTGTGCAATTATTTGACTGTCTATTAACAATATTGAGTTTTTAGTACATTCAATTCTTATGTTCTCCGTGAGTTTTACAAAACTAGTTCTTTAATTCTCATTTCAATATTAATCAAATTAATTGTTCTAAAGTTATATTTGTTGGTTGACTACATTGATTTGAAAATCAACTGATCTAATTACGATATAATTATCCGATGAACATGAAAAAATCTAGATCTCGAAGCTAACGAGGCATTCTTCCTATAGATATTTACCTTTATTTTATTTACAAATGTTTCTCCAACTCAAATTTAACCTTTACCAAAATCAAGCATGTCCTTCCTTTACCTTATTCATAAATTCCCTTTAATCCCAGTAGTTCGACCTTGCACTCCTAAGTCATATTTACTTCTTGACCGCCTACATGGATACACCTTTTGGGAATCAAGTAAGTTTTTGGCGACGTAGTCAAGATCATAAAGCTGCAATTTGAGAAAAAGAAAGAGGAAGAATCCACCTTCACCAACGGACTACTTGGAGAACTTTTTCCGCTTAACTTCCTTCCATCTTGTATTTATTTCTTATATTTTTTTATGACCATTATATATAAATATTTTTTTAGATTAGATTTTTCATAATTTTTATTGTTTATTTTTTTCCAAGCAAATAACTGATTCACCTCAAAGCTTGTGATATTCAAAAGTGAATAACAATACATAAAATATTCAACAAAATTGATAAATCACCTCAAAAAATCTATTCCCAACACTTTGAGATCAACCACATCAAACTTGTTCCGCCATTGTACTTCTATAAAATTATATTGTTTGTTAAACCACAAGCTCCCATATTTTTTTACCATCTCACTTGACATTTATTTTGGCCTGTCGCTACCTCTTGCATACCATCAATAGGGGTATCACATCACTCCTCTACTGTCACGAATATATCCATCCCACCACTATAAATTCTCTCTCAACTTACGTCTGACTATTGCAATCCACCGTCAAGCATATCCTCATTCCCTAAATATTATACAACATGAAGCATGGTTAGGCATACGGTTGTAATTTTTAAAGCATCCAACTCACTGGCAAAGAGCAGAGAGGCTCCTTAGTCTTATAAATTAGCATTGGATGGTCTTGACATTTGAGGTGAGATAGAAGTTCTCTTACACAAGGGACGACTAACAAAAAAATCAAACAAGGATGCCTACTAGAAAATTCAAATGAGTATGGAAGAGACTTCGTCCAGAAATCATCCAAGTAAAACAACGAGCAATGAGTAAAAAGGTCCCTTAAGTATATAAGCCAAACTTAGATTGTCCTAATCATTCGATGTAGTATACAAGCTCTCTTTACATTTTTATGAAATTTAGCTTTCAACAAAACAGTTAGATGTTGACCACAAAATACAACAAGTGAACTCCTCTACTTAATTCATCATGCTTTAATGCTATAACTAGCATTATTCCCAATCTCCCCTCCTATCAATAATGGAACCCACATATAGAACTTGATCACTTTTCGGCATCTTTTTATCTTGAATCTTCAATATCTTCCAATTGCCTTTTCATTTTTACTAAAATTACATCCATGTATGTAATGCTCGTTATAACTTAAACAATTTCAGTTCTAAAGCTTCCTAACTTCTAATTTTGGGTCAACTCATACTTTAGTTTTATTGATCAATAGCATATTGTCGGTCAATAACATATACATGGAACTCCACACACCATGGAACACCACAAAATTCATAAACCTAATAAAATGGGAATATTACAAAAACAAAATTCTAGGATTGGACTTTGTGGCGCAACAAATCTAAAGAACATTGAAAATGGCTAAAATACATGTGGCACACTATATTTTATCACCTAATAAAGTGGCAAATAAATTGTACAAATATGAATCAGATTACGAATACACAAGAATCAAAATTCATGGAACCAATTAGGCTTTATTAGTCGCAGTAGACAAACCCACAAAAGTTTTAAAGTAAACATTGGTTGATACTTCACCTCTTGAAAGAATAGTTAAAGCTATCCAGATTCCCTTGTATTTGAAGGCATAAATATCAGCAGCATTTGGGAGAGAGAAAATCCTTGACCCATATGCAACAAGTAATTTGCTGACTTCTCGGAAAAGAAGTATACCATTAGGAGAAGACGAGTCAAATGTCAAACGCTGAGCTTTGTTTAACACAAACTCGGCCATAAATTTCAACAATGGGGTTGTAACCTGAGCAATTTATTCACACAGCAAACACCCGGTGATAAGAATGTAACCACAATGCCAAAACATCAAATCTCAAGCGAAGGAGAAATCAGCATGGCATCTAACCTCTGGTGTATCTGCCCAATGAGAGATGCCTTTTAAAAGAATCGGCATGTGTGCAGGATATAACCAATCAAATAGAAGCCCATAAGTTCTGCGACTGGAAGACATCAAAAAGGTTATATGAACACAAGTAAAATTCTTCGTTAACAAGTACGCATTTATAGATGGCCATATACCAACCTATTTGTGGCCATTGCAATTCCTCTAAGATCCCTCATCAACCCAATTAATGCATATTTCACAGAATCAGTTCGAAACATTGCATCAGGTGTCGATTCCAAATTGATGAAAACCTAAATCACACCCAATATTACATAAAATACCACCTAAAGCACAATGTAAGGATGTCAAAGAAAATCAGCTCCCTTCAGATTGTCAGGGGCACATAATTGACTGGTTCAAAAACAAGCTTTCAAAAAGTAGTAATAATCATCAAAAAAACCTATCATGCTTTGAAGAGAAAACTTAGTAATATGAAAAATTTTGCAAGAGCTGGGCTGCCAGAGTTGGAAAAAAGGGATGAAACAAGGGATAAATTGCTGTCACAAACTTTCATTCCATAATGTATGCTCTACTTTTATTTTCTAGATGCTATTCTCCAATCTCTCCAGTTTGGGAACATTTTGTCATTCTATTTCCTTGAAACTCGAAACAAAATAAAATCCTGGGAACATCTTGTCATTCTGTTTCCTTGAAACTCAAAACAAAATAAATTCCTACTCAAAAACCAGTTTCTGTAGCACCAAGCTATTCTCTCAGTATAGCTAAGCATACCCATCAATTGAATCCATGTAATTGCTTCTATGAATTGAGCTTCCTACTGAAACAAAAATACCATCAAAATATTGATTTGAAACTTGAAAGATAGTTTGATGGAAGAACTATGACTTTGTTCATAGACCATAAAAGAAAAAAAAATCACAACATAACATGGTTAAAAAGGCAACCAAGTGCACAAGCCTCCGCCACTGCGGCATCTAGGGAAAGTCAAATGTACGCATTCTTAGCCCCACATGCAGGGGGATAGTTTTGGTGACTCCAACCAATGGTTCTAAATTTTGATTCAAAACGGTCAAAATGTTTTCATTTTCGAGGAAGCTGAAACGAATAAGTGATTTGAATATTGAGTCCCAATATTTAAAAGTGTTTCGGAATGTTTCGACCAATGCTTCATAAACAAATTACAATTCATTTCTCCATTTCCATTCTATTTAGGAAATGTTTTGGAAGTGTATTACAAATATTTTCAAAACATTTCCATTTCTTACATGACCGAAACAATGCACCGAAACAAAATTTGGAATCAAACCCTTGGCACGCAAGTCACAATGGAGCAATCTGACCAATGCACTAAGGTCCAACCTCGGGGCAAAACACGATTTAGGACACAAATTGAGTGCACATACTGACATGCAGATGTGTACACAAACAAATAAACAAACTCACACAGAAAGGAAAGAGACCATACCTGCAAAAGTGGATCCATTGAAGACTTAAACTTCACTGGGCTATCCTCCATAAAGATTAACCATCCAATAGTGTAGTAGAAGGTTGTCCGGCTGCGAGAGCATCTATACACTTCCAAAAATGGGAAGTGCTCCCTCTGAATTCAGTAATCCAAGACTTCAATTTTTTATATATCAAGGGAACATAGAGGTACTGACAATCAAATTAAAAGCTAACGAAGAGTGAAAGTAGAACATATCAGCAATGCATTACAGTATGATGTGCAACTATAAATTTGATAGTATCCAATTTCAGAAGTAGCTTTCCCGTCATATATCTGCAGGAAAAAAAACACAGTTGTTCCAAATTAACTGCCAAAGAAGGATGTCTGTAAAGTTTCTCGACCAAGATACAAATAATTCTTGTTTTCAACTCAAGAAAGATGTCATCGAACTAACCCAGAAGCCAGATCCAAGAACAGACTTAAGGTGTGATCTATAACTTCCTCACTCTGCATGTAAGAACACATTTAGATATAATCGAAACTCACATAACAAGATAATTAACAAGCAAATATAAAAGTAACTACCTCTGCATAACACTTGAGATTTGTAGCTATTTTTGCAACAATCACATTCAACAACAAAAGATGATCGTGAAGTCCAAGAAGCTCAGACAATCGGGCATATAACTGCTGCAACATAAAGACGAAGCCTCAAGGTATGCCGTATGCAATAACAACTAACCTCCTAAACAAGACAAGAAGAATCATCTCATTACCTTAGAAGAATGCATGGCCTGATCACCTACATAAGACTTTCTAAAGTGTTGAAAGAAAGTGAGAATTGCCCGATCAAGTCTTTGCTTGCTTAATTCACTATATCTCTGCCAACCAACAAGGGAATAAAACTATATTTAAGCATTACACAAAACTTTAAGGCATATTTTGTCAGAAATAACCATTAGGATAGTAGGAAACCAATTCTTCTAAAAGCAGAAATTGTTAGAGAATGGGTGCAACCATGTGAATGAACTTCACAAATCCCTCCACTCAATTTTCCCACTCACATGTGAAGAAACAAGGATATAAATATTACCATAAGCTACTAACCAATTGACAAGCAAACACAAATGGGGAGAAATTAATCAAAGCCTTGTCTAACAACAAAAACAAAATGAAAGAAGTTTTTGCTCCATGGGATGAGTGAAAAATTCAACCCTAAACACCACAGCTCATTAAAAATAGTCTCTAGAGTTGCCATGATAACCACAGGCTATTGTTGAGAAGGTGATATTTCTTTCCTTACAGATATTGGAAGTTACAATATGATGGAAACTCCAAACATGCATGATAGCGTACAACTGAAAATGGCCAATTCCTAGAAAACTAACAAAGCCACACCAATTTCATCCTGTAAGAAAAAGTTAAAAAGGTATGTATATATATAGACATGTATTAAGATATCACTTTGTCATCAAGTTGAAATTGTATGGTGAATTAAAATCCTTACTTTCCAAAATGAGAATAGAATAGACTCGACTTGAATCAGAAATCATATTATAGATTTACATGTGAACAACATAAAATCAAAAAAAATGAGATCATCACTCCACGTCTCTTTCATTGAGGAAACATTTATCCTTGTATTATGGGGGGAAAACGAACTCCCTTAACAAGTAATAAATATGTTGGTTTAAAAAGGAGGAAGCAGGGTAAACGATGGATTTATACAGAGAGAGCAAGATCAAAAATTTGGCTATTAAACAAATATTTTGTAGATAATAATATTAAAAGAAAAAGGCAGAGAAGATACACACAATAGTTTTCCTGAAGTCCTTAAAGGTGCTTTAGAAAGCTTATCTTAGAGAAGAAAACAAACAGATTTATAATTGGACATTTAAGTTATCAGTCCATTAGATTCCTGAATCGTATGAATCATTTATAGTCACAAATTAAGCAATTCCCTTATGAATCGAATAGATTTGCAATGGTTCGTTGCGACTTAATGAAGATTCGACAAATTACTTCATATGATCATATCGAAACCGGATCATAAGATTCGAATGCAGAATCTTAACACATTAACAACTACATATGCATAAGGGAGGAAGAGAGAGTATATGACAAGTCATCAAAAGAAACACAGTGTTAATGGATGTTCCATCGCAAAGACCAAGAATAAAAATCCAGCAACCAAGTATGAGCATTACAACACGGTTTCAGTATGATAGAAGCAATTAAGTGCAAATATTACAAGAAGTTAAGTTTGTATCCAATAGGCTCGCCAACACCCCCACATTGGAAGTACCTTTGTTGGATTATAGCCTCTAATGACATTTTAATGAATTACAAGGCATCCTTTAAGAGAACCAGAATCCAAAGGACCAAAGAGAGATAAAAATTGCCTGTAACAATAGAAGCATAAGAGTGACTCTTTCAGTGTCTCCATTTGCCTCTATATTTGAAACCACAGGTGACTTCTTCAACTTTAATCTGGTTGCCAAGGAAAGATGCATGACTTCTTATACAGACCAATATCAATTCATGCTTCCTTATCCCGCACCACCACTCCTAGAATGTCTCCCACATCCATAATTCTTTAACTAAGTCAAATATCACTATATAATGCCATAAAGGTTTCAATCCATGTACAGGCAACATATACAAAGAAAAGTTTGCATATGTCTAAGAGAAAAAAAAAACATTCAAGATTCCTCATAATGTCCGAGATAGTAAAGCATCCAACATAAAAACAATTGGCAACGAGTAGAGTATATAAACCAACATTCAGTGGTTCTAATTATTCTATGTGGGGTACAAGCTCTCTTTATATCCTCCCTCGCATGGGATTCAGGCTTGCACTGGGAACAAGGATCAAAATGTCGTGTCGAAACGTCCGAAACGTTTCAGAATTTCTACACACCGACACGAAACATGGGTTAAATCACAAAATTCCAAAGTTTTGGTCGAAACGTCACCGTGTCGGACCGTTTCGGTCAAAACGTGTCAAAACATGTCGAAACAACCCTATGTTAAATATCTAGAATTAAGTATTTATGTGTTTTAATCATAGTGTACACAATGATTTTAATATTAACAAAATAATATTATTTATTTATACCACCGAGCGTTAGATCAGTTGATGAGAGACTGTTCTAACTTAACCAAGGTCTCGAGTTCGAGTCTTGGGAATGCAGCTGCGTTTGATAGGGAGAACTTTGTCGTCATTGTGGTCCTACCTGGCTCGAATTTGGATTAGTCGGAGTCCAAAATGGCTTTCGGATACCGGATGGTCTGAACAAAAAAAAAGAAAAAATATTATTTATTAATTTGAAGACACAATTTAAATTAATAAATTAGTATTATAATAATATACTGCACAAATTAGTATTATAATAATATGTTACACTTAGTATTATTAATTAGTAATTAGTATTATAATAAAATTGTATTATTAATTGGATAATATTCTAATTTAAATGATTTTCGCCTCATGTCAAACTTTTTTTCTCTCCAATTTAAATTTATATTTATATAAATGGATGTTAATCAAATAAATATGTTAAATTAATCAATTATTTAGCTTATCTTTATAAATAAATGGATTGCATTTATATTTCTACATGTTTTCAAGTGTTTTCAATTTTTTTTTGCGTTTCCATTGCGCTTTCAAAACGTTTCCGTTTTTTAGCTGACCGAAACAGTACTTCGAAACGATATTTCGATCCTTGACGGGGACAAACAAACAACCATGTATACAAAGAAATTCAAATGAGTAAAAGACTTGTCACATGGATCTCCAAGCCTCAGCTCTGTTACCATGTTACAACATCCAACTCAAAACTAATTGACAATGGATGGAGTATATAAACTAACCTTGGGTGGTCATAATTATTTGATGTGAGATATAAGCTTTCTTTAGGAGAGAGTTCCAAACAATGTTCAATCATAACTATCATCCAACTACAAGATAAGCACAAAAGTTGCTCCTCAATCTATGTATTTACACTTCCACTAACTCAATTATTCAAATTTTGAATGTAATTGGAATTCAAAATCCGAGTTAATTGAGGAAAAGGTAAAGGAGTTGGATCAAGAAGTGGGTTGGCAACCAGTGGGCCTTGCTAAGAAATGAAAGTAGGTTGACAAAAAAAGCAAGCGGGTTGACAAAAAAGAAGCAAGTGGGCTTGGAAGAAATGTTATTAATAATGGGCTGGCTAAGTTTGGCCATTTTAATTCAAGAGATATTAGATATATAAAAAATAGTGGAAGCCTAGTCCACTTCTCCTCGTCTGTCGGGGGAGAGCTCGAATGCTAGGGCTTTCTCACATTGGCGGAGCGTTTCTATCCTCAAACAAGGCAAAGGTTCTCCTCAAATTCGAAAAGTGGTCGCTAAGGTTCCTGAAGATGATAGTCAAATAAAGTGGGCATGTGTAGATTTTGATAGGGTATCAATAGCCAATACAAAGATGATGATGGGCAAAAGAAGTTGCTAGAAAGGGGATATAGCTGGAGAGGCAATCTGCGATGACCGGGACAACTAGAGGGAAGAATTTGAGGTTGGTTTTGGAAGTATGGATGAGAAGTTGCACAGAATTTGGCTTTAAAAGTTGAGGAAGGCTGATGTGATGCTATGGTTGCTGCGAAGGAGTGGTATGAAAGTGCTGATTCGAAGAAGAGATCGAAGGATTCTTTATATGGCTCCGATATTGATATATGGGAGACAGATACAAATTGATGATGTTTATGGTGATATTGCGAGAATCTTTACTGAAGATAAGTTGATGACTGTTCAAGACGAAGGTAAGATGATACTCCATCGGGAATCTGAGATAATTTCTAATGTTGTTCCTTGCACTTTAGAAGGTAATATTTCCCAAAAAATTCTAGTGATGGTTTCTTCCGGCAATGTTCTCTTTTCAGGGGGAGGGACTGCTTCTTCTAGTGATGTTTTTCTTTTCTGGGGAGGGACTGCTTCTTCTAGTGATGTTTTTCTTTTCTGGGGGAGGGAATACTTCTTCTGGTAATGTTCTCTTTTCTGGGGGATGGAGTGTCAATTTCCTTTCTTCTTCTGAGTCTGGTGGTGTTACGGGGATAGAATTGAGTAGGGAAATGGGGATGTCTGGAGTGGGACTGACTCTTTTTGTGAAGGATGGGTGTGGGGATGGGTATGTGAAAGGATTGGTTTCTACAAACTGTGTTGTAGCATGGTCCTCTGAGAAGGACTGAGTTGTCCATGGGGAGAAAGGACATCTGTCTGGGTGGACTAATTTTAAGCTTATTAGGTGTTCCACTAAGTAATGCTTGTGATATTGACTAGGGCTGTCAATTTTTAACCTGGAACACGAACCCGACCCGAACCGAACCCGACACGAACTCGAAAAAAACACGATTAGTTGACACGGTAATAAATGGGTCAAATTCAGGTTCGACACGAATAACACGATTAATGGGTACTGTAGATAAAAAATAATTATTTAATGAGTATTATATTCTTAAATAAGAATTTTATAATTTTTTAATAATTTTTTATAATTTTTAAATAATATTATATTAGTTGCTGTCAAATTAAATATTTTTTTATTAACACGAATATTGACCCAAACCCGACACGTGCCGAAATGACACGACACGAAAAAAACACGCCAAAAAATGACACGACACGAAACTGACCCGACCCGACACGTTTGACACCCCTAATATTGACTACTTATAATAGGCATGCCACTATAAATTTTGGTCTAGGGAACTCTAATGCTATGCCAACTAGGGCTATGGCGACTTTTGAGGGAAAAGGGAATAAAGAGGGGATAGAGGAAGGAGGTGAAGATAGGGACAAGAATGATTGTTTTCAGTCGGATGAGGAGAAATGAGTTGTGTTAAAAAAAATTTAGATAAAATGAATTTGTCTCTAGTTTCATCAAAAAAGAAAGGAAAACAAAAAAAAAGAAGTTAGAAATGAGAGAAAGATGAAAGGAGTGAGTGTTAAAAAACTTAAGAGTCACGGCCAAATTATGAGGGTGGTAGTTGTAGGGGGAGGAAGATATACTTTGTTATGAAAATTGTTAGCTGGAATGTTAAGAGATTAGGGGCAGGGAGGAAAAAATGTTCAATAAAGGAGTTTTTGGGGAGAATTGGGTTGGACGTAGTAATTTTACAAGAAACTAAGTAGGAGGTCATTGATAGGAGAGTCATTAGTAGTGTTTGGGGGTCTAGATTTAGGAATTGGGCCTTCCTACCTTCTATTGGGCGTGCGGGGGGTATTGCATTATTTGGGATAAGAGATCTATAACTGTGGAAGAAACTCTAGAGGGGGAATTTCATATTCAATCAGAGTTTTGATCTATAGGCCTAATAAGCCAAGGCTTAGGCATTGGTTATGGGAAGAGTTAGCAGGGTTATTTAGAGTATGTGGTCCTAGATGGTGTATAGGGGGAGATTTTAAAGTCATAAGGTATCCAAAGGAGACAATGAACGGGAGGAGAACAACAAAAAGTAAGAGAGATTTTGATTCTTTAATTAGGAAAACTGAACTTAGGGACCCTCCTTTGGCTAATGGAGAGTTTACATGGTCTAATGGTAGGACTGTAGCGGTGGGTAAAAAGTTGGATAAATTTTTTTTTTCTATAAGATAAGAAGATTGTTTTCCAATGATGAGACATGAGGCATTGTCTAGAGTGGTCTCAGATCATTATCCTATTGTTCATGTTGATTCTAAGTTTAGATGAGGGTCTTTGTCCATTTAGGTTTGAGAATATGTGGGTGAAACATAGAGGTTTTAACAGAAGAATAAGAGAATGACAGGGAGAGAAAGGGGTCCAAGAGTGGCAAAGACTTAGATTTATGAAAAAACTTGAGTTGATAAAACAAAGATTAAGGGTGTAGAATAAAAAGGTTTTTGGGGACATTCGGGAAGCAAAAGGACTTATTTTGGATAGGATAGATGAAATAAATAAAATTAAAGAATGAGGGGGTATGGATGAAGGGTTGAACAAAGAAATGAGGGAGCTTAAGAATAAATGAGTAAGTTGTATTTAAGGAAGAGATTAGTTTAAGATAAAAACTCAAGGGTTAAGTCGGTTAAGGAAGAACAGAATAATATTAATTTTTTCCATAGGGTGGCAAATGAAAATAGGATGAGGAAGTTAATTAATATATTGGAGGATGATGGGTCGATAATTAAGGATGAGGGTAGCATTGAGAGGGAAATTATTAGGTTTTTTTAAATGCTATATTCGGCTCATGATGGTCCTAGACCTATGTTGAGGGGTCTTAATTGGTGTCCTATTGATGATAGGGTTGCGGGATGGATGGAAAGACCTTTTAAGATGGAGGAAGTCCGGGAAACAATTTTTGATTGTAGTAGAGAAAAACCAGCGAGTCCGAATGGATTTACAATGGCAATGTATCAGGTTTGTTCGGACGAAATTAAGAAAGATTTGATGAGGGTGTTTGAGGAGTTTTTACAAAAAAGGTTATTAATAAAGTTACAAATGCTACACTGTTGTGAAATTGGCAAAATATTACCAAAATATAAGGAGAGTAATGCCCAAAATACATTTAAAATAAGTTCTACAGAAACTCAATATATCAATGTGTTACGGTTTTGTTGCTTTTTAGTATATATTTCTCATATCTGAAGTCTGCCTTTCATAGGCAGAGAATACATCCAGCAAGAGGGCAATTGGAAGTTAGGAATAGTAGTAGTAATGGCAGCGGGTCATCCATCACATGTCAATGTTTCATAACACTCCTCATTGGATGACCACCATAATAAAAATATATTTAATGCATTAATATTGCCTCATTAAAACCTTGTCAATAAAAACTCAGTGGGATAAAACCTGAACAAAGGAAAAAAAGTACAATTGTGTAAATGAATGCTCCCCCTAATGAGATTCTCCCCCATAAAAAAATCAATTGAGCTGGTCACAAACCCGGCGCATTCTGATGACATATATTAACCTTTTGAATGTTGAGGAGAGGAGAGCTTTAGTGAATAGATCTGCAAGATTATCCCTCAATCATATATGTTTTACTTCAATTTCACGAAGTATAGAAGAACTTTGATGACATATGCTTGGTTATGTCACCTTTAATAAATCTTCCTTTGATTTGTGCAATACAAGCGGCAATATCATCTTACATCGTTGTTGGAGAATATGTAGCTAAAGGAAGTCCACATGGACTTTTGATGTGATGGACTACAGATCTCAACCATAAACATTCACGGATTGCTTTATGGAGTGCTAGTATCTCAGAATGATTAGAAGATGTAGCAATCAAAATTTGTTTTGTAGATCGCCATGAGATTGTTGTATCACCACATGTGAATACATACTCGGTTTGAGAACAAGCATTGTGGGGATCATAGAGATATCCTAAATTTGCATATCCTACTAAATTTGGACCATTGGTTGATTGCTTTGAATTTAATAAGCCCAAATTTAGAGTTCCACGGAGACAACATAAGATATGTTAGATGTCAATCCAATGTCATCGAATTGGTGCGTAACTAAATCTTGTTAATAGATTAATTGCAAATGTTATATCAGGCCTAGTACATTGTAACTAAATCTTGTTAATAAATTAATTGCAAATGTTATATCAGGCCTAGTATATTATGTTAAATATAGCAAAACACCTACTTTACTTAAGTATGGTACTTAGGACCAAGTAACCTTGGCTTGCTTGCCCTTTTTAGTATAGTACATGCCTTGCATACTGATTTCCGTTGGTTTTTGGTTTTGGTAAGGTCTTCCTCTTCGAGTAGTGACGCTTTGCATTCGCAGGAACTAGCCCGTTGCGGTAACATCGTTCAGTTCATAGGTTTGTGATTTAAGGAGTAATTTTTTCGGTACCCTATCAAGAGTACGGAGTTCCTCACTACAGCTTTCAAGCCTTTCCTTTGGAGCAACATTTCATCGTCTTCTTTAGGATGATAAGAATCATTTTTTACATCAAGTGACCGAACAACCATTGGAGTAATTAACAGATATGTTTTATACAGGTTAAACTATTTTAGGACCTTTTCGATATAGGTTGTTTGATGGATAAGAATTTTGTTGAATGTATGCTCGATTTGTAGACCGAGACAAAATTATATTTTCCCAAGATCTTTCATCTTAAATTCTCTTTTCAAATATTCAGCAACTTTTGCTAACTATTTAAGAGTTTCAATCAGATTCATATCATCAGCATATGCTGCAATAATAAAAAATTCAGAATCTGATCTTTTTTTATAAATACGGTGTGTGAGATTGTTCACATACCTTTCTTTTAACAAATACTTCGTGATCTTGATGTATTTGCTTTAGGCAATTTCAATCCTTCAGGGACCTTCATATAATTATAAGTATGTAAAATTCCATAAAAATATGCGGTAAATACGTTCATAAGACGCATGTTGAGTCTTACTTAGATTGCAAGACTAATTAAGTACCGAAATGTAATGACATTCATTATCGATGAATGTGTTTCATCATAAACAGTCACAGGTCTCTAGAGGAACCCTTGTGCCACTAGGCATACTTTATTCTTGTAATCTCATTTTTATCATTTCGTTTTCTAACAAATACCATTAAAAACCAACTGGTTTTATACCATCAATTGTTAGGACTGTAGGTCCAAACACTCCACGCATTTTAAGAGAATCCAAATCTGTTTGGATTACTTCTTTCCACTTTAGCCAATCATGTCTAGATTGACATTCATCAATAGAGTGTGAATCGAGATCATCATCATTTAAAATTTCAATAGCCACTAAAAAAAGAATATATCATTTATAATCATTTGTGTGATCCCACATTTCTCTTGAGCTTGCATAATTAATAGAATTTTATTTATTGTCAGATATTTGTATCTTTTCAGGAGTTTGTGTCTCTTCAGGGACTTTTTCCTCTTCAAGAGGTATCAACAACTTTTTCAGGAGTCGTATATAATTTGTCTTTTGTTCTTCTCTTCCGCAGAGCTAAATCTTTCAAACCTATGGGTCGTCCATGTTTCAGGTGTGCAACTGAAGATTCATTTGCTGTCATAGGTTTTTCAATTAGAATATCAATCTTTACTTTTGTTGATTCAATAAATACATCATGATTAAAAATTTTTTGTAGATATATGATTCTTTGTACTTCAGTTTCACATTGAGAAGTATGTGGATCAAAATGGGATATAGATTGTACTTTCTAAGCTACAAATTTCCTCCCCCTAATGACAGAAAGCGTGTTTCATTAAAATGACATTCTGCAAATCTTGCGGGTAACAACATCACTTGCCAAATGTTTAAGATACCTTATGATTGAAAGTGAATCATACCCAATGTATATTCTCAATCAACGTTGACAACCCATTTTAGTATATTGTGTGGGTGCAATTGGAACATGTACAACACAACCAAAAGTTCATAGATGAGAAATGATGGGGGGTTGATCAAATACAAGTTGTGAAGGTGAATATTGATGATAGGCACTTAGTCAGATACGAACTAAGGTAGTTGCATGAATGGCATGTCCCCAAGCAAAAATGGGTACCTTTGTCCTCATAAGGAAAGGTCGAGCAATCATTTGAAATATTTTGATAAAAGACGCGGCTAAACCAGTTTGGATATGAGTGTGAACAACTGGATGCTCAACATCAATCCAAGCAGACTTAGAATAGTCATCAAATGTTTGAGATATAAATTCACCAACATTATAAACACAAATTTATCTGATAAGATAATCTGAAAATTGTGCCCGCAACCAAATTATTTGTGCAAAGAAACGAGCAAAAATAACGTTCCGAGTAGATAGCAAAGAAACATGTGAGCATTTTATTGATACATCTATCAAGACCAAAAAATAACGAAATGGTCCACATGATGGATAAATAAG
Source organism: Ilex asprella (assembly GCA_023539305.1). NCBI lineage: Eukaryota > Viridiplantae > Streptophyta > Magnoliopsida > Aquifoliales > Aquifoliaceae > Ilex > Ilex asprella. The sequence continues at coordinate 8,849,779 of CM042191.1, forward strand.
TCCCAATATATCCCTTTGAATTCGTTGAAGAATAGTTGAAGATTCAACATTAACCTTTACAAGAGATGGTATAATAATTAATTTACATTGTGAGCAAGCAGTACACGAATAATCACTAGACAAAAGAATCTTCTAGTTCTTTAATGGATGCCCATGTGAGCTATCGATGATCCGACGCATCATTATTGACCCTGGGTGACCTAGTCGATCAAGCCAGAGCATAAAATTTTTTGGATCAATTAGCTTCGGGCTCATTACATTATTTGATTCAATCGTTCCTACGGTTGTATGGTACAACCCAAAAGAAAAAGCGGAAAGTTTCTCTAATATTAGTTTATAGTTGGCATTAATAATAGTAATACAAAGATATTGTGTAATACCGTCATTCATAGTTTCAATATGAAATCTATTACAACGTATATCTTTAAAACTCAGTAAATTTCTTCTGGATCTGATTGAATATAGTGTCATTGATTTTTAGTAATGTTCCATTTAGTAACATAATTACTACTCTTCTGAAGCCTTCAATCAAATTTGCAAAACCTGGTATTGTATTTACATCAAATTCAGCAAACGTCAACTTTGAGAAAAATCTTTTGTCTCGAAAGATTGTATGCATTGTACTGCTATCTACCAAACATGCATCTTCAAGATTCTCAGTCATTAGTAACAGCTAAACCACGTGTGAATCAAATTTTCAGTACTACGAAATTCTTTCAAAAAATGGAGTCTTTCCTTGACTAATTAGAGACTCGTGTCAATAACGTGTTGTAAAATCGACAGAATACTAACAAAATATAAAGAGCAATGCACAAAATATATTTAAAATAAGTTCTTCAAGAACTCAATATATCAATGTGTTGATCTTCAAAATTACACTTTTCTTTATCTTTCTTATTTCATTTGTTGTTTTCAGTGTGTTTCTCATATCTAAAGTCGGCCTTTTATAGGCAGAGAATACATTCAAAAGGAGGGCAGTTGGGGTTAGGGATAGTAGAAGTAATAGTAGTAGTAATCATAGTTATCAAATCGTGTATCGGAAGGCGTATCGTTTTTTAAAAATAGTGTATCGTATCGCGTATCGTATCGTGTATCGTAAGATACAGTGCAATTTTAAATAAATAATAAAAATATATATATACCTTTGAAAAAAAATTATACATTCATAAAAACGTAGCATTTTATTAATACTCCACCAACTATTCAAGTTATCAACATAGTCCACTAACATTATAATGCAAAGTTCACAACCATAATTCACTAATTCAAACTTGAAACACCATTGGGTTTTGTAAATAAATTAAAAAATTAACATTAATCAAGATTCAAAAATTTTAATATAAAAAAAATAAAAAAAATTGGCTTTGTAAATAAATTAACATCATTTTTTCCACTGTACAAGACCACATGTTTGTCGGAGTACTTGCCTAGCCCAAAACGACATCGTTCCATAAAAAAAATTAAAAAAAAATCAGTCTATCTAGCCCAAAATAACATCGTTCCATAAAAAAAAAAAAAAAAAAAAAAACGACAGTTGCACGTATCGTACATATCGTACCGATACGTATCGTATCGTAAAAACGTATCGTGTATCGGACGATACAGCGTAAAAACGATACAGAACTACGATCCGTATCGTTTTAGACCTGTATCGTGACGTATCGTACGATACGTATCGCGTATCGTACGATACTAACAACTATGGTAGTAATGACAATGGGCCATCCATCACATGTCAATGTTTCATAACATACATTTATATGTCAAATTCCAAAGAAATCAAAGTCTCTGAAGGTGAAGAATTTTAGACCCATTAGCTTGGTTACAAGTTTGTACAAGATCATTGCTAAAGTTCTTGCTATTAGGCTAAGAGAATGCTTGAATAAAACAATCTCCAAAAGTTAGGGGGTTTTTGTGAGGGGAGGACATATTATCAATGTAGCACTTGTAGTTAATGAGGTTGTTGATGAGTATATAGGCAAAAGGAAGGAAGGGTTTATGTTTAAAATTAATTTTGAAAAAGCTTATGATCAAAAAAAATGGAGGGAGATGGAGGATGTGGATTTTGGATTGTTTGGAATCGATGAATTTTTCGTAATTATGAAGGGGAGACAAAGAGGAAGATTTCAAGTTTATTGGGGGCTCAAACAAAGCAAAGCAAAGGATTTCAAGCTTATTGAGGCTCAAACAAGGCAAAGCGAAGCAATTTGGTTGAAGGCTTTATAATCATATCTCCATTTTCGTTCACTTTAGTAGTCGATGTTTTGAGTAGATTAATGGAAAAGACAGAGGGAAGTAATTTGGTTGTAGGCTTTGTAATAGGGAGGGAAAGGATTATAGTATCTCATTTGCAATTTGCAGATGATACTATTTTCTTTTCTTCGAGGGATGAGCTGAAACTAAAAAATTTAAAATTGATTGTTAAAGTATTTGGTGTTTACTTCAGGACTTAAGGTTAATATGGAAAAAATATAACTGTGGGAATTAATTCTAGTGAGGAGAAAGTGAATGATGTTCAGTGGGTGAGTAGCCTGTGAGATATTCAGGACTTCCATTGGGTGGTAATCCAACGTCAAAAGACTTTTTGGGATCATGCTATTGAGAAAGTTAGGAGCAGATTAGATGGTCAGAAGAAATCTTTCATTTCCAAGGGGAGGGGTAGATTAACTTTGATTTAGTCGGTTTTGTCCAGTATTCCCATTTATTTTATGTCCCTTTTTAAAATGTCTGGTGGGTGGGCTAGGGAAATTGCCGGGTTAATAAAGGGATTTTCATGGGATGGGAAGGGGCAGGAGAGGGTTGGAAGGACCATTTGATTAGATGGGAAGTGGTGACTAAGCCTAAAGAGAAGGGAGGGTTTTCAGTGGAGAATTTGGTGAAAAGAAATATAGCTTTGGTTAGAAAATGACTATGGAAGTTTCCTTTGGAATATGATTAATTGTGGCATGTCGTTCTTAGGAATAACTACTGGTTAATGTGTGCAATGCTAATGGGGTTGAAAAAGAGTCTTTTCGGAGTCCATGGAGGTTTATTTCCCAAGATAACCCCTATTTTTCTCAGAAGATCAAGTTCATTGTGGAAAATGAAAATCGAGTGCATTTTTTGGAAGACAAATAAGGTGAGGAATCTTCTTTTTCTTTTCTCTTTCCACAGTTGTATCTTCCCTCTAGTTATCATGATACTTTGATCACATGTATGGTTCAATCATATTCCAATCCGATTTCTTGGGATTTTGGGTTTCATAGGAATCTAAATGATAGGGAAAGTTCGGAGTTGACGAGTCTCCTATCTATTCTTCATCGTGTTTCTTTAGTTCAAAACTCAATGGATAAGAGGCAGAGGATTTCATCAGTGATATTCTCTTGTAAATCGTACTTTGATTTTTTAATTGATAATCCTTCGCTTCCTTTTCTCTATCCATCACTGAGGATTTAGAGGGAGAAAGATTTAGAGGGAGAAAGTGTCTTTAAAGATATAAGTTTGTGCAAGGATAATTGCTCATTGGACAATTAGCACAAATGAAGTTCTTCAAAAAAAGAGACCGAATCTTTAGTGAGGATGTTGCATTGCCAAGACTATGGTGTCTATGCTTTGTTTGGATGATGTGGGAGGTAGAGGGAATAGCAAATGGAAAATCAATTGCATAGTGTTTTCTTTGATACTATTTGGGTGATTTTGAAGGAAAGGAATGTCGGGATAAATGTGAGGATTTTGAAGGTCTATGGAAAAGAATCTATTTTTAGCTTCCTTTTGGGTTTCAATGTCCAAGGAGTTTCAAGATATTCCGCTTTTTTGTATTACAACAAGTTGTCAAGCTTTGTGCGGATTTTAATTTTTCTGTTTTTATTCCAAAGGTTTGGTTTAGTTTGGATCGACTGTCCACACTTGATGCGAGACTAGGCCTTTGTAATTTTCTTTTTTAATCAATAAAATGTTTCTTATGGAAAAAGTTTAAAGATAACAAAAATGAAAGCCCTTTGCTGCTGATCTACCTTACTGTGAAGACCACTGTCAGTGACATTTATTAAACGCAAAACCCGAGCTGAAAGTTCTGCATCCACTACTTCTTGTGTATCTGAGCTGCAAGACAGAAACAAAAGAATATGGATAGATAGTTATAATACCCGACTAAGTATGGTATTGTATGCGAGGTAGAAAAACGTAATTCATCTAGTGAATAGGTTTGTTTACCTGCAACCAGTACTCTGTTTTATTTTCAGGATAGCAGCAATTATATGCACGACCCAAGCAAGCTTGGCTTCAATCACAGATAGTTCAACATTATTATCACCTGTCTCGACCTGTGCTCTTTCCTATTAAAGCAATCAACCAATAAATAAATACATATATATTTCATGATGAACTCAACCATGTATAATCTCAATGCACCATACAAATAAAACATACCGTGTACATTTGTAGAATAGGCTCCGTAATGTTTATAATAAACATGCTACTGCTTTCATACTGAAACTCCGGAGAAGGAATTTAAGTCACAAACCAACACAATTTTGCAAAACAAAACAAAACAAAAAAAAAAAAGAAGAAAGAAGAAGAAATAACACATTTCTTTTAAGATACATGAGATAATGTTTTGGGATGACAGATTCTAAGGCTGAAAACTAACGAAGTACATGTCATATACGCAGGATATACCTGAAATCTGCAAAGATATGGAAAACAATCGAGATGATCCTGAAGAAGCTCAACATTGTCAAGTGGATTCTCAGAAAGGTCATCCGGGAATCCAGCCTAAGCACAAGAAGATGAAATTTTCAATTTCGGTGTGTCACCATAATATGAGAGCTCGAAAAAAAGCATGTGCCTGATATACCTGCACCGAATCAAACCTTGATGTGATAAAACCTTCAGTGATCTTCGGCACAAATTCATCAAGCAAGCTTGGTGCATCACCCTTCAAGTATGGTACAGATGTTACCAGCCTGGACCACAGCCCTAAAAGGTAGTATACACTGCTGCTTGCCCACTGCAAATAAACATGAACTAGATAAGCACATGGGCACAAAGGACCTAGGATCGAACATCTGTGGTGGGAGGAGTTTGGTTAGGGGGTGAACTATCCCCCTGGGTAATGTAACCCAGCCACAGGTCCATGATTCTCCTTATACATGAAACCTTTCAAGAAAGTTAACCTGCCAAGATTGCAAAGATTTCAACGTGAACTCTGCTACCAGACGTATCCAATCACTATAGCCTTCTACATTCACAAGCTCTGACAACTGCAAGAAAGAAAATACCATAACTTTGCAAAGAGAGGAAGTCATGAAACATATACATACAACTTTACTATATAAATTGAAACTAAGAAAAAAATTCAATTCATTTCCCAAACGCCACAAGGTATAATGAAAATTTTAGATAACCAAAACAACTTTTTGTTCTTATTATCAGACACAAGTAATAGTACAAGAAGTACTATACTATATATAACGACAGACAATGAGAAATCTTTAACAATAAAAATATTGAATACACCAAAGAAACCCAAACCAAGTCTTCCGAACTCTCAAAAAGGTACAAGGTTACTGCTTCTCACTTGGCCAGAAAGTATGCCTCTTGTTACCAATATAGGAAGGCATCTAATCTCTAAGGAAACAAGAAGTTTATGATCTTCCTCAAATAGTGAGTACAATGCCAGGAAGCAATGATGAGACTTTTTGTCTACCACAACGGTCAAAAACTTCAGTCAACGGTAAAACAATAAAATGCATATAGATTGACCCTTTCTCAAGCCTTTTAGGAAAATTAATATTTCTACCTCCAGAACATATTCTACACTGGCTGACTTTAGAAAAGCAAGAATCAAGTTCTCTTAATTCTCTCTAAAATTTGTTCTTGCCATATGACCTGGTTTACCAAGACATCAAGACCACATCCATCAAACTTGTACTTAAGTTTCTCCTTCTGCTAAGAGCTTCAAGGGGAAGGGGTTAAATTACAGTGACTTGAAATACCGGTCCTGGCCTTCCAACATTCAATATTAAAGCTCAGTTGCACCACTTGGACAGAATTTCTTATTGAATATCCCAATACCTTTTGTTTGAATTATCTAATGGTCTTTAGAGAAGGCATCAAAAAGGATCTCAACCAGCTCTAAGGATCCCAAGAAGGTATGGCTTTTCTTGACCAGGTCGGGTATATCTCGCCTCCTTCCCGCTTTCCATCGGACGATGCCTACTTGACTTGTGAAATCCGCTTTCCCTAAACTAGATAAAGAAAAAGGAAAGAAGAGATTCTCTAAGCTTTAGCTTTACAACAAGCTAACACAACTGAACTACCGAAAACAGCTTGATTTATATGAGCTGACTACCAAAGCAGAAGGAGGTTACTGCGGTGACCAAGCTATGACTGCTACACGTGCATGCAACAGGAAAAGATTAGATAGATTAGTGAGCCTAGCGGCCCTTCCCGTAACTACCGAAGGCACCTGTCTAGCTAAGAAAGCTAGTAGTTCAGAAAGAGTATCCTCATTCAAGCTAGTGGTGATTAGAAAGCAAGGCAAGAGATACCGAGCAATTAGGGCTAACCATCCGGCAGAGGAAGCTCTTTCATTATCATTCTTATTCTGCGGTATTCTCTTTAGAAACTATTCATTCAATAAGTAAGGGTTCTGTAGAGTGGCTGTAAGGGTGACTTATCTGTCAACTTTTCCACGATTATACCAAAAAAAAAAAAACAAACTCTGCCTTACATAACCACAAAACCAAAAATATTAAGTAAATAAAAAGTCTATCCCCATATTTCTCCTTCGAGAGTAACCTGTCCATCATATTCAAACCATTACTTCCAAACCAAATAATGCAAAATAAATCTAATAGAGCGTCTTGCCAAAGGTTAAAGATCTCTCCACTAACAGTTTTTTAAAAAAATCTTCAATTGAGACAGGATTTCAAAAGTGCAGCCCAAGCAATCCATATATCAGAAAACAATCCAAGTCGTAAAGCATTGAAAACTATATAATAATAATAGTTTTGTAACTTCTATGAACAATTACACATCCATGCTAACAGTTGTGTAAGCCTTTTAGTCCGAAGCATCTTCTATGTATTTAACCCCTTGTGGGCAACTGAACTGACCGAAATCCTTAAGTTTTCTGGGAACCATAGCCTTCCAAATCAAATCGGACTCTGGGAAAAAGGGTGGAATTACTAGAAACATGACTTGAGTAAAATAACCATTCTTATCCCATCAACATCTTTCATTCAGGCTATAGTAATGTTTTGTTTGATACGATGAAAAATGGAAGGATGGAAAGTTAAAAGGATAGATAAAATATCATGTTTGGTAAGTAAAGAAAATAGGAAGATGGAAAAGTGAATGGATTAGTTTTTTTTCCAACTGACCAAAATAAATCTCTCCAAAATTAGAAGGAAAAGTGAATGAAAAGTTAATTATGTGTTAAAATTTATGAAGCACGGACACTCAATTTGGGCTCACGTATCCGTGTACGACACGTCTGGGAGACGTGTTCGGACACGTTAATTAGAGTGTCCAATTTTTTTTTTAATTTTTCAAATTCGGACACGCAGTGGACACGTATCGGACATGTTTAAGTGCCATTTTGTAATTTTAAAATTTAAACTTTGGGTTTTTTTTGTAGTTATTTAAAAGTGGCAGGGCTAGAAAATAAAAGGCCCAAAGATTAGGGATTAAAACATAAATATATGTCTTATATTTCTCTCTTCTCATAGTCGACGAACAGTCGACAGCCGACGAACAAAAGAAAAAAAAAAGAGAACAAAGCCGAGGAAGAAAAAAGAAGAAGAAAACTTTGTCACTCCGGCGACGTCGTTTCACTCCGACGACTTTGCTTCTCTCTAGCAAGTCAGGATTCGAGATTCCTGGGCAATTTTTCAACCACAAACACATCACAGGTAACCTTCAGGGCTTCTCCTCTATCTTTAGGGCTTCTTCTCTATCTTCAGGTAACCTTCAGCAAAAAAAAGTTAGGGTTTCCTCTATCTTTAAGGTTTCTCCTATTAGGGTTTTCAATTAGGGTTTAACATGTTTTAAACCCCAATAGGAAAAAGCAAAATTGACATTTTTTTTATTCTATTTGTCAGGCAAAGCCTTCCTACTTTTTGCTGCTGTTTTCTACTGCTGCATGCTATTTTTGCTGATTTTGCTTCTGCCTGCAATTTTTTGCTGCTATTTTTGCTTCTACCTGCTTTTTTTACTACTGTTTTTGCTGCTGCCTGCTGATTTTGGTGTTGTTTCTGCTGTTGCCTGCTAATTTTGGTGCTGATTTTGTTGTTGTTTTGCTGATTTTGATGCTGTTTTGGCCTTTATTTTTCTAACCTTATTTAGAATTGAAGAAAATGAGTTCTACGAGAGCTAGCAGTGCACCATCTACTGAAGAAGACATAAGTAAACCTCTTTGGAGGTACATTACAAAATTCGAGAAGTTGAGTGATGGTGGAGAAAATATTTCTTGGCAATGTAATTTTTGCAATCAAACTAAGAAAAGCTCATACACAAAAGTCCAAGCTCATTTATTGAAATTGCTTGGTCATGCGATTGGAGCATGTCATAAAGTTACAAGCCAAGATATTGTAGATATGCAAAAATTAGAGGATCAAACTAATGAAAGATCGAGGAAAGTTGTACCGAAGAAAGTATCATTGCCTCCTAGTGTCTCATTTGGAGATCATTTGGATAGCTTTGATAAAAGAGATTATGAATAAAAGAAAAGAAAGGTGACTAGAAGTGGAAGTACTTCGGCTATTAAAAAGGCATTCAACTTAAAGACGCGTGATCATTTAAATGCACTTATTGCTAGACTGTTCTACTCCGGAGGCTTACCCTTTCACCTTGCAAGGAATCCATCTTTTATTAGTGCTTTTTCATTTGCCGCATCTAATCCTCTTCCGGGTTATTTGCCACCGGGGTATAATTCTTTGAGGACTACTTTACTCCAACAAGAACATGCTAATATTGGGAGATTACTACAACCCATTAAGAGCACATGCAAAGAAAAAGGTGTAAACATTATGAGTGATGGATGGAGTGACTCACAAAGGAGGCCCTTAATTAATTTTATGGTCGTGACGGAAGGTGGGCCTATGTTCCTTAAATCCATGGATTGTTCGGCTGAAACTAAAGATAAGTTCTTGATTTTCAACTTGACGAAAGAAGTAATTCAAGATGTGGGCCCTGAACATGTGATTCAAGTGATTACCGATAATGCTAAGAATTGTTCAGGGGCGGGCCATCTCATTGAAGGGATATATCCTAATATTGTTTGGACACCATGTGTGGTTCACACACTTAACCTTGCTTGCAAAGAATGTTGAAAACAATCAAATAACCTTTGATGAGTGTTCTTGGATTACGGATATTGCGGATGATATTGTGTTTATTAAGACTTTCATCATGAATCACTCTATGAGATTGGCAATGTTCAATGAATTTGTCCCTTTGAAATTGCTTTCAATTACAAGTACACGTTTTGTCTCGGTGCTTGTAATGCTTAAAAGATTAAAGCTCATAAAAGGTTCTTTTCAAGCCATGGTTATTAATGAGAGGTGGAGTAACTATAGAGAAGATGATGTGGGGAAAGCTAAGTTTGTGAAAGAGAAGGTGTTGGATGACATTTGGTGGGACTCTATTGATTACATACTTGCATTTACATCTCCTACATATGATATGCTTAGGGCTTGTGATACGGACAAGCCTTGTCTTCACTTGGTATATGACATATGGGATACAATGATAGAAAAAGTGAGGATTGCAATATATAGGCATGAAGGAAAACGGGTGGAGGAGTCATCCACGTTTATGATGTGGAGCACAAAATTCTTGTTGATTGTTGGAATAAAAATTACATTCCCCTCCATTGCCTTGCCCATTCATTGAATCCAAGGTGATTTCTAATTCTTAAATTCCCCCTCTTAATCATGCACTACTTCTTACTTCTTTTTTCTTTTCTCTTATTTAAAGTATTATAGTGATCAATAGCTTCATGAGGATCCTACTCGAGTTTCCCCGCACAAAGATATGGAAATTTCTCTAGAAAGAGTGAAATGCATAAAAATATATTTTTCTAATCCATAGGACCGTGCAAAGGTACATGAGGAATTTGGCAATTTCTCAACGAAATCCAGAGAGTTTGGGGATATTGACTCAATCCATGATCGCTATGGAATGGATCCTAAAAATTGGTGGGTTACCTATGGGGCAAGTGCACCTTTGATTCAAAGTTTAGCTTTGAAGCTACTTTTGCAACCTTCTTCTTCATCATGTTGTGAGAGAAATTGGAGTACTTATTCTTTTGTGCACTCCGTTCGAAGGAATAAGATGACACCAAAGCGTGCCGAAGACTTGGTCTTCATTCATAACAATCTTCGTCTTCTATCAAGAAGAACTCCACAATACATGCAAGGAGAAACTAAGATGTGGGATATTGCTGGATATGTTTTTGATTCATTTTAAGATGTAGGAGAGCTTGAGATTGCACAGCTTTCACTTTATGAATCGGAGTTGGAGGTCATGGTCTTTAGTGAGTATCGTAATATTGGAGATAGTGGTGCCCGTGGTCGTGGACCTAGTGGTGGTGGGACAATTGAAATTTAATGATCTTGATCGAAATAGGACCTTTGTTTGAATAGAATGAACAATGTTTCTTTGTTTGGTATATTTGTAAAGGTTTCTAGTATTGAATACTTACTATTTTGATGTAAAAAAGTTGAAATGTAAATTTTGGATGATGATTAAATGGAACAAAAAAACTTTTTGTTATGTTCACTGTTATTTAATGACTTTGCTATATAGTGATAATGTGGTGATTTGGTTATTTTAATATCTAATTTGATAAAAAATGTTGGGTTTGGATTATATTGGCTTATAAAATATATTTTTGAATATATTTATTCAATGTGCCCTCGACGTGTCCGTGTCCTACTTTTGTGAAAAATTACGTATCTATGTATCCGTGTCGTGTCGTGTCCGTGTCCGTGCTTATTGGTTAAAATGTATGGTATTTACCTATATATCCTTTAATATGTGTATATATCATATTTATTTATTACATACTATATATCCATTAATTTTATATAGAGATATAATGATAAAATATGCATCTATATTTTTTTCATCCTTCTACTTTTCTATCCTACCAAACACAAAAAAAAAAAAAAACAATACTTCCACATTTTCATCCCTCCCACCAAACACAAATGAGAGAAAGAAAGATAAAGTGTATCACTCTCACTTTCCATCTTTCATTTTTTTCATCAACCCAAACAAACACACCACAAAAGACATAAAAAAAGAGGAAACATGTTGCATCTAAATTAATTTGACACTATATGCAGATCTTCAACACACATCTGATGTGAGACAATGCTTGCATACACAGCCATGCAGCATTACCTAGAAATCGATTATTAACACAACACATATGAACAAACACAAACAATCACCGACTCACCATATGCAGCATACCAGAAAATGAGAATTAAATATGAAACATATAGAATAAAATACCTGATAATTGACTCTAAAACGCCCAAGAAGACGACAATATTCATGGTAATTGTCATGATCAGCAAGACCTGATTTCCAGTCCCAACATGACATTTATAAATGTCAGGGCTTGGCAAAGAAGAAAAAGAAGAAGAAATAAAATGCTAAAGGGCAAATTAGCCATGTAAAAAGTGAGTGGGGCATAGCAGCAAGCCAGTAACCAAAGTTGAAAGTAATCAGCAGCATCATTACTAATTTCACTTTTAAACTACTAAAGGTCCCATTCATAAAAGGTAAATGCAGAAGTCAAAACAGAAATTTACACAAACAATAGTTTATATTCCCTTAACAGAGCACAGTGGCGGAATAGAATTTATGTAACCGACCCCAAATAGTTGGGACAATGTTCGTGAGTTGACTCGCGTTTATACTCTATGTACTCATCCATACTCCGTGGTCACAGTTTCTATGCCTGACAATACCAAGATTGTAAAGACGCATGCAGCTGGAAGAGCATGACAGGCTGTAGATATCTACATGTTCTATCTGTTAGATATCTACATGGTGATGCTAGTAGTAATTGGTGATAGGTGGTCATAGAACAATGAGAGTAGACATGATTGATATGCAGTTTTGGATCGCAGTTCGCTTTGGAAATCTCATTTGGATTGATTTCATTATAATATAATATATAACAAACACACCCATATACACATAGTCAATCAATAAATATTTTATATCTGTGATAGAGTTTCAAAGAGAGTGACCCAAAACCATGCACCAGCTAACTGTTTGAGGAAGATAACCACAAGTCAGCAATGCAAGCAAGCAAGATCGATTGAAGTTGTGCAAGATGACTTCGAGTTTTCAAAAGAAAAAGGAGAATTATAGGAAGACACTTTTCAAGTGTCAAGCTGGGAAGGACAATCTTGAAAAAGGCTTATTTGATGTTTCTGCAGTTTAGAATGAGTTGAATGGCTCCACCATAGTTATCAAATCGTGTATCGGAAGGCGTATCATTTTTTAAAAATAGTGTATCGTATCGTGTATCGTAAAATCCAGTGTAAATTTAAATAAATAATAAAAATATATATATACCTTTGAAAAAAAATCATACACTCATAAAAACACAACATTTCATTAATACTCCACCAACTATTCAAGTCATCAACATAATTCACTAATATTATAATGCAAAGTTCACAACAATAGTTCATTAATTCAAACATAGTTTATGAAAATATGATGCTGGTGATGTCTCTGTTTCACAAAATTAAAATTAATCAAGATTCAGAATTTTTATACAAATATATATATTTTTGTATAAAACGATGTCATAAAGAAAAAACGATACATACACTATTTTCAAACATACATATTTTTGTATATATTTTCACAAAAAAAAAAGATATGATATGCTTAAATTGGCATAAAACGACGTGAAAAAAAATAGTTTTTGCACGTATCGTATCGATACGTATCGTGTATCGGACGATAAAATGCAAAAACGATACATAACTACGATCCGTATCGTTTTAGGCCTGCATCGTAACGTATCTTACGATACTAACAGCTATGAGCTCCACCATGTCTGATTCTGATGAAGGAGAGATTTCAACTACCGAGTCATTATGCTCTGAAGACAATTCTTTGTTGCAGAATATGATCTGGATATTAGTGGATTTTTTTAAGAATATTCATTACATTAAGTCTTTGATAGCTTCTCATGAAAGAAAAACAAGCATCTATTGTTCAAGACTTCTCTCAATAATATTTATAGAAATGAACATTGATGAAAGATATGTGAGAATCGCATAAAATATAATTAGAAATAGAAAAAAGAAGGCAATAAGCGATTTTTTTTTTGAAAAAAAAATGATTTTTCTATTCCATGTAACATTCGAAAGAAAGACTAATTTGTATTGATTGGTACCTTTCTTTTTTGTTCTTTCTCATTCAAATCCATACCTATAGAATCCCAGATGCCCTAGAGATCAAACGTGTCGAACTCTAATAACAAAAAGAATCCAAAAGCCCCTCCCACTGCTATCTTTGCCTATATTCTCATTCTAAACTTAAGTTACATGTAATAAAATACATTAAAAGATCTAAAAACCCCACCATTGTTGCTTCCTGAAAAGCTTCTATTTTCTATTAATTTAACAGGTCAAACTCTAGGAAAGAATGCGCCTAATTTAAATTTCCAAAGTCTACTGCGGTTGGTCATTAATTTTTAAAGCATACATTACACAATTTGATAAAAGACATCCTAGTCCTTCTTAAATTACACTCTCTCTAACAGTTTAAGCTTTTGAAATAGATGGTTGTTTAACATGGTATCAAATCAGAAGGTCCTATTTCCAAATCTCGTAGTCAAGGCGTCAACCTAATGATTAAAAGCTTTTCACATGCTAGGCCCATCCTTCAACACGTGAAGGAACGCATTGAAGTATAAATGCTTAAATTACACCCTCTATAAAGACTTAAGCGTTTGGAGTAGATGGTTGTTTAACATACCGTTTTCGATATACAAAAAATAAAGTTAATTTTATATAAATATAAACTAGCATTTCCAATAAGCATAAATGCTTTTTATTTGATAAAACCAGAATACAATCAACCAATTCCATAACGACCTAGTCGATAACTATGAATAAGCTAAGAAAGATAGCGATTTCTTATAGTGCTCTTGGTTAATCTAATCCTATGATGATAAGCTCTTGGTTAATCTAATCCTATGATTGTTATCACAATCAAGTAGCATTTTAGTGTGATTCTTTATAAATGCTCTATGAACAAAAAATTCAATAATAGTTGAAATTTTCATTTTCGATAGTTTCATAAATTTATTAGGTAATAACTAAGAATTCACTTTTTATGAGTAATTTATTCATATCATTTGACCAAAGAAAACTAATTGATTGGAATAGTTGAGGTATTTAGGAAAATCTTCATATGGTAACTATCTCATTAAAGGAAGAGCCCAATTGAAGGAACTTTGTACTAAGGGATCCAGTGGTAAGCAAAATAGTTTGCTTGAAGGTTACAGTCATGGTCACTTGAATTCTTGTGCTAAAGATACTGTGTGAAATAGTTAATTGGCAAAAGAACAACTATAGGAAAGGAGATTTTTCTGATAACTGGAATGGAAAAGGGATCTCGAAAGGGGAAGTCACGGCATGTTCCAGATTTGCTGTGGTTACAGCAGATAAGTTCTCCTATGCAATTGATCTTTGCAGATGATCCATTGCCATTGCATGCCATCACTTAACAAACTGCACTATAAAGGCCTTCATGGACAGTGACGAAGTAATTTGAAATGTTCCCCTTTTTTGTATAACGTCAAGTCGGATATCGTCGCGTGGAATATAGTGCGAGTTTTTGGATGATGGCCTGTGGTTTTGTGTTTTTCAAACTTCAGTGGTTTTTCAAAATTTCTTTTTTGCATAGCATCAAACTTCTTGGTGTTTTTCCTAATTTTGAATGTTATAGGGTTAGAAGACTTGTCTCCCGTTGCACAGAATTTCGAAAATATAAAATTTTATTCTACCTATCAACAAAATTTGTTTCCTAAAAAAAGGCATCAGACCCAACACCTTCCTTTCCAATGTCACTCAACATTTTGTATAAACCACAAGTCTCACGTAACACAATCGAATCATTTCCTCATAATTGGCCGACACCGTTCCGCACCATAGCTATAAGGCTTGAATTGCTCATTATGTTCAACTTTTTGCTTCTATGTGGCATTTTGTGTGTATACCATCTGAGACATCACAACCGATGTACCTCAGTGATCTCCTCATTGATGTTTGATACGGTGATCTTGAACCATTACGGCCTTGCCCCAAAGTATGTGAAACAATGAGAATCCAAAAAAAAAGGAGGAGATAATCATACATATCCAAGTAATATTAGAAAAAAGTAAAGAAAATAAATTAGGCACATCTTGACAATGCAAGGGCAATACAACATCGAATAAAAATAATCAATATATACACAACATTACAGAGACAACAAAGTTCAAAAAAGAACCAAGGGACATACCTTGCCCCGTTTGTAAAATTTCTTTGGTTCCTGTCATTAGATGGGCCAAGAACTTAGATCGTGCAGCATCATTGGTGA
Organism: Ilex asprella; assembly: GCA_023539305.1. Lineage (NCBI taxonomy): Eukaryota > Viridiplantae > Streptophyta > Magnoliopsida > Aquifoliales > Aquifoliaceae > Ilex > Ilex asprella. The sequence continues at coordinate 8,865,388 of CM042191.1, forward strand.
ACAAAGACCGTCTTACAGAAGCCATACGCACTAAGCATTCTAGCGCCTGAAATTAAAATAAAAATCAATTAAAAACACTTTACACAAGAAACTCAAAGCAACCAAACCACAATGATAAATAATTACTACTAGCCTAACCCAACATGAAGATTGTGAAAAGTGAAAATTTCCAATAAGAGGAAAGGGTTATAGCACTAAGAAATTTAAAGCACCACAAAATTTTACCATCACAGACAAGGATGGCAGCTGAAGCCACGAAGTCTCATTTGCATTGTCTCACCTAATATGCCAATATGATATTGTTTTGCACACTCTTAACATTCATTTGTGAGCACTCGGCATATTATACAACATATCTGAGCTTTAGGCAACTTTCCATAATTTTATGTATTCATCTACTTGCGTCAAGTCTTTTAAAGTACATCATTCAACTTGATTTAACATTTTCAAACTCATCAATTAAGTGAAGCCTTTCACGGACTGGTAGTTATACCAATGATAAAGTCTAAGCACCCCTTGGCACACACAAACAATCATCTAAGACAGAGAGGGAGAAACAGAACAAAGATACTGCTACATATTAAAGTATTAAACCCATCTGAAAAGTACTTTATAGAGAAAAGTAAATCAGAGTACAAAAGCCTATCCATGCAGAGGACAAAAAGTGTTGTAATTAAATGAAAAAAAGAAAAAACAATGAGGAGAGAAGAGAACAATCGCACCTAAGGACAACCAAAAAAAGGTCCAAAAAAAAGGCCCCCCGACATTCTTCAAGGTGGCCACACTTTGTTTGGTATAAAAACACAAAAAAAAACTCCTGGAAATTGTTGCACACAAAAATAAGCTTCCCAATTGGCCAAAAAAATGTACCCAAGTATGTTGAACCCTTACATTGCAGGAAAACAATTAACCACTTATAGAAGGGTCAAAGCTTCCAACTAGAGCATGCAAAATCATCCAAAGTAAAGGTATCTTCTTAACTAAAAGATTAAGGATCCATAAAATGATTCTCATATTGCACCAGGGTGAAAAAACAACTAAAAGTTTTTTTAAAAAAAAAAAAAAGCCCAAAAGGGAGGACAAGCCTCCTCATCGTAGTTGTAACGGGAAGTACAAATTATAAAAAATAGGACCTTCAACAATCCAAGAAATCCCACCACTGCCAATGTTGCAGGGTTCACTAAAAAGCAACAGTCAAAATTAAAATCTATTCTACTCGCTTTGAAGAAGAACAGCCATAACCACAACCTCCTTAGAGTCATTAGAGGAATTGCAACTCAACAACTTACAGAAGGGTCAAAGCTTCCAACTAGAGCATGCAAAATCATCCAAGGTAAAGGTATCTTCTTAACTAAAAGATTAAGGATCCATAAATTGATTCTCACATTGCACCAGGATGAAAAACAACTAAAAGTTTAAAAAAAAACCCAAAAGGGAGGACAAGCCTCCTCATCATAGTTCTAACGGGAAGTACAAATTATAAAAAAATAGGACCTTCAACAATCTGAGAAATCCCACCACTGCCAATGTTGCAGGGATACTAAAAAACAACAGTCAAAATTAAACTCTATTCTACGCTTTTGAGGAAAAACAGCCATAACCATGACTCCTTAGAGTCGTTAGAGGAATTGGAACTCAGCAATTTCCTGGTGATTGAAGCATTGGGAAATAGAGCATAGTGACACCCTTCGCTAGGGGAAAACACAGAAGAAGAAAGAAAACTATAATTGATCGTACTTTATCAATTTGATATTTAATTTTTGGAAGAGAGCCGATACAAGAGAGAGAATATCATCACTGAAGAAAACACAAGCACTGCTATGTGGCAGATCCCAGAGAAACAAAAGGAATAAAGCAACTGAATTGATCATGGCCGCTTTTGTAATCCAGTGGTCCAAATAAAGCAGAATAGATATCTCTATTGATTTTCAAACTTGCTTGAAAACTCCTCCTAGATAATTAGCATTTCAGAATTTTAGAACTAAAGGCAAAAAAGAAATGCTAAGGGGAAGCATACTATGATGAAAATAGTACCAAGCAAGTAAGGCAGTTTCTTGTAATGATGTTCACAAAACAGCAACCACAAACAATTCTCAATAGACCGCATAGAATATAAAACATAAAAGCAATCCCAGTTACTTAAGTCACCTTTCCAAAGCTGAAACTTAAAAAATATGAGAAAACAATGACATCAACTAACCTCCTTGGAGAGAGGGGGCTTTGTGATTGCATAGTAATCAAAAAATATCTGCAGTGTCGATTGATCCTCTAAGACTGGCCTCCAAGAAGATGGGATCTATAAAATTGCCACAAGTCTCAATTATTTGAAAGATTAGTGAAGAAGACACTTAATGGGAGAATCTTCTTATCCGAGAGATGTAACATCACAAACATATGTTTCCATTCTACATGCGAACACGTTTTTTGTTTTTTATACCTGAACAGTACCAAACTCTTCTGAACTTTCATCAATTGATGTCCCAACAAAATCAAAAGACAAACATTTTAATGAAAGCGCAAGTGCCAACTCTTGCAAGCGGCTGAGAACTGCATGTTGCAAACAGGTTATCATCAAAACAATATTGTAATATACTACAACAATGATGAAATGAGAACACACGTTCACATATTACCATCACTTTTCAATTGACACAGTGAAGTTAGAGATATCTGGAAAATCTGAAATAGAGACTGATCCCGGAAGGCGCATGCCACCCTTCGATGGTGTGTTGAAGGCAATCCGGGATTCGGCTGCAAGTTCAGCACCAAGATGCATCAAGGATAGATGTAAGCAAACAGAAGCTTCATATGAGGGAATCAACATAAGATAGAGAAGGGGGAAGAGAGAGAGATGAAAAAAGTTCAAGCAATGATAGTTAATCAACAATAAAGATGGATCAGTAAAGCCTCACTGTGATCCCCATGAAAGTGCTTTTTCAAGCATTGAAACCTAGTTTTGTACATTTTTTAAAGCATTATTTAAATCATCACCTAGATATCACTTGACGATAAGCTGAAAGACAGAATCTATCAATAAAATAAGTAGTGTTTTGTGGGATTGTAAATCAAAATGGGCTTAACATAAGACCTAAGTTTCTTAAATTTTTTGGCGTTTCAAACCAGACATCCTGAGTTTTTTTTCCCAAATCACAAGAACATGAGATTGCCACACCCAGCCTATACCGTTTTGAAACAGAAGTAATAAAAGCGATGAAACAACCAAGATACCCTCATTACTGCAAAGAGGCATTATATCACACATTGAATATTAGGGTTACTCGAGGTTAGTTTGTATGTAAAGAGGCCACTTCACACTAACAATTATTTTTGAGTGGTGGTCAGTCATCAGTGGGAGTAAAAGACAGGCCTAAGTCTTTTACTCATTGAAATTTACCGATACGCAAGTATGCTTGGAATTGGTTGGTTAACCCTATATGAGAACCCATGCCCCACATAGGGAAAGGCCAATGATATAAAGAGAGCTTGTACCCCACATAGAATGATTAGGGTCACCCGAAGTTGACTTATATAATTAAGAGGTCTCTCCACTCGTTTCCAAATGGTTGAGTTAGATGCTCTAACATTTGCTTATATTTAGTAAAAAATAAAACCAAGCCCAACGCAAACAATACCCTAATCTGCTTCTTCCACTGCTACCCCTCACTCAAACCATCTCACAATTGCACTGCCACCACCACCACACACACTATTTCCCACTCACACACGCACCCATTGCACCAAAACCACACTAACAAAAAACATACCACAACATAGAAACCCACACAACCCATGGCAAACAATTTTCATTCATCTAAAACAACAATATCTCTTTGAATTTTTTAAAATAACAAATTTGTTGCATTCATTCTGATGACAGCCTCCATTTTCTCCATCAATCCATGTCTGATTTAGGTGATGTTTGATTGGAGTTTGATTTGGCTTTATTGGGCGTTTTATTGTGGCTTGATTGGAGCTTCTTGTTTGGTGTTTTAGGTTGGATAGCAATGATGGTTTTCAGGACTGGGGGTGTATGGTGGTGGTGACGGTCATGTAGTGGTTGCCATGATTCTCCTTTTTTGTCATTTTGTTTCAATTGTAGGAACTTTTGTCATTCGTAACATTACCTGAAAAGATGGATGGGCAATACATCGGTGTATATGGGATTAGGTGAGTCCATTCTCCTAAAAAATCTACAAGATTTAGTGACAAACCACAAGGGGTCGAAGTGTAATTAACTGAGTTTTCATATTACTGAAAAATTGTCACCCAGACATAAATTTAGTACAAGCTAAAACTTAAGGAATCTGCAAACAATTAGGTAGCACTTGGGCACTTTTGGACAGCTCAAAATGGGTTCCAAGTCAAAAAAACCCATAAAAATTATGAGTGAGTAGCCCAAGGAATCCTCTGAAAAATACAATTCACTCGCTGAGTCACGTCAATGGCCTTCCACAGCTTTTCAGAAAATCACATGTAACATTTGGTGCTACTTACAAATCTTTGTCTAACCCTTCACACTACTGCCAACTACCTCCATGTTCAAACATCCAATTTGCCAGTATGCCAAACAAAGTTAAAAGAAACCCTCATTCATCTTTTGAACTATTTTAACATACTAAATTTGAGCAAAAGTACATGCATTGCTATTGCTACTGGGTTGGATACTAGTAATAAAGAAAATTCCATTTATTCTATCATTCATTAAAATATTTACACCATTACTATGAGTTTAAGGTTAATTGGTACCTCATTTCTACTCGATATTATGCAATAGAGTGAAGTATACTCGATATTATGCAGTAGGGTGAAGTAGCTAAGAAATATACATAGGCAGACTACACATTAAGAGGAGCAGTACATTGATTCAGCAATTACTTTTTGGTATAAGAACTCAATTGTTCCACACAATCCTCTTAAGCAGAAGTTCAACTTTTAGAAGGAGAAATTCCACAAATACCATTGGAATATTCAGCCATGCTAACATAGTATGAGTAACAATCACCTCCCAAAATTCTCTTATAACAAAAGAGAATACCTCTTTAGTGAGTACTAAATCCCTATCCTGCAAACAAACTTAACATAAAGACAAGTCCCGCAATCATACTACAAACACAAAGCCAGTACACCCTAGTTTTCCCAAATGTAGGCAACAATGAAATGAGTCACCATGGGAAATGAAAATGCTGCCAAAAATAAAACATGCCTGCTCACAGCACATGATAGGAAATTCAATTGACCGCCAAATTTTTAGTTTGAGGAAGATGTGTTTGAATGATGCATGATCGCTTAGAGGACTATTATTTTGGAGCTGAACTGCGATAAGGAACAGGTGGGTGAAGTCGTCAAAATAAGGTGACAATGTAGGCCTGACAATCATGTCGAGTGGAACGGTTTCGTGTCAAGTGGAACAAGTTTAAGTCAAAAAACCCTTCATCCATACCCTATTCGTTTATATAAACAAGTCCAACTATTACACTCATACACGAATCGTTTATTAGACGGGTTACCCAATACCACTCGTGTGTCACCCGCCAAATAAGAGAATAGGTTAGATAATTTCGAGTCCACGTGAAAAATCATTAACTCCCACACATTACACATGTTTGACATGTTTACTATAACAATAAATTATGGTTGAGCAAAAAAATAAAGACAAAAAATAAACATTAAATGACTATTAAATTTAAATGATTCTAAGAGATGGGAGGTGTGAGATGAGACAGAGGCTAAGAGACCTAACTTATTTTTTAAAAATTTATTGTACCACTCTTAACGAATTAAACGGGTTGAAACGAATTTATGGCTTAAACACGAAACCGGTTCGTTTATTTCATGGGTCTACCGAGTTAACCCGTTAGGACTACACCCAAACCCGCTAAATCCGTGAAGATTTCAGGAGCCGTGCCTAGAATTGTCAGGCCTATGACCATGTAAGAACTCGTTTAACAAAAATCCAGTGAACTAGAAATTAGAGAAAAAGAAAAAGAGAAATACTGACTCCACAAGGGTTTGTTTCAGATCCACATTCAAATGTAGAGGAGCTCCACTTTCATCATTTGGCAATAAGAATCAACTCCTGGACTAACCATGTCACCTTCTTTCTTAAGTTTCCATGCCAACACGTTTACCCTTGTAATGACACGACTTTGACAATCGTTTTACATTAAGCCCCATGTAGGAATTCTGTCGCCGTCTTTTTTAGTGTTTACTTTTACTCCCAAGCTCAGATAAACAATGAGGGGGTTGCATTAGATATTGTTAACCAGCGTAAACCTTGTCTGATCTACTGTGAACATGAATCTTGAAAAATATGTGTCAATGTTATTTAAGCCGTAAAGCGAATTGAAGCGAACCGGTCTCTTGAAGGCCTAGGCGAGAAGCAAAGCGAGCGCTTCATTAAAGCAAAACGAGCAATATAAAAAATAAGCAAATATTTTACTTTCATACTTTGATTACTCCTAAATATCCAAGTTTTAACTTTACAAATATAGAATATTTAAATGCAATCAAAATAATAAACATCGACATATTTTAAATAGACAAGATATTAAATATTGAAAATTATTGTATTCTAAAAATAATTAATTGACATATCACGTCATCTAAATGTAAAGTTAGTAAATGTGGGATCGACTTCCACCGTGATTGATTAATATCACCACTAAACAAATTACTCACAAATTGATTAATCAAATAGAGCATATAGCAAATTGATTAATCAATTTAATTAACCAAGCAAATTGATTAACAAGAGCATTCACATCAAAACAAAGCATTCAACATTATCTAATCATAATAAGACAGATTGTCATATGATACTATTACACAAATCAATCAATTTATTTTATACATATACACATATAACATTATCTCTGCAAGGGTTTGGTTAATGTTAAAGAAAAGGAGGAGGAGAAAATAAAAAAACTGGAGTTAGACGTTCGTTTTTCTCGTTCGGCTCGCTTCATCGGCTGAGCTCATTTTTTCCTCACTTTACTTATCCTCGCTTCGCCTTGGATGTTCAAGGCGACCAAGACTTGCTTCGCTTCTCGCCTAGGCTCACTTTTCACAACATTGATATGTGCAAATTTGTGGACATTTCACTTAAGCAATGTGTTGTACGAGTACCCTGGTGTTTCGAGCCAATGGAAGGGGTGCTTAATTTATGACTCAAATGGACATCCCCAACATTTATTATATGGTTTAATGTAATATTCCAATATTACTAAACCAACAAAGAAACATTCAAGCCATGAACAACTATTAGAGAACTCTTATAAATACAGACACCAGCCATAACAATATCTGCACATAGAAAAGTAATTTATCACACAAAAGGCTGTAGCAGCGACAGATATATTTCATATCCTTACCAAACAATATTTTCAACCCGACCATCACAACTTTAAATGTTACGACAACAAATATAATTCACATCCTTACCTCACTGAAAAATAGTTTCTACACTATGATCACAAACTTGCTATAAGTACAAAGCACAAACCTGATTCATCTCACAAACAAGCTGATTCAATATCTTTAAACCAATAGCATAGTGATCTGATGTTGCCTGACAAAAACAGAGAGCTCATGAGCAAATTACATCCACAAGCCTTAACATGGTCACAGTTACAGTGACCAAGTAGTTAATCAAACTTGAACTCATTCATCACAAGCTACAAAGCATGGACATAGCTATGACACGACATGGACATGCCACATGAATTTCTCAAAGAAAGGAGACAGACATGGCAAGAATATTACTATATATATACATATACTCACAAACCATAATCAATTACAAAACATCAATATTTCACTTAAATGTAGTAGAAATAAAACCAAATATATGGAACATAATTTTAGTAGTAGAGACTCAAAGAGTGAGGCACTAAAAATCGAATACCAAGATATAAAAGAGCGAACACTTCCAAAGTTTAGAGCCAATTATCCATAATGAGGGAGAGAAGACATTAGAGACAATGTTACTCCTAGTAATAAAACAAGATGGATAAAGTGGAGAAATACATCTAGTGTGTTGTATAATCAACGTATACCTCTTAAGCAGAGAGAGAAGTTCTACAAGACAGCCATTAAACTGGCAATTCTTAATGGTACAAAATGTTGGCCAACTAAATAATATGTTCAAAAACTAAGTGCAGCAGAAAAGTGGATGTTAAAATGGATAAGTGGTAAAACTAAAAAAGATAGAATTAGAAATGAGAATATTCGTCAAGCCATAAATGTAACACCAATAAATTAAGATAGAATCCACTTGGATGGCTCCTATATGTTTATAGAAGACATAGTAATCTACAGTCTACATAGAGGAAAATTGATTTGACACCTATCAATGGCAAAACAAGATGTAGGGGTAGGTCAAAATTAACTTTGAATCAAATAGTCAAAAAAGATAAGATCGTTTGCAGTTCAACAACAAAGATGAGCCTGATAGAACATAATGGAGGAACAAGTTTCATGTAGTCGACCCTCTATACTTAGGACAAGACATTGTTAAGTTAAAACCTATACCAAATGCGACAAAATGAAAATCAGATTGCACAAGTACTTCAAAGTCAAAAACTGAGGAGCACAAGCACCAAAAAACTCTCTTTTATTCATATGGCCTTCATCAATGCAAGTGACCTCGTGGTTTTCTAGAATATAACAATTTAATTTCTTCCTTCTTGCTTTTAAACCACAATCAATCGATATCAAGTTCTTAAAATCTTTGTCATATATAGAAAAAATTTATGGAGTTGCAACCACATAGTGTGACTAAATTGGCAATGATGGAAGATGGCAAACCATGTTAGGCTCTCTTGTGTATGCTTTAGAGAGTCCATGATCACTAAAAGCTCGCATCACCATATCCTAGTTACCAAACACAACTTGAGCATCAACCTAATAAGAAACAAGAGTCAATGGATCAAGAGTTCAAAGTCAAGTCACCAGTCAATTGTCCAACCCCCTGAGCTCTAGAACAAAGCAAGGCATTATTTAAAAATAGAAAACTACATTCTGAAATTGATAAATTGGGAAAACATTGATGCTAGTCCCTCATCCCAGGAAAAAGTGCCCACATTCCATTTTGTCAATAAAATGTTACCTTGTTGCCCCACTTGCAAGTCAGGAGTCATTATTACTGTTATGAGTTTTACTTTCCTATTGTCGGCTGTCTTTATATTACTCTACTATTATCTTCATTATTCAGTAAATTCTAGCATAGGACAATATTATAAATGTCTTTAATATTAATTTAACATAAATAAGTGAAAGGGTGTATGCAATGTACATCCTCCTCACAATATACCACTCCATAATCCCTTTCTTTCTCTCTTCTTCTATTTTTTCTTTTCCTAAACTCTAGTATTCAATTAGTCAGATTGCAACTTGGTACCATAGCATCGATCTAAATTAGAATTGCATTGGAAAAAATAGCGAAGACTTCCAAACATAAATTCTTCATTTTTCCGTTGTCAAAGTCATCTTCCATCGACTGACATCATGCTAATGTTAGCATGACGTCATAATTTTCCAACAACCGGCACTATGTCTAGGACTGAAATTTAGTGCTGGAATTTATGGTATTTTTGTTCTGTTTTTTCAAATTGTTTGGAAGGATTTTCTATGTTTGAATGATTTTCAGAAAAATTAGTGCCACGCTGCTGCATTTTCAATCTGCTGGTTTCACACAAACTGCTTGTTTTTTATGTTTTTGTTCAAACTTTAATCTCCGACTAGACCTCAAGGGTGTTGATTTGGATGATCCATGCATCTTTGGGTTGATTTATGAGGATTTCTTGCCTATTGGGGGTCTTGGCTACACAATAGGGGTCTCAGTAGAGTCGTTCAGCCACTGTTTTGGGTCTCATGGGGCTCTATTTTTGTTACCCGCTGGATGTGCAAGTCTGGGTGGATTTGATTTCTACTTCTATGTTGTGTGTGGATGAGATGGTGTTTGTGGCATACTAAGTCTGGTTTCTTCCTCCTTGATAAGTAATTGGTTGTGGGCTTCCACATGGCAACCTTCAATGATGTCAAAAGTCTTCCACTAGATGATCAAGTCAGACAAATTACTTCTATGAAATTGAAAGGCAATAACTACCTTCCCTGACACTTCCCGTCACCTTCACAGTCATAAGTCTACCCACAGAAGGCGGCCATCCGTAGAAGGTATGTTATAATCAGTTCACCCCTTTCCTTTCATCTCAGTTTAGATCTGTAGCAATTTTTTTTTTAACTCTGTTGAGATCTCTTAGTTTAGATCTATAGCATAATTTATTTATTTTTTGTAGCAGAATTTTTTATTTAGATTTATAGCAGAATTGATACCTTTCCCATGCTAAGCAAACTTGCAAGTCGGTCTCTCTGTTTACTTGTCACAAATACATGTTGTACTCTTATTTGTCCTTCCAAATCAGACCATAGGGGTCTTCATTGGCACCCTGGTGAAAGCTTCTCCATGTGTTACGCCAAGCCTGTCATGTATGTAGGTGGGGCAACAATGAATATGCGGGGGCACTTTCTTTTGCATTTTCCTTTGCTCTATTTGAATTAGGTTAATCTTTAGTGAGTGTCAGTACTATTGGGTACTGTTTGGCCGATTAATTTCTGTTCCTTTGATTTATTGTTCCTCCGATTTATTGTTTTTGCTAATTGCTTCCTCTGATTTATTGTTCATTAATTTATGTTCACTTATTTATAGATGAATCTCAACAACCAAGCACGCACGACTGAATTACCATTGGAAGGGAGTCAACCAAATGTTGGTGATACATCTAGTATTGCACCTCGAAAGAAGGGCAAAGGTAACAAAAATTGTAAGCGCAAACGCACGCTCACTGAAGTTGAAGATGATGATGGAGATGGAGATGGAGATTGAGATGGAAGTAAAAGCAAAGTAAAGGTAATCCTCAAGTCTAGATGTAAGAAGTGTGGGAAAGTATACAACGCAGATAGTAAGTGTGGAACAGGTAATATGAAACATCATTTAAAAAAATGTTTGAAGACCACTACACGTGATATAGGTTAATTACTTTTGTACCAAAATGACAAGTCTCTCACTACACGTAAGCAATTTAGTGAAGAAAAATTTTTAGAATTGTTAATTTGTGTTATAGTTAAGCAAGACTTGTCATTTTAGCTTGTTGAGTATGAGGCTGTTAGAAATATTTTCACATACTTGTGTCTTGAAGTCAAATGCATTACAAGGAATACCACCAAGGCAGATATCCTTAAGTTGCAAGCAAGAGAGATGAATAAGGTCATTCTAATGCTACGTGAGTTCCCCGGTAGGGATTTGTTTAACTTTAGATTTATGGACATCTAGTGCTACTTATGGTTATTTGAGCCTAATAGTCCATTTCATTGATAAAGATTGGATCTTGTATAAGAAAATTCTAAATTTCTCTTATATGCCTCCCCTACATAGTGGCATCGCATTGGCTAATAAGATCAATAGTTTGGTGAGTAAATGGGGTATAGAGAAGTTGTTTCCAATTACTCTTGGTAAATATGCTCAAGGGTCAACTTAATTTGAGAAATGCACTATTAAGCGATGGTTCTTATTTTCGTGTACGTTGTTGTGCTGATATTCTCAATTTAATTGTCCAAGAGGATTTGAGAGAAGTAGATGTTGTTCTAGAGAAGATTAGAGAATGTGTGAAGTTCGTAAGAGGATCTCAATCAAGAAAGCAAAAATTTCTAGAGTGGGTAGCACAAGCATCTCTAGATAACAAGGTATAAAGCAATACGTTCCAACTAGATGGAATTCTACACATCTCATGCTTCCAAGTGCCATCTAGGCATCTACTACCGTCGTGCCTTCAGTCATTTGCAACTTGTTGATTCAAATTTTTAGTATTGTCCATCCTAAGAAGAATGGAGTAAAGTGGAAAAGATTGAGAAGTTTTTGGAAGTATTTTGCAATGCTACTTGTGTATTTTTCGGCATTAAGTACCCAACAGCAAATCTATACTTTGAGCAGGTTTTCATTGTTCATTTAACCTTAAGTAAGGAGACCCAAAGTTTAGATGGTTTATGAGGAAAATGACATATCAAATGCTTGGAAATTTTGAGAAGTATTGGTCCAATTATAGTGTGATCTTGGCTATTGCAATGGTATTTGATCCTCGTTATAAATTTCAATTTGTGGAGTGGTGTTATGTTGAGCTTTATGGTGAAGGGTCAATGGAATGCATGAATATTCATGAGAAGCTATTTGCTTTATTTGATAAGTATATGGGAAATACTTCTGAGGGTTCTTCCTCTAAACAATACCTTCTTGTCCTCGAAGTGATGTTAATCGAGAGCTAAATCCAACAAGTCTTTTGATTTTTTGAAAAAACATCTAACTCTTTGTGCACTCAGCTCTTGGTTTGGTTCACGGGACCCCTTGACCTATAGATAAACCAAGCTAAAAAGTTCTCCTACTCCTGGAACTAAAATAAAAACTGAACCGAACCCAAGCAGGAATACTAACAATACAACCATTCACCTTGGTTAAAGTGCCTTAAATCTCCTTTTTTTTTTTTTGGTCATGATACTACAAAGGCACACATAATCTTTAGCTTAAATTATTTGTTAATTTACTAATTTTTTTGCCAGTCAAGAGTGTAACTCAGCAGCCACTAGCTCACCCACAAGGTCAGGCCATGTCTGACAACAATGCTCCAAATGCCCAATGATAGTTCTCCTAACAAACTCTTTCCCAGACCCACTAAATCAATTGTGAATACTTGGCCTTTCACACAATGGCACTCAAATATCAATAGAAAGTCTATCATTTTTGCTCCTACTTGACTCTTGTCTAGGCTTGCTCTGGCAAAATTAAGCCATTACAGATTAATCAGATTCCACATAGGTCAGCTTGAACACAAAGATCCCAAGTCCAAGTCTTGCCACTCCATGTCCGGTGCATGGGGTTTGGCAAGTGACTGTTCTTCATTGTCGGGAATTTAAATTGTCGGCACTTGCCCAAAGGACGCCTTGTTGGGACTGTTCATCATTACCAAAAAAAACAGGGGGAAAAAATATCCAATGATTGGAGATATGTACTCAAGATCATCAAACCAAGCACTGCTTATTCATCTATTTGCTACTTGAAAACCTACATAGAAGCCCCGGTATCTATTTCAGCTGGAGTCTTGTCCATTTAAGGAATTTAGAGAATGGTATTTCATTAATTTTAGAGATTCAGAAGTTATCAAATTTGACACTTTATCAAACTATAGACCAAATCAAATCATAGCTCCTATTGCAGAATGGGTTTTAGGAGTTTATAGCCAATTCAAAATTCCTAATACATCTCTAGATAATTCTCAAAAAACATTGGAAACTATGAGTTGGCAAATTATTCGATCACTCCATCCTTCCACATAATCTGTGATACTCGAAAATCACAATCAAACTTTGGAGGCTACTGCCTTCATTACACCTTTAATAGGGGACAAACAATCTTATGTACCAAACCAGATCTAAGCAGATCCACCAAACAACATATAAGAAAAAAAAATATTTATCATTTCATTTGCAAAGAGCAAGATGCCATAATTACAATTAAGAAACTGACAACTCAAAGCCTAAAAGATACACAATCAACCAGGGCCTAAATACATGTACCCAAGTCTATTACTACTCATTAATGTCACCTAACTAAGAAAACTTTTGAGTTCATATCCCTAATCAATATTATAAAATAAATTACATCCTGACATGTCCTTTGATCTTACTTTTGTTTTCTCAAATTATGCTTAATTATTCACTTAACTTCTATATTTCTTCAATAGCTCATTAAAACGCAAATTCTAGCCTTCTTATTAAAGGACTCTTTGACTTCCATATTCTTTTGGGCTGTCATAAATTATAATCTTCCGTAACTGTACACGAAAACATCCAATCTAGCCTGTCAAACCACATTATCCAACCAAAAAAATTGTCTAATTTCTTCCAACATGAAGGCAACTATTTGACTCCAAATTGTTTTAGACTCTTATTTAAGTATTATAGCTAGAACATACAAGTTTATCTCACTATTTTTACCACGAAACCATAAAGAAGCAAAGTCCAATCCAAGGATCAAAATCTTGTTTGTATGAAGCACGTACATTCTCGAGATGGTGACGTATCCGTGTCGAATACCGGCACTCTTCAGACACATATCCGATACTCTTTTATCCGTATCCATAATTAAATAAAAAAAATTAATTTTGGACACGTGTCCGACACTTCTTTCATGACGTGTCAAACGCTTCTTTAAAACGTATCTACTATTAAATAATAAGCATGCATTGAAATGTGATTAGCAAAGTTTAAAATTTTAAAAACATATAATTACTAATACTAGACATGTTAAAATTGTACTCCAAATATAATAATAAAAACAAAAGATGCATAAAAATTTAAAAAAAAATTGATCATTATTGATTATTATGATGATGTTTTAGTCTAAAAATTTAAACAGATAACTACACATAAGATTTACTTATAATAAAATACTGAATCTTTTATAAATTGCATATCATTATCACGATATTTATAATAAAATATATAATATTATATATAAAATATAATTTTTTATAGCATATCCCCACCATGTCTGTGCCTTATTTTTTTGAAAAATGTCGTATCTGCGTGTCCGTGTCATATCCATGTCCGTGTCCATGCTTCTTAGTCTTGTTTCGGTGCATAATTTAAGTCAACACGAAAACAAAACATTACATTTCAAAAATGCTTCGAAAACATTTCAAAAATGAAAGGGAATATAGAGACAAAATTGAAAATTTTATTTCTAAAATACTAGTTGAAACATACTAAAAAAGCTCGAAACATTTTGAAATACCTCGGAGCATATGACTTTTGATATTCAATGAGTGATTCGTCTCGGTTTTTATGAAAACCATTGCATTTCAGTCGTTGTGGTGGAAACAACAAAATTTCGATTCTCGATCCAATCTAACCACTATCAAACCAAATTATACAAAGCTTGCATGCACAGAATTTCAAAAATTTTAATAGTAAAGCTTTTAATATTTAATTTGTTTTTAGTGTCATGGTTATGAAAATCTTGTCCAAGGAAAAAAGATATTCCTTGGTGTATGGAGACGTGTTAGCAAATGATTAAGGTAGTGTTTGGGAACAGGGTGTTTGTGTTTTTTTTTGTTTTTGTTTTCATTTTTTGTTAAAAAAAAAACAATAACTCGTTTGGGACATGCTTTCAATTTTTTTTTTACTCCCTTGTTTTGAAAACAATGCCAAAATATGAAAACATAAAACATGATGCTTTTCAAAACATCAAAAAAAAAAAAAACATGTGCGCCTAGTTAATGAGGTCTTGCCTTCGAATCTTGTTAACACCAAAATTTAGGATTTTTTGGTGAAAGTATAAAAGCCCTTTTCCTTTTTTTTCCCCTCTTTCTCTCATATGTGTCTCTCTCTCTCTCAATGGTCTCTATTCTGAAACCGAAGAAACCGAAGAAATGGAAGACGAAGACGAAACCCACTTCGTCTCTCTCGTTCGTGGTCAGTGTTTTTCCTTAATTTTATATACATAGATCTATGTATATATATACATATATATCTATATATAGATCAGTGTATATAGACATAGATCAG
>CM042191.1:8881399-8891778 GCA_023539305.1 Ilex asprella
TTATAAATATATATATATATATATATATATATATATAGATCGATATATATAGACATAGATCAGTGGTGGTGGTTGTGATTTCAGTGGTGGTGGGGGTGCGTTTTGGTGGTTGGGGGTGGTCAGTGGGGTGATTGTGGTGGTGGTTTTCAGTGGTGAGTTGTGGGTGGGTTTCGGTGATGGTAACAGGGTGGTCAGTGGGGTTGGGCGGTGATTTTTTGTGGTTATTGAGATTGGGTGGTGGGGTTTGGGTGGTGATTTTTTGATATAATACCAAATATGTTTTTTATTTTTGTTTTTACAAATTTTTAAATATAAATGACTACCAAACATGTTTTAGATTTTTAATTTTTATCACAAAAAAAACAAAACTTAGTTTTCTTTTTTTTATAAAAAAATATATAAAAACAAAAAGGTCACGAAACGCACCCTAAGTATAAAAATTTAAGACATAAAACTACAGCTCAAAATGGTCCACGTATAATGTACATATGCACCAACTAGTATACATAAAAGCAAATGTAGGGAATTCCCTGCCTATACATCACAATTTTATTATACACCAGATATATTACCTGGCTCAAAAAGTTCATCGACTCCTTAGCAACATCTCTAAATCTATCGTCATCGAACCACCCAAACTTGGTAACCCGACATAATAGTAGAATCAAAGATCCAATCACAAATGGCTGCAGTTCAGGTCCTCTAGTTGCCAGATAGTTTACAAGGTAGTTTCCTTCAAAGAAATCCACAAAGATAAATTCAGAAAGCGCCAAACAACCAAAAATAAATAAAAAATGGAAAAAACAAGATTTGTAACATCTTGCTTTTAAATGCTACAAACTAAATCAGGAGTAGATAAAACCACAAGATAGCATGAGCTAGTTGATGGGTAATGTTGACATGATAACAGGGATCAAGAGTAAGGGAAAGCAACAGCAATTGGCAACATAATAGTAGTGGAACCATTGATGATAATTCATGGCCAACGCACACATAGGACTGGAAAAAAGGAAAACAAAAGGTGAGCAGATCAAATAGTTACGGATATCAAGACGGAGCTGTAGGGAGAGACTGTGCTCCGTCACTTGTTTCAACAAACTTGAGCTGGCCAGCATCAATGCATAAGGAGTCAAAGCATTGTCCAGAATGTACTGGCACTGTGAAATGTAATCAGTGTTCGCAGAAAAACATTTCAGAGTGTTCTCAGCATGAGCTCGTTCAGCTGAGTCCTGTGAATTGTAGAGCCTCTCACACAAAGCTTCCAACTGCGCTAAGCTCTCCATTGTCGAAGAAAGCAAGATGGTTCCCGAAACTTCAGAGGATCAAGTACCAGCGTTTATCCAATTGAAGTCTACAAAATTTCCCACAAAATGCAGTCACACATTATTGAGGTGAATTAATATAATAAACACATATATACACTGGCATACACGTTATATTTTTGCAGCAATATACATTGACTAGAAAATAAAACAAAGTTTTACATGATATCAACATGAAGCAAAAAAATAGCAAGTGGGGTTAAAAAAGGAAAATTTGATATATAATAGGAGATGTTACATTGTTTATAATACAAGACAGTATCTCTCAAAGTCAAACTGTTTCTCTATTACAAATGGGTTGGCCAAAAAAAAGGTACATTTAGATATACACAAGAACTCCACAGAAAAGAACCATGAGCTGGTCATCAGAAACCCCTTGATATATATGATACAGCATCAACCCTGAGAGGAAAAAAATGGCCAACAAGAAAATTAATAGGTATTTTGGTTGAGAATTATGCTTTTAAAGTATATTCTCCAACACAAACAACCACAGAATCAGAATCAAATTCTCTTACAAGGCATAAAGTATCAGATTTATTCCTTGAAGCAACCAATCTACTAATCTCTCAAAATTACAAACAAAAAAATTGTACGAAATGCAATGTTTATATTCTACATTTAAGAAAGCATCTGTATGCATGAGGGTAGAGACACACACAATTTTAGCATGCATGACAATCTATGGGGGAAAAAAAGAAGAATAGAATCAATATTTTTATAAAAAAAAGAAAAGAATCTAATACACTAGGAAGCATGGTGTCTCATGTGTGCGATGTGTGAGCAAATAGTATTCATTAATTACAAAAATTTTAATCTTTCCCATGAGAACTTTGCACAATAATTATTAAAATTATAGCAATAAGAACGATTTTAAACATATAAGTTTGTTTTCTTCTATGAGATATTGAGAAATAGAGAGGTAGAGAGCGGAAAAGCAAATTAAGAAGACAGAGAATGACACAGTTAGGACATAGAGTTTTGTGAAGGTAGAGTCTGAGTGGAATTTTGGGGTAGCAGGTGGTTGAAACAGAAGAGGCAATTTTTGATACAACACAAATTCGACACGAACTTAACAAGCTAGAGTCAATTAATCAACATGAACCCAAAAAAACACTCATCCCATCAACAAGAATAATGAAAATAACTATCAAACCCAAATAACTCAGATTTTGAAAAGATAAGTCCATCTAACTACAACCAAAATGTCTATTTTTTCATTTATTTTTTTTTCAATCTGGTAACTTTAATGTATGAATTCTTATGGAATTATTGAATCTTTTCTACGGCTTGCTTTATCTGGATCAAGTAGATTTATAATTTATAGAGGCTTATGGGTTGTGAATTTAGTTGTAAAAGAAAGGATTATAATTTCAAATTCATGAGTTATACGCCGACCCAAAGACAACACCAGTAACAAGATGTCAGGTTAGTACTTACAATGGGTCATCTAACACGATCAATTAAATGGAACATATTAGGATTGACACATTCTCAACAAAAGAGTCGATATGTGTGATTAAATGTGTGTGTGGTCAAATGAGAAGAGGGAAGCATGACTAAGAGAGAGAGTGACAGACAGACAAGGTGGATTCGTACTATGCCCTCCTTCCCAAATACATAGCAAGCCTGATTAATCTATCACCAGGAGAATAAGAGTTTTGTCTCCTGGGTCTCCCATTTCAAGAGCCCATTAACATAAGATTCGTCCTCTCTCTCTCGACAATGTTTGGAAGAAGAAACAAAATTTTTCCAATTAAAAACATCTTTCAAAAGAAACGAAGATTGTCATTTCATGAAGGTGTAAATTTCTCACACACATCGCCAAGATTTTTAGCCCCAGCAAAATTCACCTGGCAGTGTGAATACCAACAAATAAATCTAGAACTAAACACAACAGATTGTTCCCAACATGTGTTCAAGTATCAATCATTCATTCAACACACTTACGCAAAACCCAAAGCTATCGATTCAAAAATAAATTCAAATCACATCAATTATATGTTCCCACAATCAATTCTGGGAAAGAAAGAAAAAAAATGATCTCACCTTTCTGGAAATCTCTCTCCTCACAAATACGGCTCAGTAATCGAACTTCGCAGACGCAAATTCGTTGTCTTCCATTTTCAGAAAATTTCTTTCAGCAAATTGTATGATCAAATTTGAATTGAAAAAAACAAGAGAGATGTGCAAATACTACTATATTCTTATAGCAGAGAGAGAGACAGAGAGACAGAAAAGAGGGAGAGAGACGAACCACGGCAGAGACGTCAATGGATCGAAACCCTAACCCAATTGATGGCTTAAACCATAGTTAAACACTCTTCGGAATCACCCCTTGGCCTTTTTTCATCCACTCATGCCACTCGCCAATGCCACAAGCGTGTGTGGTATTTAACCCAACAAAAACCGACAAATTTTTTCGGAAACTTACAAAAATGCTTACGCCGGAGGCCGGACGTTTTCCATCATAATTTTTAGAATTTTCATTTTCTTTTAGGACTTGACTGCTGTGCAATTAAAAAAAATCGGTACCATATCTCAAAAAATAATTATTTGAGAGTATTTTTTTAATTTTTGTGGTTAATTTATTATTCTTGTGAGTATTTTTATCACTATTATAAGTGTTTTTAATATATTTGTAGAAACTATTTTTATCAATTTTTTTAAGTACAAAAAAAATTATCACTTTTGTAGGTGATTTACTACATTTATAAGTATTTGTATCACTGTTGTAATAACTTTTTTTATTATTTTTTTATGTACCAAAATAGTAATAAAACTATCCACAAAAGTAATAAATCAACCACAAAAGTGATAAATTTTTCATTTAATACAAAATTCCACAAATAAAAGATGTCATCTGTCATTCATAAATTCAAAGAATAATGTTATTTGAAGTTAAAATAATGATGTTATTTGATGACCTCATGATATGGTTTCACTGAAGTTATTAGATGAAATGTAAGTTTCGATGTTTGATAAGACCCACAATTAATTCAAAAGTCATAATAAATCAAGTTAGCAAATGAAGTTAGATGTTTAGCATTGCTCTAAATTCAGTAACGAGCATCTCCAACCTTTAGGTTTATCAAATTTAAATTAACATTTGAGTAAAAAATTTATTTTAATACAAACCCAAATCTATCTATCTATCCATTAATATATATAACAAACATTTTTTGTGTTGGCGGCTTCAATTTGCTTAATTAATTACTCCATCAATCTTTTGTAACTACTCTAACTATTTTTTAAAATTATTTTAAATTTAATTTTTTACTCATCGTTATTGATTTTTTCACATTTAAAAATATTGTTTCAATTCATTAATGGGTAATTTTTCAATAATATGAGGATTGAAAAATGTGATGGCAAGGGAGACAGATCATGTGCATCGCATGGGGTTGCTCGCTAATTTAAATGAGGATAAATCCAAATTTAAAGGGTGGTAGAATATAACCATTAAATTTTTAAAAGATAATGAAATCTAACTATTAGTTAATTAAGTAAAAAATTGAGTCTCCTCTAATTTGATATGATTTTGAGTAGAGCACTGGAATTTGGGTTTAAAAAATAGCAAAGGTTGTTGGAAAAATTTTTATTATATATATATTTTTCTCATTTTTCCCACCTTGCTACTTTTTATAATTTTTTATCTAATGTCTATAATATAGTAGAGTGGGAAATTGAGGGAAAAAATAAAAGGAGAAGAAGAAAGATACAATAAAATATTGTGAATCTCATAAATCACACGCATTCACCACTAACAATTATTTAAAGAAAGATGACTCGCCAAGTTAGTAACTAAGAAAGGAAAAAGCACTAATTAGGAGTAGTTCAGGGTCAAGTCTATCATCTTCTAAGAGGTTTTAGGTTCAGTATATCTCACATCTCTTAAGGTTAGCCACTCTTATTTTTTAGGAGACATTTTTAAACTAACTCGAGCTATGTTGGTCAGTCTTAAAACTCGAGCAAGTGGTCGGTGCAAACTTGAACAACCTTTAGCCAAAAAAAAAACTAAGAAAGGAAATTGTAGGTGAAGTCGAAAGTCTTGTCAAATGGTAAATTTTATTATTATCATTATTTTTGTGTTCATTCTGCAGTGTATTTCTTAAAGACATGCCTGCAAGCCTAACCCATCAATTTCTCTCTTTAGGCAATCCCAAGCAGTTCATCCGACGCTTTATGAAAGGATTCATGTTGCTTCAAAAAAGATTTAGCGAAGAGCACTGAAAATATTCTTATCCATATTTTTTCATCACGACATGCATTTCGTGTCATTGTTCATAAATTTGAAAAGCATAGAACGTTCGGGCTTAACTCTCGTTGTCCTCACTCCAATATGAATACTACGCCTAGGGCCCCCAATTTTTGCAAAATTTTGGGGCCCCTGTTAAGAATTTTAATTATGTGTATATGTATTTTGCATAGGCTGGTTTGAGGCCTTAGAGGGCCTAAATTTTATTGATAGGTCCATTAATAGTTTAATAACTTACCTAGAAAATTGCTACCAGCTGTAGACTATTAGACTTCTACAAGGAAACTGTTAGAATTCTACATTAACGGTAGATTTTTTTTTTCTGTTCAAGATTTAACGCCACTCCTCCTCGTTCTCTCTCTCTCTCTCTGTGCGTGAACTTGAATCTGAACAAAGAACAACAAATGGTCTTTTGCTTTTTTGAATCTGAACAAAGAACATCAAAGGTGGAAGTTATGCTAGTTGCTGACTTGATGTCAAGTGCCAAGTTCTGCTAGTTTCAATCCTTGCTAGTTGCTGCCAACAAGTGCCAACAGTACCAAAGAACAATACCAGGTTGTGTTGTTCTTGAACTTTTATTTTAGTTTAATTTAATTTTTATAAATTTTGTGGTATAATTTTTCATTGTAGTAACTACAAGTTATATAATTAGTATGTTTACTCGAACTCAAAGATATGATTCTGGATGTGAAAAACGTAAAAAGAAGAGAAAACAAGATGAATTTATTGAATCTCAAAAAGGAGCACTCGATAAATTTGTTATTAGTGATAAACCAACTACAACAAAAAATTCAAATGATGATTCAACGATGGAACTATTAGATAATATAGCAAAATCAATGGAATGCTAAAAAGATTTTAAAAAAATGAAATTGGTAAAGAATGTGAACTTTTTAGTGAAGTAGAAAATGATAAAGAATGTGAACATTTTAGTGAACTATTAGATTATGTTCCAATAAATATCTATGATCCAGGACAATGGAAAAATATTGACACAAAATTAAGAGACTTATTAGTTGAAAGAGGTACTATTAGGGAGAATGACTTAGACTTTCCTAATGATCAAAATAATAGACATTTTTCTATTACATATTACACTCGAAAATTGTCAAACGGAGAAAAGCATGATAGAAAATGGTTAATATATTCAAAAGATTTAGATAGAGTATATTGCTTTTATTGTAAGTTATTCAATTCAAAACCTAGCACAAGTCAATTAGTTAATGAAGGAACTAAAGATTGGAAAAATCTTAGTTATAAGCTCAAAACTCATGAAACAACTAATGAGCATATCACTAACATGAATTCATGGGTTGATTTAGAAATAAGATTGTCAAAAAATAAAACTATTGATGAAAATATTCAAGAACAAATTAACAAAGAGAAAGATTATTGGAAAAAGGTACTTGTAAGAATTTTAGCTGTAGTAAAAACTCTTGCTAAAAATAATTTAGCATTTCGTGGGAAGAATGAGAAAATATATCAAGACAACAATGGAAACTTTTTAAGTTTAATTGAAATGATTGCAGAATTTGATCAAATAATGCAAGAACATGTTCGACGAATTAAAGATGGTGAAATTCATAATCATTATCTCGGGCATAAGATACAAAATGAACTAATACAAATGTTAGCTTCTGAAATTAAAAGTGTAATCATTAATAAGATTAAAGAAGCAAAATATTTTTCAGTAATACTTGATTGTACTCCTGATGCAAGTCATCAAGAACAAATGACACTTATAGTACGATGTGTAGATATTTCAACAAGTCCAATAAAAATAGAAGAATATTTTTTAGAATTTTTGGAAGTAAATGATACCTCTGGGAAAGGCCTTTTTGATGAGCTTATAAATGTAATTAAAAAACTTGGACTTGATGTAAATGATGTAAGAGGACAAGGATATGATAATGGATCTAATATGAAAGGAAAACACCAAGGTGTACAAAAAAGACTACTAGATATAAATCTAAGAGTGTTTTACACACTATGTGGATGTCATAATCTTAACCTCGTACTTTGTGATATAGCTAATTCCTGTCCTAAAATCATATCTTTTTTGGGAGTATTACAACGTATATACTCATTATTTTATTCTTCAACAAAACGATGAAAAATTTTACAAGATAATATATCTATGTTAACTTTTAAATCATTATCTCAAACTCGATGGGAAAGTCGTATCGAAAGTGTTAAAGCAATCAAGGATCAGACTCCGAAAATACGAGATGCTTTAATTCAATTAGCAAAAATTAGTGAAGATCCTAAAACAAGGAGTGAAACCACATGCTTAGCTACATATGAGATTGAAAACTTTGAATTTTTATTGGGTATGAATATTTGGTATGATATATTATTTGCTGTTAACACAGTTAGTAAAAATTTACAATCCAAAGACATGCATATTGATGTTGCTATTGATCAATTAAAGTGGCTTATTTCTTTTTTTGGAATCATATAGAGAAAATGGATTTTACTCTGCTTTGATTTCATCAAAAGAGATTGCATTTAAAATGGAAATAGAACCAGTATTTCAAAAAAAACGTAAAATTTTTAGGGAAAAACAATTTGGTGATACAATTGAGAATGAAGTAACACTATTAGCTGAAGAGTCTTTTAGAATTGAGTATTTTTTATTTATAGTTGATCTAGCTATTTCTTCGATCAAGAGTAGATTTGAACAATTCAAAATATATGAAAATATTTTTGATTTTTTATTTTGTTTTAAAAAATTAAAATCCTTAGATGATGACAGTTTGAAAAGTTATTGTCTTAACCTTGAAACTTTTTTGAAGCATGATTTATTTTCTGATGTTGATGGTTTAGATTTATTTCAAGAATTGACTGTTCTAAGAAAAGTTTTACAATCTGAAATTAATACTCCAGCTGAAACCCTATCTTATATAAAATGATTAGATTGTTTTTCAAATGCATGTATAGCTTTTAGAATATTGTTAACAATACCAGCAACAGTTGCTTCAGCGGAGAGAAGTTTTTCGAAACTTAAATTAATAAAATCTTATCTCCGATCAACTATGTCACAAGAAAGATTAAATGGATTAGCTATATTATCTATTGAAAAAGATATATTAACAAAACTTGAATATAAAAATTTAATCAATATTTTTGCATCTCAAAAAGTTAGAAAAATATCTTTTAAATGAATATATTTTAATAATTATTGCCAATTTAATAGGGCCCACTTTCATTTTCTCACCTAGGACCTCCAAATTTGTTGGGTCGCCCCTGACTACGCCTGATAGTTAGAGTCACTTCAAAGCGTTAATACATTCAAACACTAACTTACGACGACACAAACCTACAAATTAATACAACTAAAGAAAGGCTTCTCGTGCAATTTTAACCATATCACACAATGGTTTGGATAAGTAAAAACGTAAACAATCAAATTAGACATTAATCCTCTCAACTATGATTATATTTTTTACGTTGTCTCTTGGACTATCACATTTTTAACATTGCTCACCCAATAATGTGATTGATTTCATATTGCCCAAATTTTTAATGTATATTACAAATTTTACGAAAAATCATTTCATTTTTCTCTCTCCGACTATGCATTTTTTTCACTTTGCTTCGATACACTAATAATTTTCCTCCAAAAAATAGCGGACAATTGTTATTGGGGTAAAATGAAATCATTCAAGTACATGAAGGGGCAACATGAAAAAATCGACAGTTTAAGGGGACAGTGAAATCGGATCCATAGCTTAGAGGGTCAAAGTGTAATTTTTCCAAACATAACCACTCAAGTGCTTAAATAAAAGAGTCAAAAAAAAAAAATCAATCTTTTTTAAGGCCCAAAAAAAAAACTAGTGGAAAATGTCATTGGAAAAAAATCAGTGAATCTTACACACCGTGCGACAACGTCAAGTTGTATGCATACATAATGGATATCTATCACAACTAGCTTGTTATTACACACAAGTTTGTTTTTTTTAAAAGGAATTATATGGAAAATTAATAGGTGACATATTTATAGATGATACACATCACATGACAGTGTTATGCGGACTATATAACTCATTAGTATGTTTTTTGGGAGCGGTTTAGATTGACTTGTCCAAACCCGAGTTTGACCCAAAGATAAAATTTAAAGATGAGATTCAATATTCAATGTTATTCATGCCCATGTTTGGTATGCTCAGGGATATATAATTATTATGATAATATATTTATATATAAATGATTATTTTGCCCCTTAACTATTTTAATCCAAACATGGGGTATGAATATATGGGGTATAAATGTCATTTGAATGTGAAAGCCCCAACCCACAATTGAAACCCACCCCATGGTTTCATGAAACCTATGAACTTGGTTTTCATGACCGGGCCATGATAGGGCCGGATTTCAAATCCTAGGTTTAATGTATAGTTATCAAACATAGGTTTAAAGGGTTTAGTCCCCAACCTATGTTCCAAACCCCCCCAAACCCCCATACCAAACAGCCGCTTAAGGTTTGTCATTCAATCAGACATTCGCTCATGTTTGACAAACAACAATGAGATCCCTTGAAGTATGTACGCATGTAAGAAATGGACCATTGTTGTAATGATTTATTAGATATGTCGCTAAAACTCGATGACATTATCATATATTTGACAAAAAAATCTCAAATCATTCCTTCATCATGCCGGATAAAATTCAATCTTAAATTTTCATTTTGAATATTGTATATTACAATTTCGTTTTAAAATACCATATTTCCAATTACCAAGCCCACCACCACTTCTCTCAAACCTACATATCACTCCCCCTCCCCCTCCCCCTCCCCA
>CM042191.1:8916646-9042737 GCA_023539305.1 Ilex asprella
CTAGTTTTTTCCTTTTAATACCCAAGCCTTGTTTATCCATAAAAAAAAGCCTAATTCTTAAGTTCTTAATCAAATATCAAGTTTCCCCATCCGTGTTTAAGCGGTAGTCTTCATGCTCATTTCTGTCTCACGATATTGAGATCTGTTGTTTATAGAGTGCTTGTGGTTTGTATATTTCTGCATTTAAGAATTCAGTCATAATAGATCTTATTTGCGCCGCTCTTAATTCAATAACAAAAATTATTTGTAACAGGGAACGTCTTCTAGGAGTGAAGAAAGATGAAAGGTTTGCATATTTCACTTTTAAGCTTTTCTTTGTCTGCTTTCCTTATATTTTTTTGTAACAACTCATAACATATGGATGCTTATAGCTGAGGTAGGTGTTTGATCGAAGATTCTCATTTCTGTCCTATTGGCTAGTTGGCAATGTTAATGCTGTAACTGTATTTGCATATTAACTCCATTCACCATTAAACTATTAGATTAATTTATTTCAATCATATGGTATTACTATTTGAGTACTCTGTTGGTATATTTTGATCTCTCTTTTGTTTGTTGTATTTTTTTTTCTTCTTTCTGAGATCATGTTCAATCCCTCAAAAGCAGAGCTAGCAATATGCAGTCATAATCTGATTTTTTTTTTCTGTTGATAAATCATTGAAATATTCTTCTACACCATTGCACTATTTCTCAACATTTTTCTCCGTGTTTTTACCCTTGGCACTTTTAATTGGATTCTCTAAAGCTTGTCAACCCACATATATTTGCACCATCTGTATTTATTTTTTGCTCATTTTTTATCTGGAATGTAGGCATATAGGTAAATCGATGCCCCCTTTCTGGGGAAGGATTTCCATGTTTCCAAAATTCAAGGGTTAAACTGGTCTGCGCCATCACGTATAAGGCTTTTTTTTATTTTTTATTTTTTAATGTAAATCATTTGGAGGCAATGTTCCCTTTTTTTCCGTCTTTTTGCGTTGATTAAGCTTTTGATTTGGCTCACTTATGTTGTAACGTCTCAAAAACCACATTGGACGGCATTACTATCTAAAATCATTTATTTCATGAGAGCAACTAAATAAATTTCATCAAAATTAAAAATTTCGTTTATTGTATACCAAATTTATAACATCATCGCTCAAAAGAATATGTCAAATTATGACAATTATATCTAAAAGAATTATACATAATCTTGCAAAAGAATCACAAAAATAAGGTTAGATTTTACATTGTCTCAAAAAGAATTTTCTAGTCTATCACAAAAGAGAATATAGTTATACATGTCCATCTTGGATCTAGGTTCTCCTCTATTGGAGCTTTCAAATGTCCTAGTTCTTCAGCTCCGAGCTCTTCCTATAGGTCATAATCTGAAAAATGTATTGTATGTAAGGGGTGAGCACTAAGTTCTGTAGCCACATTCCTTCTAAACTCGAACAAGGTTTTGAAACGTATAAAATGGGTCGGTGTCATTTCACAATTATCATACATAGTTTTGAAATAAAATAGTGACATATAAACAGATCTCATGTTAACGCAATAACAAGAAATTAAATGGAGAGTAAAATTAAGTTACAAATAATAAGTCATTTTCAGCGATGAACCATTTTTAACAAATTCTGGTGGAATTTCGTACTTTCAACAAATTCTTATAGAAACCATTTATCATTAGTCATAATAAACCATCATCAATAAACTTACGTATAAATTCATATTTCCAAATGTAACTATATCTCAGGTATGTTGGTCGTTAATCAGAAATCTGCGCAACGGTTTTACCTTATTCACCCATCACAACCAAATCACAAATCATTTTAGGACGGACGTGTACCATCCCAATGACATTGACGAATCCACTCAAGGAACTAATATACTAACCATTTTTCTCGGCTTCCGTGAACAATATTGGTTGCGTTTCCAAACAACAACCCACTACAAGTGTTAGGAAATTATCTCACCCTCACTGGGATAGACTAACTTCTAACACTCTATGACAGTTTCTTGAAGGTAATTCAAGTCCATCACAACAAATCATATAATAGATGTAAATACCCACAAATTATTTCAATTTACAAGCAATTCTAAAAACCTCCAATTTCATAGACATTTGCCCAATTGTGAAGTTCAAGAAAAGTGAACAAGAGATCCTCTAAAATACCGTTGTTGTTGTTTAATATAAAGCCATAAGGTTTTGAAATCAAGAACAAAGGAAGGATCAAGAGAAAAGTCTATTTCTCTTGAAAACTAGTGTTTGAGATAAGAAAATGAAGTTTAAGGGTTATTCAACCATAGTTTTATTGAAAACATTGTAATCTTTGAGAGAATAGCAAGAAATAAACATTTCATAGCATGTATATAAAATTTAGGAGCAAAACATACATATATATAAACCCTAACATGAATGAACAAGAATGAAAAAAAACCTACTTTGGTTCTTTAGTTTTGTGAAGAAGATGAAGGTTTGGTCTTCTTTGAAGTGTAAATCTCTCTTGATCTTGTATTTTTCTCTTACTTTCTTCCTCTATAAGGTTTTCTAGGGTTAGACACACTGAAATGGGGCTAAAAGAGGCGTCCTAATATATTTATAGGGCGAAAACAGACAACAAATCACGACTTTAAAATGTTAAATTTCTTTCGGCAGTACCGATACAACAAACTCTCTAGACATTGGAGTACCGGTACGCTGTATTGGTACGATTTGTCCAGTTTTTCATTTCCAATCCTTTTCAAACCCTTCTAAAACCAACCTAAACTTATACAACATATATTTGTACATCAAACATAGTTGATACAAGTTCCATGGCCAACGATTTTATATGTTTACAAACTACAACTAAGTTTTAACTAATATTTATTATATTAGCCTTTACTACAATTATAACCTGTATGATTTATTCCTATACTATTACATATATTAAATTACTAAACATTCTTTTATCATTCTATTAGTAGTAACATGTGGGGGTTTACATATGTGGCTACTTTTTATGGGTGGATAGGGTTCGAAGTTGACAAGGGTGGCAATGACAATATTTTATTTGTTGTTGTTGTTATTGTCTTAGACAGATTTTGGATAATTTATACTGCAACAGGATTGAAATAAACTTTTGTTTTTATTTCAGGGTTGCCAGAAGCATTAGTCATGTGGGAGGTGAAACTAGTGGGAGTCCAAGTAAATAAACATAGCTTCCTGGACAAATAAACAGGGCAAGCGTAAATCAACATGTTATTTTGATATGGTTGACAATAGCATTGACTAGCTTTATTTTCTGGTGAACTTAATGTACTTACGTATCACAACAATGAGTTTATATTTCTTTTATTTTCTTGTTTGCTTTATTTTTTTGCTAACTTTTGTGCGTGTGTATTATACTAGCATGATCGTAGAGATTATGAACTAAAGTTTTATATAATTTGTCAATTAGATCATGATATGACGTCCACTAATTAATTAAGCTAAAAATTAAGAATAAAACATTACAATTTTTGTTCTACTTGAAAAGGGGGACTATAGGCCATGATTATTTATAATCCTTTTTATCCCCGGAAGGTGGTAATTATGATATTAATGAAGAAAAGAATGAGAATCTATAACATAAAACATGATATGATTCAATAAGTTCAACCGACGGTTTCAAATAGATTCATCTAATGACAACTAACATCATTTTTAAATTCATTCACATTTATTTATGTTATACTGTACATCAGGTTCATGTTACTTTTAGTGTAGTTATTATTAATGAATTTTGTACAAAAATAATGTACATTGTAGTTGTCTAGCTTTTAATATGGAAGAAGATGATAATGCCCTTAGATTTGCTTGTTGAAGGTGAAAACTAATATAAATTTGCAAATAAGCAAATAAGAAAATACATACGAAGAGTATGAAAGAAATAAGATTGTTACACCAAGATTTCATGATGATTAGGTATGAAGCTCCAAAGAAGAAGTAGAAGAGAACAACAAAACTCTGATATTATGTGCCTCGAAAGTAATGCAAAATAAGAGTCCTGTAACCCAGTGAATTGTAGTCGGAGAAGAGACAAATTTACTTGCAACATGAACAACATAATCAAGCCACCAACAAAAACTTGGTAAAAAGTAGGATCAATCAAAGGGACACCATTAGTAGAAGTGTAATGTGCATTGAGTTTGAGAGTAGTCTCAACAGTCTAAGAACTTGTTAATTAAGTCTTGTGGATAACATTAGATATATATTTTGACTGAGAAAGAATATAATCTTTAGATACTTAAATGCCAAAAAATAGCAAAGGAAACCAAGATCTTTCATCTCAAACTCCAACTATTAATGAGCCTTCAAAATTAAGATACCCCTATAATCATTTCTAGTAATAATTATGTCATCAACATATAACAGAAAAACAATCTGACTAAAATTAAAACGAAAAAGAGTAGAAAAATGATCATTGGAATGAAAACCTAAGTCACAAATAACAATAGATAACTTCTCAAACCAAGCTCCAGGAACTTATTTGAAACCATACAAAGTTTTTTTGAGTTTGTACGCCTCACCAAGAGGTAGATGAGCTCAGAGGGAAGAATCATAAAATCTTTTCAGGCAACTCACCATTCAAAAAAACATTTTTGACAACCATTTTAAATAGCTTTTGTTGGCGAATAGTTGCTATGACACTTAATATAAGAATAGTGGTTATATTTGTAACAGGAGAAAATGTCTTCTCATAATCAATCTTGTATTCCTATGAAAACCCTTGGCAATCAATTTGGCCTTACATCTTTCGACATAATTGTTAGCCTTAGTTTTTGTGATGCTTGAATTCTTGGGGGTACTTATTACTTGTTAAGCATTATTAATTTACTTAAGGCCTTCGTCCTAGTGGACCAATTCCAATGAAATTTCAGTAGGATCTCCTTTGTACAGAGAGTTCCACTCAAAACATAACTTGTCTCAAGTAATTTACAATGACCTTCCAAGGTCTAATTAATGTAAACACTTAAGCAATTCCAAAAGTACAAATCATTAACAAACGATTCCAATATACAAATGTCCATTTATCAAAATAATAGATATAGTGTTTCCCAAGTTTACATGTCTTTACAAAAGAATAAACATATGTTGTATAAACCAAAGTACAAGACTATTTATTTAATTACAATTAGGACTGAGTATCTATACATCGAAATAAAAGGTCAAACTCTGGATCTGTCGTCAAGTTGGGCTTAGGTTTGAGCCAACCGTGGAAGCGTGCTTTATGCCTAAAAATGTTTTCCTACAATGGGGTGAGTCAATGCCCAATGGGGTATCTCCTATGAAGAACGCCTCCCAACCCAATGATGCATATAATGTGGTACACATTCAAACATTCATATATGGGGTAGGCAATTTATATATGCATGCATAACCAACCCCAAATCCACCACCAGGTTCTCATGATACATAATACCACGCTCATGAACCAGGTACTCAACGCCCACACTATTGAGTTATGTTTACCCAATGACCTTTCAATTATTATCTTGTTGTTATGGGGTAGGTAATTTTTGGACTTTTACGAATAGAATACCAAGTTGTCAATGGATCTCAAGGACATCCTACCTCTGGCTCCATATTCGCCGTTGTACTTTTATAGACTCATTACACCACTAGATAGTGTGTAATCGAAAAATTGGGTTTCGCAACTGAGGGAGAATCTAGTCTTTCTTGCTATACCCCAACACATTATCATGCAAAATCCCTTGAGACTCAATTGGACCTTAGTCTAATTTTCCCAAGCTCCACCCACTCACCTGTGTGGTAAGTGGTCAACCCATGCACAAATACACATTACAATGCCAATGTCTTGTGGATAGAGGTAGCAATCTTAACTCATTCCCCATTAATCCGCCCAACCCGCTCATAAATAAATGAGTTGAGAACTTATATTCATTAATACGGGTTCTAAATGGGTTGGATAATATGATTCATTTTAATTAAGCGGGCTAATATGAAATATAAATGGGAGCCCATTTGGTTGAGTATTTATCTTTTTATTAAATAACACAAGTAATAAAATTAAATAAATATACTAATATACCAAAAAATACACACACACAATTACACAAAAAAATACACACATATATACTAATACACTAAAACATACACACACTAATACACCACCCATGACATGCTGGTTGACCCATGACCCACGACTAGCAACCCATGACCCACGACCTGTAATCCATGGGTTGACCCATGACCCACGGACCAATCCATAGCCCACAATCGACCTCGGCCCGTTATGTGTGTTTTTTTTTATTAAATGTGTTTTAGTTTTCGTGTGTGTATTTTTGGTGTATTAGTGTGTATTTTAGTGTATTAGTGTGTATATTTTTAGTGTATTAGTTTGTGTGTTTTGGTGTATTAGTGTGTGTATATTGTATTTTGGTGTATTACTAATTTGTGTGTGTGTGTGTGTGTGTTTTAGTGTACTAATATGTCTATTAAGAATTTTAATTATTTTATGGGTTAATGGTTTTAACTCAACCCGTTATAAACCCAACCCATTATAACACATTTACTGTGTGAGTGAAAAATGAATTTGATTTATTTTAGCCCAACCCAACTTAACCCAACCCATAACCAACCCAACTCACCCATTTACCACCTATACTTGTGAATGTGGTGTTTAACCCGTGCATATGCAATGAATGCCCAAATGCAATTCAAATGGAATTACAGTCTCAATTATAGCAAGCACGCCTATAATTCTCATTCTAGCATTTCATCAAACATATAGGATGCATAGATTCATACACATAACATACATGTCATAATCAACTTAACAACATGTTCATCAATCCATAAAAGAACCCACTAGCTACACTAGCCATATGTTAACATATACATGCACTAAATTTGAATTAGTCCTGGATAGAAGGGAACCCCACTTCTTAGAGGCAAGTGGCGGTGAAGAAAATTCCTTAAAACCCAACAAAGCCTTATTCAAACTCTATCCAAAACCCTTGACCTAAAAGTTGGTAAAAACTAGTTGATGTTGGTGTTGATGTGTAGCCCTCGTCATGTAAAGCAATTTCAATTCTTGGTTGATGAAGATCCAACGGTTGGATTTTGAGATATTTGTAGAAGAAGGAAAAATAGGGTGAAGAGTTGGGAGTTCTCTCTCTCTCTCTCTCTCCACCAAAATTGCAACAAGAATGGGGATTGGAAAACAAGTCTTCCATTTGGCTTTTTTTATACTAGGTGTATAACTTGCCAAGTGCCACAATGTGAGTGGTTGGAAATCCTAGAGAGCCAATCACATTCCGACACGTGTCATGTTTTTTGATAATGTGAGTTGAGGAGCTATTTTAATTATATTGTGGGTTACGCGAATAAAAGCCTAGTTGCTAGAATTTTAGTCGCATATCGTCTGATCGCGTATTTTACCTTGTAATACGTGAAAATTCTGACTCTCTTGAA
The DNA here is from genome assembly GCA_023539305.1 of Ilex asprella. Classification (NCBI taxonomy): domain Eukaryota; kingdom Viridiplantae; phylum Streptophyta; class Magnoliopsida; order Aquifoliales; family Aquifoliaceae; genus Ilex; species Ilex asprella. The sequence goes on from CM042191.1 coordinate 8,924,088, forward strand.
ATTTAACGAAATTTGGCTTATAAACTCGTATTCTAAAATCATCGAGTGGGTCGAAAGAGAAAAAAGAACGGCTTTTTAGGTGGGTTGGACACGTTCTTCGACTTAATTATTGTATTATCCATTCAACCAACCAACACAAGATCCCATGTCCTAGTTTTATGTGGTGCAAAAAGTTCTTCATTAATAGCCTGTTGCTAAATAAAATCAAGAGCAACTTTTTTATAGGAGGTAGGCTCAAACAAAGAGTGAATAGAAGATAAAATGAACATAAATCATTAGAATAACTAGTTTGAGAAAAACCAAGATGATCAGGACACTTACAAATGCACTTAAGATAGAGAGAAGAGAGTGGATCCATTACATTAGAAGTCGATGGAGACATACCCAAAAGAGGTGGAAGCGTTGGACCTGTAGAGGCTCTAGTCTTGTTCTTGCAAGAATAATTGTGGATAATCGAAGGGCGAGTAACTGAGGAAGAGGGAGAGAAAGACTGAGGCGAACAATAACTGTCAGAAATAAGAATGCCATGAATATATGAATAACTAAAAATATTATTAGGGAAAATATCAATGTAAATCATGTTAGATTTATTAAATGTGGCAGAAGCAGAAGGAATACAAAGGAAATGAATATGCTCAAGGAAGAACATATGTCTAGATACATAATTTTTTTGTGCGATAGGGTCATAACAGCGATACCATTTTTGTCCCTTACCATAATCAAGAAAAACACACATAATAGAATGAGAAGATAACTTATTGTGCTCAGATTTAGGAATAAGAACAAAAAAGTACAACCAAACAACACACAATGAGAAGTCGTCACGAGGTTTACCACATAACCTTTCAAAAAGGGAAACACCGAAAGTAATAATCAAAGGAATTCAGTTAATGATATGAACAACTGTGAGAACTACCTCTCCCCAAAAATAGCAAGGAGTAAATGCAGATAAAAACAATGAACAAGCTATCTCCATAATGTATCTATACTTTCGCTCAGCTACATCATTCTATTCAGGAGTGCAGCACAAGAGAATTGTTGAACAGTTTCATCGTATTTCAATAAATCAAGAAAATTAGTATATTTGTATGCCCCACCCAACTCACACAGAAAATATTTAATTATTACAAAATATTGTGTGTGAACCATAGAATAAAATCATCAATACAAGAAACATTGTATCAAGAACTCTCATTGGTCCCAATGGGGCACAAGATCCCACACATCATAACGCACTAGGTCGAAAAGAGCAAAAGAAGAAGTGAAACTATCCTTAAAAGGTAAAGTTGTGAATTTGACAAGTTTACAACCACTATAATCAGAAATATCATGACTACTTAAATTTCCTAAAGCACCAGTAGAAATTAGAAACGTCAAATGAAACTAGAAATATGTCTAAGACAAGAATGCCATAAATTTAATACAAAAGAATTAGGATTACGAAAGAAGAGAAATTAACAGAAGAAGCAGTCACAATTGGGATGTGCAATTTTTCTAGCCATATAATCCTCCAACCCTACTGTCTGTTCCAATCATCTTCTTAGAATAATGATCTTGCACAAACAACCAGTGGAGGAAAATTGAACCATAAACCAAATTCAAAGATAGTTGAAGGATACAGGAAACATCAGAACGAGAGAGTAGTGAAATCATAACAGTTCCAACCCTACCACCTACATGGAAGTCCAATTCTAGATTGATTTTGAATTTTTTACATGTTCTGAAAATTTATTGTTTTCTCTATAATTTTAGAAAATTTAAAGAAAGTAACATAACACCATCCACAAGTGTTCTTCAACCAACAGATGAAAGCCTAGTATCCAAATAATAGTCAAACCACACAAAGACAAGAAAGTTGTGTATAGGAGAGGAGAAACTATTTGTCACTATTCACAACCTTATTCACGCATTACTCATGTTATTATATACAAAACCCTACCAAAAGAGAAAGGCTAGAATATTCTTAATAATAAATAATCGTAAGAGAAGGAAAGTGTATCCCATGGAACAGCTATACCATCATAACAACTTTAAATTCTTTTTGTTCAATTAAAGAAAATTGGTTTGAATCAACTCCTTGACATTCAAAATCCATTGGTTCATTGTTGGACAACTCTTATTTATGTTTCTGCTGAAAGTCAACATTATGACTTCACCGAATTGCTCAATTAAGGCATAAGAAGTCATTTGTAGGAGGATTCTTTTGTGAAACAACTGGATTGATACCAGAGTTTTTAATGGTTGATTCTGGAGCTAGTGAAAGATCAAAATTTTATTTTGGTGTATTGTTTTAATTACCTAGGAAAAGAAAACATTTTAAAAACATATAGATTATAAAAAAAATTTATTTTCAATGAATTTATAGTAACTTTGATATATACATTTAGATTTCAATGGCTACAAAAGTATTTCAGTCATTTAGAAAGAAGTCTGATCCTGGCTACTAAAATTTATTGTTATCTACCTTAAAAAAATATTAGTCTATTAGTCATTGATGATTGCTCAACTCGAATTATATTAATAGGTAACAACATCGAGAAGCTCCACTTAGTCCCACTGCCCTTCAAAATCTAAATGCATGGACTACTCATTTTGCTGCCATCGTTTCTTCCTTGGTGAACTTTTAAAGATGTAATGCATATTTCTTGAAAAAGAATTCATAGCTCATACTTTTCATATTTTTTAATGTTGGGAATCGTATACTATTGCAGAAGCGTAGGATCAAAGATATACCATAGTTCACTTTAACCCGAAATCTTTGAAGAATGTTCCACGTATTTGAGAATTTGAAAACCATCTTTTCCTTGATTGTTTGAGCAATATGTTGTTGTTACACAAGACAAATCAACACCGAATTTTCACAGCACAAAAACCTTTCACCTTTACGTAGGGATATATATATATATATATATATATATATATAGAGAGAGAGAGATATGAAGAGAGAAATGAAGTAGAACATAGTACATTAACGGAACTTTTTCTAACACTGTCTAACATGATATGTTAGGTTTTACATAGGCAACCAATAGATACCTTGGAAAGAGACATATCTGTTAGTTGTTTAACGGACACATCATTTGGGTGTAAAGGACTCCTCCAAAAGTCATGTCCCTTGGACATTCTCTAATTGGGTCGACCCATCATGGGCACTCTGATTTGGGTCCACGAATAGCACCCAATATTTAACATCTCTCACTCACACATGGTGGGTACAATGTTGTCATCTCTCTCAATCCATCACATACATCAAACATCAATTCATACAGGAAAATGGGTCATGCGACCGCTGACCACACTTGCAATTTAGGAGCTGTACATTAGAAACTCTACAGAGTCAGAATAAAGGCATCAACCCTAAAAAAAGAAAGAAAAAACTGGTGTCTCAAGTACTCTAGACCTTTCGAATACACCGGTTTAAACATTTGTAATCCCTCACATCACAATTTCTCATATCTAAACTAGTGCCCAAAGTTGTCGACAATGAATATATTGCGGGATTTTCTAATTAATGGTCTTCCTTTCACCCTCACGTCACTTAGTTTAGAATTAATCTCTCCCCAACAATGTCCCAGAATACCCAATCACTCATGGTTGCAGGTAACATGCCAAAGTAGCTGAGCATTAATTCTTTCACTTAATGACATAGTCTAAAGTCAAATAACCTGGTCATGTAAAAATGACTCGGAGCACTCACAAGGTGAGGAAGTAGGGATCCATTCCTTCACCTCCTTAATTGGTTGCCAATCACATGTAGTATAAAATACATGCTACAGTGGAGTGTCTCGGTCCTAATGAGAGCGTGTGTCATACTCATACACTGTACATAACTTAGTCTAGTCGGTATGTAAGCGCTTTACCCGGGTTCTCTATTTACTCGCTCTCTAAAAATGGCTAATTAAGACCTCACATCTAGCTAATCAACAAACACTTGTATAATGGACATGGTGTTGTGCCCATTATCAATCCTCAAATGTCATATTTTATTCTGTATACAAAATAGAGCGATACTAAAAGCTAGATTATCTTATCTTTGCTCGCCGTCTCAAATGTCAAAAGTGATTGCTCGTGTGAGTAAGCCAATTATGCCTGCTGGCATACTTAATGTGTGTGCTTCTCAAATTCCAAAGTAATCAAGCAATATAACATTTAATTGCAGATAAAATCATGCATTAATATCCCAAAAATCTCAATACAAATGACTATGTTATCCACACAATCTCTAACACATAATCAGTACCTTTGAAGTCCTAGAGTTCAAATATGAGTGAGATACGCATCTCTGGCTATAGGCTTAGTTAGGGGGGTCTACAACCATCTGAGTTGTAGGTATGTACTTCAAGATCAATATCTTTTGTGCAATCATGTCTTTGATGTAATGATATCTCAAATCTATGTGTTTAGTTCTCCAATAATACTTAGGATCCTTGGCCTAAGCTAACATAACCATGCTTTCACAATGAATTGTCACTAGGCCCAATGTATGTGCGACAACTCTAAGATGTTGAACGAACCTTCTTAACCAAATAGATTTTTGTACAACAACAAAACAAGCCACGTATTTTGCTTCCATGGTGGATAAGTCTATACAAAATTTCTTTTTGCTACACCATGCAACGATCCCACCATTAAGTAAGAAAGCTTATCCTAATGTGGACTTTTGTGCATCTATATCACCATCCCAATCCACATCACTATAACCAACCTTCTGTATATCTAGAGACTTGTAGCATAGCATATAATCCGAATTCCCCTTGAGATTTGTTTGATCATATTTTCAATTGGCTAATTTCGTAAAATTCATTGTAAATCTCAACCTATTCCACGGTCATGATGCTATCAAGTTTAAGATCCGAAAGCATTATTGAAGGGAGGAGATCAAATGTCAAAGTAACATCATTCAACGTCCGTATGCACCTTTATACTTAGGATAAGGTAATGACCTAGACACCTAAGATGAACCCTTAGTTAACTAAAACTTAGGTTGATTAAGATGAAAATGAAATTGGAAGCAATCCGATTATGACTCCTAGATGATTTTAAAAGAAATATTTTTCTAAGCCATTTATGAGTTTTGAAAATATCATTTGAGTAACAATCAGACCACTCTTTGAGTAATACTGTTTAGTGCTCAAGAGGACAAGTTTTTTCATGGTTTTATACTTAAAAACTTGTATGGACTGATCTATACTAGCTTGCCTTCACTAGAACAGTCTCTTTATGACTTAGGGAAGGAAATGGGAAAAGGCCACGGAAGGCAGTATAGGGCTCTCTCTATGAGCTCGTTCGAGCAGTGCGTGCCTTATTCAGGATTGAAACGTGTTTTTCATTCTAGCGACAATCGCCCTATGACAACCCTTTCATCAATTAAGTGGTTATTCGAGAATCTAAATTTTCTTATTTACTAAGATTATCCTTATTCCAGACTTATAAATGGGGAGTGTCTTTCCCACACCTAGTTTAAACCTTTTGTGAGATTTATAAGAGAGAAAATCATCTTTCTACCTTTAGAGCTTCCACCACAATCTAAATTCCTAAGATCCAAAAGACTAACACTAGAGATTCTACCCAACCTCACAACTTGAAAAGAAGATCTTGATGGTTTGATAAACCCATTGGTGTGTTTATACTAGAGATCATTGGTGTACCCATGATTGCTCGAAGCCTAAACGAGTTGTATGGCGGGGAGGTCCAAATGAAGTTACACTAGACGTCGAAGGAAGGCCATTGGGAAAGCGACAACAAGAAAATGAGCATTTAACCATGGTATTGTTTGTGGGATAAGACTCGAAAACTTGTATGTTGACTTAGAGAGTAGTGGATTAGGCTTTGGTGAACCGAGCAGGTTCCCTGAAAATTTTCTTAAGGAGGATTTCCGCTTCAACTAATCACTTTTGTTCTTTATTATTTATTTTACACACTTCTGATTGTTTGCACTGTCACACCCCGAATCGACACGACATGTGACAGGTGTTACTTTAATCTACGGAACATTATCATACCGAGTCGTCACGTAACATAACATAATAACCCACAATATACAAACCACATCTTATTATAAAAACATATGCAATACTTTTACACTAACATATTCCAGACTATTACAAACTAATATCTAATTGAGTATACATTACACATTAGACTTTCATTTATTCTACTATAAACTTTGGATACATCTTCCTAATATATATACAGAAATCTTAGTAGGTTATTATGTACACCTCTCTCAGCTTCATCATATCTGAAAAAGGGAAAGTAATGTAGGGTGAGCATCAACAACTCAGTAGAGTGACTCAATCTCCAAGCAAACGAGTTTAAAAATAACATAGGTTAACATGATTGGGAAAGAATCCAAAACGAGCATTTGATACATATACGTCAGCAAAAATATCATTTTATTTGAAACTGTAGCAGTTAAACAAAACTGTAAAAGAGAATTCAGAAATTCGAGTACAGTGCTATACTGGTGGGTAATTCATCCTAATAGACCACTCAGGGTCAATACGATCCAATAATTTAGGGGACTTTCACCCCAAGGAAGATACGCTCCCAAGTCAATACGATCCAATTCAGTACCCAAGTCCGAAGACCAACAGGGCCACCCCAGGCATTTACAAACTCAATGGGTACCCTCTACGGCCTCAAACTGGAATGTAAGCCCTTTTTCCACTCAACCCGTGTGCACTTATATTTTCATTAAAAAGGATCCCGGAGTTTCATTCAATACGAATAATTCAAGCAATATGATCATTTCTAAAACAATAGTACAAATCGCACTCAAAAACGCTGACTCGGGTCCGAATTCACGTCAATATTTAAAACACCCAATCATATATTTTAAAACATGCTAAATCATCATAAATAACATATGAAATAATTTAGAAATAATTTTGGAAAGCATCGCCTGTTCTGGAATTGAGAAACCGTACCCGCTCGGTATTTTGATCTGAAATAGCCAAAAATTAAACGGTGTTATTTTTCGATGAAATTTAATACACATACTCAATTAACCTACCTAAAGATGAATATAAAATTTATTTCCTCAAAATACTTAAAACTAGATCAAATTGACCCCGGGGTCAAAACAGTCATTTTACTACTCATATAGATCCAGCCGTCCGATCGACTTGAAATTTTACCGGGACCTCCACACGGACGTTACTGAACTTTTGAGACCAACCAGAGGTTAATTGGACATTAGACGCGCCCTCACGCGCTGACGGGGTGCACTGGTGTCCTTCATCTTTTTCCTTGAGCACCTTGACCAAAAAACCCTAGTTTTCCTTCTACCAGCCTAACCTCCCTACTTCTCACCCTTATTTCTCCTTACTTAGTACACCTTTTCCCCTAATTTTTGAACTTAAACACTCACCACACATCACTCTAACAAACCCCATAATTTTCAAGCTCTGAATTAAGCTTAAACCCATAAAATAAAGAGGTCAAAGTTAACAAAAAATAATGTTTTTAGTTTATGTGCAGACCTGTAACTGCTCGTTTCACCCCCAAACAACTTCCAAATCCAATTCCGAGGTCATAAATGGATTCCTTGACCCCAAATTAGCTAGACCCAAGCCCCCTTTCAAAGTTTAAACAAGTTTTTATCAAAATCATATTTTCACCTTCTCAAACCCTCACACAACCATTACACCACCACAAACCATGGCAACCCACGAATCCACCACCAAAAAAATCCTCAAGACCTTCCAAACTCAGCCATACCAACCAATTAACCCAAATCATGCTCAAATCTCAAACCCGTTTCATAAACATCTAGAACCCGAAAATTTAAAACATGAAATCAAGCAATTCCAGTACATGATATGCAATTCTAATGATACCATGAGATTCCTAGTCAATAAATTAGCCTTAGCATACCTCTGATCGTTCGAAGTAGCTTCTGCCACAAATCAAAAATTCCAAATTTTGAGCTTCCCTCTCTAGCTTCTCTCTTCTTCCTCTCTCCTCTCTTGGCGATTCTCCTTATCCAGAGAGTTTCTGAGGTCTTAATACATCTCCCCAACCCCTCTGAAAGGTTGGAGAAGGCTGAGGTGAGTCCTTGTGCTGCCAGACAGCAACTTGGGAAGAAATGCCATGCAATGGCATTTCTGTAAATAACTCAATTTCGTTTTTTTTTATAATAATTTTTCTATATACATAATAAAACATTAACTATATAAAAATAATTCCCTATATATAATTTTTTTTTTGTATGCACGAATGCTCGGGTTTTACATGCACACTCGCGAACTATGTGTTTGTTGATTTGATTGGTTGATTATCTGTGCAACCATAGTTGTGCAAATTGGGTTTGGGGTTTTTGAGATTGTTTTAAAATTGATTGTTGAGTGGATTAATTGAATACTAATTAAAATCAATCATTATGGTTGGGTTGGGTAGTGGTGATTAAAGTGGGTTCTCACCATTTTTTGATCAATTTATGTGAGAATAGATAATTGTGGTGATTTAAGTTTTTACTAGTCAATGCACGTGAAAATTTAAATGTATTTATTTTTTTAAAATTTAATCTTTGCGATAAGCTTGATCAAAATATCATTAAAGGACCATATAGAAATTTCCAAATATGTTGTGCACACATGTGCTCTTGTGGACCATTTTGAATTATAATTTTTACCTTTTTATTTTTGGACAAGTTACAAATGTCAACATATATTTGATTGTGGATCCATCCTTGATGGACTCACTTGCATGGTGAAGGTCTGACCAAATATAATTGCACCTGATTACACACACACACACACACACACACACACACATATATATATATATATATATTGTTAGAGTTGCAATTGTTTTGCATCGTCATAATAAACTATATATATATATATATATATATATTGTTAGAGTTGTATTGTTAGAGTTGTAATTGTTTTGTAATTGTTTTGCTTCCATTCTTCAATCGTCAAAATAAACTAAAAACCGAAATAGCATAACCGGTAAGAATGTTCCGGAATATGTTACCACTTGCCTTTCCAAACCTATTGCTCTACTCATGGCATTAGTTGACTTGTTTTATGGCCCAAGCAAGCTATCCCGATTGACATAAAAGTCATTAGTAGTGTAAACATATACTTGCCCAAACAAAATATCAAGAGTAAGGATATTCTCATAGTACATCAATATAGCTCAGACATTATACAACAACAGAAGCAACATATAAAATGGAAAGTGTATATATACATATATATATATATATATATATATATATAAATATAATAAGAAGCAGTTGAATAGTTACGAAACAAAGTTTTTTCGAAACATACGCAATAGAAATTTATAGGTCAGACACTTCTAAACTTTCATGTGACTGACTAATGATCGAGAATGACCTTTTTGAAAATTGATTTTTTCCCATATTTGGATTTTCCAGATGAAGCAATTATTTCCCCAAATAACTATGCCTAGATATGAACATCCAATCTGTGTTAAGCAAATCTTCATTAATAGAAATATCACCTTTAATAGGGGTATATTCCTGTGAATCCATAAAGTCGCCATCAGAGTCAATAGGAGTATTGGATTTCCTATTGTCCTCCACGACTTTTTCTTTACCTCTGCCTTTTATGGCAACTGTCGGATTATTTGCGAGATCTATCTTTTCGGTTTTGCCCATTCCAAATGTAAACATCACCTGAAGACACATCTCCTCAATTACTGCTGCTTTAAACTGCTCAGTATTTTAATGTAGTTTTTGAATTTGTCCTTTAAGGATTTCAATGGGATTAAATCCAGTATTTATATCGGAGCTACTGTGAATTAATTCTTTAGAGGTTGATTCCTCATTTCTCATGTCTTTAAGACATTCTTCAATTACTTGACATTTGGCGTCAATTGAATAATTATTCCAGAATCGGACATGATATTCCTTGATTAATCTAGGGTGTCCGTTTTGATTAAAATCACAGGCTAATGCCCACATCCAAATTCATGGAATAAAGAATTCGAGTGAGAAATTAATAATGAATTTAGACTCAATGTTATTATCCTTTAAGGATGGACTTTGTCTTTATACTCATCCAATAATTTTTTCATTTTTTCGGAATATATCCCTTCAATGGAACCATGAGTTTCCCACCAGTCATAAAATCACTAAGGAAGTTTCTGTACAGGTTTTAGTGAATTGGAAGAACCATGAGTGTCCCAAATTTATGCAGCTATATAGAAAGGTTCTATCCCAAGCATTAATATAATCAAAATAATTATACTCTATATATGGAGGTTTTGTTAATGTTCTGGGGATAGTTAAATTTAAACCTCAATTTTTAGCAGAAATCACTCTTAATATGAATGCTTTACTATATTTAGGATCTTTAGTATCATATTTATTGTTAAAAAATCTCTGGAATTTGACAGAATCAGTCTTAATAAGAATGTCTTCATAATACAATTTGTCCTTTCTTCTAGATACTAAGAAGGCTTTATCCATCGTCATAAATTGCTTAGCAATATAGTATGGATCTGTCATCCAATTAAGTTACTCATTATCGTGGGTCATTATGCTGCTATAAGCAAGTAGAGTATTTAACTCTATATAATTTAACTTTGATTTGGCTATTAAGGTCTCTTTAATTGATTTTATAGATCTTACAACGGTATAACCGTCATCATCATTATTGGACTTACTTGTCCCTTCTTTAACTTCTGTAAGAAGTTCATGATTAACAACTTTAAGCTTTAAAGATTCATTACGTGGTGGATAATAAACATTTTTACAGGCACTAGACGAATAATATGCATTTTACTTTGCGTAGTCCTGGGTTCTTACCAAAATATCCCCAAGTCTTTTTAACAGGAAGTTGCAAAATTCCTCTTATAACGCTAGTCAAAATACCAATCATTTATCTCAAGAAGAAGGCGAAATTTGGGATAATTCTTAGTAGCTCGAGCAATTCTTAACAAGAAGATAAGAACATGATCAATTAATTGATCTTCCATGGCATTGTAGTAGAGGCACCAAAGTGATATCCTGTAATAATTAGTTTGCCAGCTAGAAGCAAAGCTGAAAATGTCTTTGATGATGCACAAAATCGGTGCAAGATCAACAGTCAAGAGGTGAATGGTATCGTGGTGATTAATCAAAGATTAACAGCTAAATAATGGAAGAATAATACAGAAATAAATGAAACAAGAATTTATAGTGGTTCGGCCTTGGCCTACATCCACTTTCAATGGCGACAGTGGCCGGGATTCTTTATTATAGAACAATGGTGTTCTCATTCTTTAGAGGCTTGCTCCGGGGAGCTACAATACTTTTAATCAAAAGGAGTGGGAGAGAGCTAAAGAGCAAGGTATAGGAGACGAGTGTAGACTTTTTGGGAGGCGTGCCCTAGATGTAAGGAGGGCTTACTATTTATAGACTTAGGGTTTGGAGGTGAGGCGGTGGAGTAGGCAAGGGGTTTCCTATTTTGGTAATTTCCAAATATAGTAGGGTATCTCCGTGCTCATCTTCCAATTCCTTCGGAGGAGGGCTTCTGGCTGGATCGGGCTTGAACTTGGGCTTAATAGATTTTTATAGGACTGGGTTCTTCAAATGAGGTTGGGCCTTTTTACGTAATTTGGGCTTTTTGGGCTTGACCCATCATTTGACCCCCAATGCCCTCTGTCCAATAAATTTGGAGGGAAGAGCATTTATTTGAATTTGAACTCTGACCCAGGAGAGTTCTTCTTCAGTCTTGATGTAACTTGTCTTGTTAGACTCCTCAAGCTCTTTTCCATTTTTGGTTTGTATCTTTAGGGAAACCCTTGATTTTTTAGTTGGGCTTTTTCCCCTTTTAAAAAATCCTAGGCTATAAATCCCATCTTTTTCTTCATTCTACCCACTTCCTTCAATCCATTCAAGAATGTGCCCCCTCTTTTTTTTTTTTAAATCCTTGGAGACCCAAAGATTAGGATTCTAGAATTTGGAAGCCAATGTTGACTGGAGAGAAAACCCACATGGCTATTGAAGAGGTGGTAGACACCATAGCCGAATCCTTGGTGGGTTCAAGCAAGGTGGGTGAGGTAAGTCTCGGCGGGCTGTTGGGCACCTCACACACTGACCCAGGCGTTTTGAGCAAGCGAGGAGGAACGAGAGAGGAGATGGGGGTGCTGTCCAGCCACTCCTGGGCGCCGGAGGTGGGGAGAACAAACCCGACAGTTGGCGGGTCCTTCCAGACAGGCGTGCAGTCTGATTTAGCCGCTGTCCTGGGCTCGAGGCAGCAGCTGGGCGCCCTTTTGGGCGCTATTCTGGGCGTGAGGCAGCAGGGGGAGTAGCTGGGCGCCACTTTGGGTGTTGTCCTGGGCGCGAGGCAGCAGGGGGAGCAGCTGGGCGCCCCTTTGGGCGCTGTCCTGAGCGCGAGGCAGCAGAAGGAGCAGTTGGGCGCCCCTTTGGGCGTTGTCCTAGGCGCCTCGGGCGTTGATTCAAGTACCAATGGCGCGGGTGTGTGGGTGGCTCGGTCCAGGTTGGGCGTGGAGGGGGAGACGCCGATGCCTGCTGGGCGAGCACCGCAATTGGGTGCTCTTGTTGTCCGGTCACCACAGGCGGACAAAGAGGCTTCGATAAGGGCTGTCCTGAGCGCCAACCGCTGGCGAACGGGGCATCTCCTTAGGGGGGCCAGGCGAGCAGGTCTGCTCTTTGGGCGAGCAAGGTGGTGTCTTGGGTGTTGACCCGGGCGCTGGATTATCCCATTTAGGTGAGCATAGACGGCCAAGCATTTCTCCAGGTATTGGGTTATTTTATTTGAGTGAGCATCCAAGTGTTGGGCTGAACGCTGCAAGCAACAAAGAGGTTTTGGGTGTTGCTTCTGGTGATCATGAGAAAATCACTCGAGATCCACCAGATGATGGCTTAGGCCCCTTTTTACGGCCTCAGATGAAGAAAAGTAAAGGTAAATTGGTCCTGGATAATGATGGGTCTAAAGTGAGTACCCTTTTCAGTTCCCTCAATTCTGATGACGACATCTCGAGGCTTATTTTTGTCTATCATATCCCTCCCACTGTGCTGTGTCGTCGGGCCGAGAGAGGCGAGCTTGCTTGCGACGACTTTTCTGGTGACATAGTCATTTACGAGGAGATGCTCGAGGCAGGACTGAGGTTTCCCATGTCTTTTCACATTTGTCAGATTCTGCATTACTTTTCACTGACTCCGGGGCTGTTGGCGCCTAACGGTTGGAGGGTCTTGCTGGATTTTCTTGGGTTGTGGAAAAAGGTGCATCATGAGGATGCTTCTCCTGAGGTGTTTCATGGAGCCTACAGCTTGAGCGAGACTCCGACGCCAAATAGGGGGTGGTACTATTTTACCACCAGGAGTGGTACGGTGCTCACGGGGTTGCGCTCCAATTGCCACAGCTGAAAATCGCGCTTTTTCTTTGTTGGCAGAGAATGGGCTTCAGAAGCCAATAGTATTTTGATTCCAACCCGATGGGATGATGCTAGGAAACCCGGTACGTCCTATATTAGTTATCTCTCCTTTTTTTTTGTATGCTCATCATCCTCTTGCAGACATGCCCGTGCTTTCTGAGGATCAAAGGAGGAAGCTGGAGGCCGTGAGGAATTATCCTGATAAAGACTTGACGACTCTTATGCCCAAGGATAGTGGGACCAAAGGCTCCCCTCCTATTCGCGTTAAGGCCGTTGGTGGCTCTTCTTCAAAGAGGAAGGGTGAGTTGACTCTCACATGCCTTTTCGTTTTACTTGGTGTCTGGTGTGTATTTCACACTACATTTTCTTTGCAGCTGTATATAGAGGGATATTGGATATCGCCTTTCTGGTAGAAGCCCTCCTCCTTCAAAGGCGGCGAGGATAGGGGATACTTCCAGATAGACTTCTCCATTGGTGTCACCTGAGGTGAGCTCTCCCTAGGCGACCCCACCAGTTGTGTCTCCTCAGTCGCCGGCGGCTCCTTCAGCTGCACCTTTTACTCCAAAGACTCTATCGGATACACCCTCTGTTCCTCCGCCATCCCCTAGCACAGGAACTTTCACAGAGGCCCCGTTTTGGTCTCGTCCCATGCTGGGCAACCCGATAATCATCAGAGAGAGACTCAGGAGGTTCGTGTATCCACTGGAGGTTAATCAGATTAATACTCTGAACACCGAGAAGATTATCGACATGTAGTTAGAAAGTCTAGCTCAGGTAGGGGTTTTCCATTCCTTTTCTCCAATCCTTCCTTATATCTTTCCTCATTCATCTAACTTTTATTTATTTATTTATTCCAGCTTTCAAATACATCTCTTTGTTTGTCTTCAAGGGCTCAAGCCCATGGCAAGATGAGGGAGGATCATGTAGTTCTTCAAGATGATTTTCTTGCTGCTCAGAGGAGGATTGCTGAGCTCGAGGCTGCTGGTAGGGCTTTCAAGGATGCTGTTCAGGGAAAGGTCGCTGAGCTGGAAGCTGCTAGCAGGGCTTTCAAGGATGAGCTTGAGCTGGCCCAGGGGAGAGTGTCCAGACTTGAGTCCCAGCTTTCGGCGTCTCATGAGAGGGACGCGCTCAGAGAGGAGGAGCTCGTTGTGGCCCATAAGAAGGCGTCTGGGCTCGAGTCAGAACTTTTGGCATCCCGTGAGAGGGATGCGTTCAGAGAAGCTGAGTTAGTTTTGACCCGCGAGAAGTCAACTAAGATTGAGGCTGAGCTTTTGACGACCTGGAAGGAGGGCGCCTTTAGGGAGGTTGAGCTTTCAGTGGCTCGTAAGAGGGCCATACTCATGGAGACTGCTGTGGGGACAGATTTGAAGGCGGCTCATGAGAGAGTTTCCCAGGCTGAGGAGAGGGCTGCCGCAGCCAGAAGGGACTTAATGAATGGGCTTGCAGATGCTTTCATCGATGGTTATGAGAAGCTCTGAGGAAAGATTTTTGTGGCTTTCTCTGATATTGACTTTTCAGGTTTTGTGCCCACTGAGGTGCCTGATGATAGTGATGGGAGTTCTGGTGATGCTGGGGATGGCGAGGATGAAGTGGAAGAGGACCATGAGAGCAACTAAAGTGCTGGGGATTCTTGGTTTCTTTCTTTATTATTTTTATTTTTAGGAAGACACTTTTGTAAAGACAATTTGCGGCCTTACTTTTGTACTCCTCTGAAATTAAATGAAGATGCAAAAGATCTTTTCAGAGTAAGATGTAGAAAAAAATTTATTCATCTATCGCTTATGGGAAGCAATATTGGGTAATGACCCCAAAGAGGTACATTAAAATAAAATAAAACCAAGTTCCAGCACTCACTACTTCGATACTCTTATGGTGTCATTGATAATACCTCTTCAAGTGTTCCGCATTCCATAGATGGAGCAAGGCTTTCCTTTCAGAATTTTGGATCTTGTAGGTGCCTGGCCTCACTACCTCTGTTATGAGGTAAGGTCCTTCCCAGTTGGCCCTAGTTTCCCTTCGCGTGTATCTTTTGTGGCGAGGATCACTTTCTTGAGTACCAGGTCCCCTGGTTGGAAGGAACGAGGTTTCACCCTCGAATTGTAGTGCTTGGCCATGCGTCGTTTGTACTCTGTGTTGCGGACCACTGCCATCTCCCTTGCCTCCTCCACTAAGTCGAGGTTGATGTGGAGTCCTTCCTCGTTGGTGGTGGGGTCGTGGTGCTGGACCCTTAAAGAGTGCACCCCTATCTCCATAGGAATAACTGCCTCAGTTCCAAAGGATAGAGAGAAAGGGGTCTCTCCCGTGGGAGTCCTTGGTGTTGTTCGGTAGGCCCACAACACTCCCGGTAGCTCGTCAACTCAGAGACCCTTCGCTTTTCAAGCCTTGTCTTCAAGTTACACAACACCGTTCTTACCATGATCTCTGCTTGCCCATTTGCCTGCGGGTGTGTTGGGCTGGAGTGAGGTTGTTTTATCTGGAGGTCGGAGCAGAAGGAGTTGTGGAGCTTGTTGTCGAATTGCTTCCCATTGTCACTGACTATGGCATTGGGTATCCCGAAGCGACAGACCAGGTTTTTTCAGATAAAATCTTTGACCTTGGCGTCTATGATCTTGGCTAAGGGTTCGGCTTCTGCCAATTTGATAAAGTAGTCAACTGCCACCACTACGAACTTGCACTGCCCCTTACTCAAAGGTAGAGGGCCTAGGATGTCGATGCCCCATTTGGAAAAAGGCCATGGACTCATGATTGTTGTCAGCTCCTCTGGTGGTTGCCTAGGAGGAGCTAGGATGTCGAAGCGTTGGCATTTGTCGCATTTTTTAGAGAACTCTTGGGCATCCCTCACCATAGAAGGCTAGAAGTAGCCTTGTCTGAGCGCCTTGTGAGCGAGGGAGCGTCCTCCTGAGTGATTCCCACAGATCCCCTCGTGGATTTCCCATAGGGCATAGTGGGCTTCTTCGGGTGAAAGACAACGCAACAACGGTAGGGAATAGCCCTTTTTGTCCAAAGTGTCTTGCAGGATGGTAAACTTGGAGGCTCTCATTCTCAGCCTCCTAGCCTCTGAAGAATCATCTAGCAGCGTACCTTCTTGGAGGTATGCCCTTATTGGGGTCATCCAATTCGACTCAGACGATGCACGGTTGATATTTGTGGCCTCCATGTCCCTCTTGCTTGGTTCGAATTGGTGACCAACGAATGATGGTTCTCCCGATGGGGTTTTCGTGGACGATGCAAGCCTTGCAAGTGCGTCGGCGGCCATGTTCTCTTCTCTAGGAATATGGAAGATTTGGAAGTTGTGGAACTTTATGATCATGCTTTTCGCTATGCCAAGATATTCTTGCATTCTGGCTCCCCTAGCCTCAAACTCGCCCTTCACTTGATTAACTACTAGTTGAGAGTCGCTGTAAGCGGTAAGGTGTTGAGCTTCCATCTCGACTGCCAGCCTTAATCCAGAGAGGAGAACTTCGTATTCCACCTCATTGTTGGAGGCGATAAAGTGAAGCTTCACCGCAGACTTGAGAGTGGTGCCATCTGGGCTGACCAAGATTAAACCTACTCCACCTCCTTCACTGGTTGAGGAATCGTCTACGTAGAGTTTCCAAAGTAGAAGGGGGCAGGGTTCGGAGGTTGAAGTGGATAATTGGGTACATAGGGGTGTGGTCTGGGCGCCAGAAGGTGTCTGGGCACCCAAGAAGGCTGGCTGAGTGTCCAAGGATGCTGGCTGGGCGTCGGAGGGGGTCTGGGTGCCCAAGGTAGCTGACTGGACGCCCAAGGAGGCTAGCTGGGCGCCCAAGGAGGCTGGTTGAGTGCCAGAAGGGGTCTGGGCGCCCAAGGTGGTTGACTGGGCGCCGTCCTGGATACTCTGGGCGCCTGGCGTGATGGTTTGGGCGCCTAGATTGGGTTGGGCGCCGAGTGTGGGCGCTTGGGAGTCCTTGCTAGACTCTTAGGTGTCCCCATAAGACATCTGGATATCCTCAAGGCTCCTTTCCTCTGTTGGTGTAAGTTCAGCGATGAAATCCGCCAGCGTTTGTGCTTTAACGGCTTCTCTTGGTCGGTAGTGAATATCAAATTCGCCTAGTTCCACTGCCCATTTAAGAAGTCTACTTGACACGTCTGGCTTTCCCAGGATTCTTTTTAGAGGTTGGTCTGTGACGACATTTATACTGTGACTTTGAAAGTAATGCCGCAGTCATCTTGCTGTTGTGACTTGGGCGAGTGCTAGTTTTTTTAGCCCCGAATACCTCATCTCTGCCCCCCGGTAGGCCCTGCTCACATAATAAATAGGCTTCTGTACTCTGTTATCGTTTCTAATGAGCACGGTGCTTACCGCTGATAAGGAGACAGAAAGGTAAAGATTGAGAGCTTCTCCTGGAGTGGCATGTGACAAGAAGGGTGGTGTAGCTTGGTAGGCCTTGAGTCTTTGGAGGGCCTCCTCCGCCTCAGGTCCCCACTCAAAAGTCTTGCGGAGAATTTTGAAAAAGGGGAGACATTTTTCTGCAGATTTACATACGAATCTATTGAGTGCTGCGATTCTCCCATTGAGACGCTGGAGCTCTTTGGTTGAGGAAGGTGATTTCATATCGAGGATGGCCTTGATCTTGTCGGGGTTTGCCTCAATTCCCCTTTGATTGACCATGAACCCCAAGAATTTTTCGGACCCCACGCCAAAGGCGCATTTCTCCGGATTGAGCTTCATGTGATAGGACCTTAGGACGTTGAAGGTCTCCTGGAGGTGGTCGACGTGGTCTACTACTACTAGGCTTTTTACCAATATGTCATCCACATATACTTCCATCGTTTTCCCGATCTGAGACCGGAACATCTTGTTCACTAGCTGTTGGTAGGTCGCTCCTGCGTTCTTTAGCCCGAAGGGCATTACCCGGTAGCAATAGGTCCCCTTCGGAGTAATGAATGATGTCTTCTTCTGGACCGGGGGATGCTTGCTAATCTGGTTGTATCTAGAGTATGCATCCAAGAAAGTGAGCAACTCGTGTCCGGCGGTGGCGTCGATAAGGAGGTCGATCCGCAGCAGTGGATAGCTATCCTTTGGACACGCCTTATGGAGCTCAGAAAAATCGACGCAGAGACGCCACTTCTCATTAGCCTTAGTTACCATCACTACAATTGAGAGCTACTCAGGATAGGCTACTTCTCTGGTCGCCCTGTTTTCTATCAACTTCTCTACCTCTTTTTCCATTGCTTGCGCTCTTTTGATGGAGGTGCCCCTTAGCTTTTGGCGAATGGGCTTGTGGCGGGGGTCGACATTGAGATGATGTGTGGCCACTTCTGGGTCGATACCCTCAAGGTCTGCATGTGACCATGCAAAGACGTCCATGTTACGTCTTAAAAAATCAATTAGCGGGTCCACCAGGTTTGCGGTAAGGGAAGAGCCAACGTATACTCTTCTGTCTGGGTGCTCTTCATCCAGTACTATAGGGGTGAGCTCCTCGATTGGTTCTCCTCTTTCCATGGTGGAGTCATCCCTTGGGTCAAGGACCTCTACTTGTAACGTCTCCTGTGCCCTTCTGGTCTTCACGGAGGAGACGTAGCATTCCCTTGCCGCTACCTGATCTCCCTTGACCTCCCCAACTCCGTTAGGGGTTGGAAATCAGAGAATGAGGTGATAGGTAGAGGGCACGGCTCTTAACGTGTTGAGAGCAGGTCGCCCTAATATGACATTATAAGCTGATGGGCAGTCTATCACTAGAAAGTTGACCATGATTGAGGAGCTTTGGGGCGCCACTCCGGCTGATATACTTTCTCCCCTAAAAACCCAATGAGGGGAGATCTGATGGGCTGCAACCTCTCTCTGCCCAGGTTGAGCTTGTCATAAGCTTCTGCAAACAAGATATCTGCAGAGCTGCCACTGTCCACTAGGATTCTGCGCACCTGGAAGTTGGCAACCGTCATGGTGAGCACCAGGGGGTCATCGTGGGGATGCTGAATCCCTTCAAGGTCCTTATCTGAGAATGATATGACCTCGTCGGTGCCTTGTCTGGGTGCTTTGGATGGGCGCCCTTTGTCAAGGTGCCTTGCCTTTCTAGCGTGGGCCTTCATGGCAGAAAAGGACTCACCACCTCCTGCTAATCCTCCCGAGATAGTGTGGATTTCCCCAACGGGATGTTGCTCTTCCTGATTATGGGGCGGCGGTGGCGCCTGTCCTCTACTAGCCACATACTGGCGTAGGTGGCCACGTTGGATGAGGTCCTCAATTTGCCTTTTGAGGTCATAGTAATCGTCGGTGTCATGCCCATGGTCGCGGTGGAAGCGACAATACTTGTTAAGATTTCTACGATTAGGAGGAGATTTCATCTTTCCCGGCCACTTTACTGCGGGGTCATCCTGAATCTGGAGCAGAATGTGTCCGACAGCGGCATTGAGGGGAGTGAAGATTTGTCGGTCCCTCTGGAGAGCAGGACCGAGCCGATCTTTGATGGGTACCCTCTCTGTCCTAGTGCTGCGCTTGCTGCTAGTCTCCTTCTTATCGTCCCTTTCTCTCTCCTTCCTCTTTTCTCCAGATCGGGAGGACTCACCTCGTTTGCCCCTTGTGACGTCCTCAGCATTCATGTACTTTTGGGCTTTGGCTTGCAGCTCTGGCATGCTTCTCGGTGGGCGCTTCATCACTGAGAAGAGGAAGCTTGATGAGCGGAGGCCACCCAGGAAGGCGATCATCATCACTTTGTCATCGGGCTCATCAACTTGGAGTACCTCCTCGTTAAAATGAGTGAGGTAGCTTCTCAGGCTTTCCTCTCGGTCCTGCTTTATGCTAAGCAGGTGGGTGACAGGCTTCTGGTGGTGGCGCCCTCCAATGAAGTGTGACACAAACGACCTGCTAAGCTCAGCGAAGGAGGAAATGAAGGCTGGGGAGAGCTTAGCGAACCATTGTCGGGCGGACCCCTTCAATGTGGTTGGGAACGCCCTACACATAATTTCGTCTGGGACATTGTGTAACTGCATCAGAGTTTTGTAGGTGTCGAGGTGATCTAATGGGTCCTTCGTCCCATCAAAGGTCTCTACCGAGGGCATTTTGAACTTCTGAGGGAGTGGATAGTTGGCTACGTCAGACTTGAAAGACGTGTCAGTTCGCCGCACAAGATAGTCTATTGTTTCTGGTCCTTGCGCCTTCATGGCATTGAAGACGTCTCCTAGTTGGTTTTGCACTTCCTTGATTTTCTCATCCCAAAGGTTAGGGGCTCCATTGGAATGATCATGGAAGTGACTCCCATGCTCCATGCTTTGGTTCTCACCCTCGTTCTCTTGGAGAGGAGGATCCTCATCATGAAAAGGAGGGGGTGGAGGACCCTCATGATGAGCTCCCCTATGAGGGGCGCCCATGGGGACTCTAAAGGGAGCGCCCAGCCCTACGGGGCCGCCTAGATGTGGAGCAGCAGGGCGTGGAGCTCCTTGATCTCCAGGACATGGAGCTCCTCCAAGCTGTGCTCCGCCATGCTGTGCTCCTCCTCGTCCGGCGAGCATGAGCTTCAGTATCTGCTGGTTTTGGGCCACTAATTGTTGCATGGTCTCCAACATTTATTGAGGATTTGGAGCTGGAGCATCCGACACATGATTGGCAAGTGGAGGAATATCCTCCTCCTCTCGTGGCGGATTGCCTTCATGCTGGTTCTTGGATCTAGTAGTGATCGTCATTGTTTCAGTAAAACGGAATGTTTGGAAATGAGAATTTCGTCGTTCCCACAGAAGGCGCCAAACTGATGATGCATAAAATCGGTGCAAGATCAACAGTCAAGAGGTGAATGGTATCGTGGTGATTAATCAAATATTAACAGGTAAATAATGGAAGAATAATGCAGAAATAAATGAAACAAGAATTTATAGTGGTTCGGCCTTGGCCTACATCCACTTTCAATGGTGACGGTGGCTGAGATTCTTTATTATAGAACAATGGTGTTCTCCTTCTTTAGAGGCTTGCTCCGGGGAGTTACATTACTTTTAATCAAAAGGAGTGGGAGAGAGCTATAGAGCAAGGTGTAGGAGACGAGTGTAGATTTTTTGGGAGGCGTGCCCTAGATGTAAGGAGGGCTTACTATTTATAGACTTAGGGTTTGGAGGTGGGGCGGTGGAGTAGGCAAGGGGTTTCCTATTTTAGTAATTTCCAAATATAGTAGGGTATCTTCGTGCTCATCTTCCAATTCTTTCGGAGGAGGGCTTCTAGCTGGATCGAGCTTGAACTTGGGCTTAATAGATTTTTATAGGACTGGGTTCTTCAAATGAGGTTGAGCCTTTTTACATAATTTGGGCTTTTTGGGCTTGACCCATCAGTCTTCATTAGCATACATACAAATACAGTCAAGAAGTTCTGTCGAATCAGCAATAGGGGCAATATAAAAGGAATATTTACTAAGAATCATGTTTAAACCCTTTTTCTCCTTATCTGTATTGAAAATTGAATAAGTCCAGGGTAAGAAATTCTTATGAATAAATGATAAATCCATTTCTTTTGGACAAAGTTTCAAATATTCTTTATTCATTTGTGTTGGCCTAGCCTTAGTGGGAATATCATTTTCATTAAATTCCTTAATTTAAGGAAGAGTGACGACATGTTTTTTCCTATCCCAAAAAGCAGTAAGAATAGTGTCACATATTTCTGTAGTTATTTTATTTTCAATTTCTTTTATTTTATTCTTAACTTCATAAGAGTTAAGTTTTTCGGATATACTTAAGACCTTTATGTCTTCTTTCGAGAAATTTAATTGATTTTCTTTATGAATCAAATTTTATTTTATCTGATTTATTATTTTTATTTGTGGGCGAGTTATGAACTCAAATAATATCTATTGTCCATTTAAAGTGGTTAAAATTCCTTTTGAATCAATTCTTTCAATGGGTTCGATCATAGATAAAAATGGTGTTTCCAAAATTACAAATTGATTTAAATTTGCTATAAGCATAAAAGTAGTTGGAATGCAAATTCCTTGGTTACAAATGTAAACATTCGAAAGTTTAAATTTTATATTTAATTTTGAACCATTAGCCGTACTGAATGACTGAGTTGATTTTTCAAAATATTTTGTAGAAATTAATCCTTCTCTAATACAATTCATATCTGGTCCACTGTCTATTAAAGCAATTGTTTTGCCAGTAAATTCAGGATTTATTAAAAGTATAATCTTAGCATACTATTTTTGATAAGTTATTTTTTCTAATACATTTAAATATTCACACTTTTTTGTGTCTTCTTCATTCGTAATTGACATTTTCTCAAGTGCTAAAAGTATTTGTTTTATTGTTTTTATTTCTACTTTAAGTTGATTAATTTCTCCTTTAAGGCCTTGCATCGAAGCATATTTTTATTCAATTATCATATTTTATGTTCTATTAAGAACTTCTTTTAGAGAATAAGGTTGAGCCAGAAAAGGTTTCTTCTCTTCTAGTGTTAATTCCAAATATTGCTCAATAACTTTTCTTTTTGATGCTGAATCTTGAATGTGATCTATAAGATCTAGAATTAAAGTTTGTGACTTAGTTAAAGTATTTATGCTTAATCTATTCATGTCTAAAATCGCTTTATAATAATTAGCCTATGCATGATAGTGTGATGAACAAGCTTTATCTTATTTTGAGAGTTCTTCATCTGTGTAAAACGGGTAAATTTGATTTTTTTCTGAAAAATGGTAAAATAGTAATTTGTCACAACAGTGTGGATATGAGATACACCTTTCTCTAGACCTTAGATGAGGAAACAAACTTCTCCATTGGACTCGTATCGTGGAAAATAGTTACCCTGTCGAATTTTGAGATAGTCGAATTTTTACACGTGGTTCGAGGTGATTGGGTGGCGAACGACCTCGCAAAGGTCCCCAAAAACAAGTTGTATAAAATTTTCTTAGAATTGGATTAGTTCAAATAAAATTAATTTGAATTTAAACTGTGATGTAATGAATCGTTTTAGGACGAAAAACGGATCCGAAAGTTGAAAATATGTGATGCAATGTGGACCGCACATTTGCGACTATAAATATCAACCTAAATCTGATATTTTAGAAAAATATCTCATTATTCATCACCCTTGGCCGGCCATAGAGAGAGAAGAGAGAAAAGATAGTTCTTCAAGCTTCCTACCTCTGATGTTTGAAGTTCCGCCACTCGAATCGACTCGGATCAAGAGTTAAAGTCGATCACCGCGACAAGGGCTACGCAACCACACCAAGAACGAGTAATTTCACCGAAGATCCAAGATGATACTTTGGAGAAATCAAGAGTTTTGAAAGTTTTGGAGGTATTCTTGAAGCTCTAGCTTTCATTCTACGCTATAAGAGGTAGGGTTCTTCCTACTTTGGTTTTATTCCTACTTTTTAGGATGATTTAAGGGGTTATTTTGTGGTTGTTTAGGGACTATTTTTGTGATTGTTTAGGGGCTGAAATTGTGGGCTGTTTTGGGTTGAGATTGTGGACTATTTTAGGGACTATTTTGGGTTGAAATTATGGGATGTTTTGTGACCATTTAGGGGCTGTTCCATGGGCTGTATATGGGCTGTTTTATGGGTTGTATGTGGGCTATTTTATGGCTTGTTTTAGGGGTTGTTTTGTGGCTTGTTTGGGGCTGCTATGTGGCCTGATTTGGGGCTGTTTTGTAGGCATATTATGTGTTTACATTATGCATTGAGAATTGAGTGTGTTATTTCTTGATTATGTATTAACATGTTTAGGGAATTATGTTGAAGAGATGTTGATATATGTGTATTAATATATTGGTATTGTGATGAGTTTTTGGAGGTTATATGCATATGATATAATTGTCCATGATACATGATAAAATGTATAATTTAAGTTGTCCGTGTGACATCCATTGCATATGAGACATGACATTGACATGCAATGACACATTACATAGCATATGTATGGGGACATCACATTCCATGGGTGTGAGTGCATGGTTGAAAGCTAACACCACATTTGGTGATTGATAAGTGGGCTCGGTACCGTTAGACCAAGGTTCAACAGAGTCGCACGGTTGAATGACATGCAAAACTTGTGTTGGGTATAGTAGTAAGGACTAGACACTCCATCGGGTAAAAAACCCGGTTACTAGTTCATGCACTCCAACGGTGAAAGTCCAAAAAGTGTAGATAGGCTTGCTGAGCTGGCAATGTGATTCCAAAATTCGCTACCCATAAAGACACATGGTTTTGTTTATGAAATGATCATTCGAGGTATAACATCCAACAAGTTTTGGTTTATAAACACATGACTTTTATTTTAAAGTGATCATTGGGTGTAATTCATCAATGACGGATTTTATTACACATTGACTTTGTATTGTGTGGTGGGAGTTGGTAAAGACTCGGGTTATGATGCATGAATAAGTTTCATCTCATTTCGTAGCATGGCATAGTAGAATTCCAACCTAGAATTGCATATTCTTACTTGGAATGTTAATGTGAATATGAATTGTTGAATGTGAACATTGCACGTGCACTTAGGTGGGGAGTAGCCTCTGTAGGAATTAGTCTACTAAGCGTGACTCACCCTATACTGGAAAAAATTTCAAGTGCGGGATATACGCTGGTGGACGGCTCTCATTTGGAGCCGCAAGGGTGAAGAAAGCCTACTTGTAGCTTTTATAAGTCATTTTGTAAAATTTTTGGAGCAGACTAGTTTTGACATGTAATTTTACGAAAGGGCGTTGTAATTGAACTCATATGAACTGTTTTTAATATAACCTTTCATGTTTTTATATGAGTATGGATAAATAGACCCGGTGTGGTCAATTTTTACTCATAAATGGACCTGGTGCGGTCATTGTGTTATATTGGGCCTCGGATGGATCATATTAATATAGGTAGAGCTCCCCATTCAAAAGAGACTCTGCCCGATTTTGTTAAATTATGGATTCTGATAAATGAGACACAACAGTGTGATATCGAGTTACACGATATCCATAGACATTTTGTGAGTTGATGGGTGATCAACAGACCCTCGAATTTTGGGGTGTCACAATCTGATGATGATTCACTTATTTTTTCTAATCTACGGGTATTCTGCGGGTTGATGGATGATCAACGGGGTAATTACGGACATCCAAATTTTGTGGCATCACAGTTTCAGTGCCATAGAAGAGTTGGAGGATGAGCCAAGAGGTCCAAGAGTGCAACCAAGGCCATTGCAAGCAAAATTGAGGGAAAAAAACCCTTTCTACTGGTACAACGAAGGGCAGAAGAAGGTTCTATCAGTAATACATCATTCCTATTGGTAGGTGCAAAATATAGAATGGTCCTATTGGTAGGTTAGTATTTTTTTGCCGGTAGGTTGAAGACAAAAATACATCCTACCAATAGAAGAACAGAGTAACCAATAGTACAAAAATAATGAACAGTCCTACTGGTAGGTCATTTTCTGCTTTCTAGCAGTAGGTTCCTGAAGATTCGGTAATTAAAGACACCTAAGGAAGACAAACTACTAAATATTTCGAGGGTTGTGATTGGTGGATAGAAAGGAGGATTTTTAGCACAAGATCTCTTATAAATACTCAAGTTTAGCAAGAGAGAGAAGAGCTCACCATTTCTTCTTCTTCTTCTTTTCTTTCCTAGGTTTTTTAGATTTTCTTCTTCTCTTTCAAGTTTTCTTCATTGTTTTACTTTACAAGCTTTCTTTAATTCAAGTATTTAATTTCTGGAATGTGATTACTTTTGGATTCCTTTCTGCAAACAATTTACAATATTGCAATTTCAATTCTTGTCTTCTTACTTTAATTTACGATGATATTTTCTTTAATGGCTTTCAATTTAATTTCTATCATGAGTGAGTAGTCGTTCACCGGTTTGATCGGATGAAGTAGTCTCATTCGTGAATTTGGGGGTGTTGACTCAAAACTAGGGCTTTTTACTGTCCTGGGTTAATAGAATGGGATAAATTAAGACATTGTCGATTATATATCTCCTTACTTGCCCGTCGACAACTAAGACTTGACACGGATAATTCTAGTAATCACTGCAATTGTAGTAAATTCTTTTTAATCAATTTAATTGATTTGAGTACATATATGTTATTTATGAATTGGGTGTTTAATGAATATTTACTGCTTGAGTGCGTTTTACCACAGTCTTGAGTGAGTTATAAATTTTGAGTCAAAATATCTATTCATGGTGAGGTGATCTCTACCGATCAACCGATTTTTTTCTTTAAATGTTATTTCTTTAAGTGATTAAGTTTTCAAACCAACTCTTAAAATTCCAAGTTTCACTTCTTTTTGTCTCAGCACTCTTTAAGACAACCGTCTTTCCTTAGGAGACGACCACGGTAATCAACTGAGTTACAAAAGATACCCCTTCTTGCACTTGAAAATTCCTTATTAATTATTACAACCCTGAGGAGCAAGTATTTATATCTCCATGGGGATCATCTAACTCATAGAGTTCTTTTACGTTAAACAAATATCTTGTATTAAGGAAATCATCTTCAAGGAAAATTGTATCTTGTGACTCAATTTCAATTATCATTCCATCAAGCTGTTCACCTATAAACATATAGCCCTTAGATTGCTCAGAACAATGGATGAAGATACATTTCTTCCCTCTAGGACCTAACTTCCCATTCTTGTGAGAACTATTGTGAATATAAGTTGTTGTGCATAGCCTTTTTCTTATTATTATTTATACTTTGTTGTGAATATAACTTCCCATACATTTCTAGTTTCTGTGCATAGCATATTTATTTATTCTTCTTTTGCATTTGAGTAAGAGACACATTACACAATAGACTTGTAAGACTTGAACCCACACACACTGTCAAAATAAAAAGTTTAAAGAACGAGAACCCACCACATGTTGGGAACTGGGGAAACAACTTCCCTATAATTACACCTGGTCCAAATAACGGGAACGTTGGAAATAATATCCCGCTGGCTCCATATGTAAGGATGATGAGAGACTATCTTCAATCCACTTGTTTTTCCACTTTGTGCGTATTGGGGATTCTTCAGTTGCTTCCACAATTCCTCAGTGTGGATAGGAAAAACCCCTACCTCCATATTAAGGAATTTGAGGAGGTAGTTAACACGTTCCTATAACATAATATGCTTGAGAAAGTGGCGAAAATGAAATTATTCTTATTGAGCAACACCGTTTTTGTACTCAATAGGGATGTCCATTGGTCTTGCAGCTCGAGCAGACCCTGATCACATAAGTAGATGTTGGAAAGAACAACAATAGAGACAGTTGCTTGGTTGCTCAAGCACACTCCACTATCGAGGTCTGGACACATTGTTTTTTAGTTTAGTAGCCACTGCTTGAAGGCTGCTAGCAGATGATTTGAGCTAGCCATCATGAATCTGAGTTTTATTTGTCTGCAATTAAACTCTACTTTTAGGACCTGTATATATGGTACAATATTTTCTCCACAAGATAGGTCTCAAGAAGCCTAAATGACCATCTAAATAGGCACGCCACCCTAGACTTCGACAATCCAAAAGGCCATCTCTCCTTAGATTGGGATATCTACTAAAAACTATAGTAAAGTACTTTATGAATGTCTACGTGGTGGACTTGATTTTACCAAAGATGATGAGAATGTGAACTCCCAACCATTTATGCACTGGAGAGATCATTTCTTATTTTGTGCCATCTTGAGTTATTGATCTCATTGATACAAGGGATAGAAAGATTAATAGAACCACCCTTTAAACTTTTAGAGGTAAAGAGATCTTATAAGGATTCCAATGATCAAAGGTGGTTTTTAAAGACAAATTTTGGATCTCAATTTGTGCTTAGAAGTTAGTGCTCAAGCACTCGCAATTGACTCTAAACTGAATATTGAAGTTAAGAAAATGTCTAACCATGGTATTGACTGAGGTATATGCATTTTTAAGACTTGTAATCAAGGGCGAAGTCAGGATTTTAGTTTATCCCGGGCTAAGCTAAGCATTCATACGACTAATGAAATTGAACTCTTCGATCCTTCCTAGAACAAAAAACATCTACTATTCTAGTTAAAAAATAATCAATAGATGCACTTTCCACCTTTACCACATCCCCAACTCTCATATTTATCCATTTAGTATCCCCAAAACTGACATCACCATGATGCACTTTAATGTTTCTGTTGTTCACCTCAATGTTCTGGTAACATACCCACAGGCTAGAATAGAACTACAAAATGATATATCTACTCATATGTCAATCTCTGAGGTATATTTTTCATCATTTTTAGCCATTTCACTGACTAAATATCACTTTTTCCTAACCCCTAATGACAGTATTTTGACAAGCTGACATTATCCTGAAGATTACTCATTGAATTATTGATTAGCTCCATCACTTCCACACCTACTATTCTGCTATATAATATAACAATAGAGAGCTCCCCACCCATAAATTTACCAAATTGATTAAAGTTGATTCAGCCACATAAAAAAAATCACTCAAAACAATATGGAATTAGCACTACTATATAAAAATGCCCCAAGGAACTAAAAAAGCCACAAATAAAGAGGTTCATCATTAGAATGAGTGTCCACGAAATCATGCAATCAAAATCCTATTACTGCTTTATTTGCCTCCAATCAACCATTTCTTTCCCCATAATAACACCAATGACAAAGACAATAGCGACACAGCTTGTGGGCGGCATTTGATTCGAACAGTTGCCTGAAAAAGAGATGTGTGTGTGATTCAGGGGCATTTGATCGAACAACTTGTGGGCGACATTTGAACGAAGAGCAAAACCAAACAAATAGAGGTAGGGAGACAGACATAGGGAAACGAAGAGCAAAATTAAACAAAGAGGGGAGAGAAGGAGGTGATGAATCTTACCTGTAGAGGTTGGGCGCGCACGAGAGAGAGAAAGGATGGTGTTTACGTAGAAGAGGGAAGGCCGGATGCGGGAGGGTGTTTGCGTGGGCTAGTACTGGTAGCCAAAATGGTAATTTTATTTTATTTTTACTATGGGCTTCAGCCCACCGTAGCCCCTGAGTAGCCTCGTCCTTGCTTGTAATCTTACTTTGAGGCTAGTGGATTAGTTTTGGGAGATTTCAATATTTTTGTCCAAAAGGGTTTCCATGTAAAATTACTTGTGTTATTGTTGCTTAATTTTCGTCATATCTATTTACATGTTTGCAATTTTACACTCCTTACATTCTTAATTAAATGATTGAATGTGAATTGCTTTATAGGTGTGTGAGGAATAATTGGGTAAATACAATTGTATTTGATTATGCACAAATTAGTTTGCACACCACATGTCAATTAAGTAGTAAAAAATGCAATAAAGTAGAGGGAGAGAGAAGACCAAGTTTATAGTAGTTCGGTCAAAGTGACCTACGTCCACTTAGAGTGGTAAGGGTCATTGGGATTTTATAAACTCCGGTGTAGTGGGAGAGCAGAAGGTTACAAGCTTTGAGAGAGGAGGAGAGAATTATCTCGAATGAGTCTGATACCTTCAAAATGTAGGTGGGGCTTACAATATATAGTCGCTTAGCATAGTAATTGAATAACTAGTCTGACGGTCATAACGGATTGGGGTGACTTAATGGTAATTAAGTAGCTGATCCGGTGGAGGTGCACCTCTTCTCAACAGGCGAGGCGGTTACAATATTTTTCATAACTCTTCCCAAGGCGGCTTGGATGAGTTTCTTGGGATGACCCTTAATTCAAGGTGGTGAAGAAGAGACTCTTGCATGCCGCTTACTCCAAGGTGGCGAGGACGAGCTCTTGGATGACCTTTTGTGCTCCTTGCTGAAGTAGCTTCTTGAGCTTGACTGGGTTGATCACATTGAGCTGGACTTGCTGGATCTCTTGGAAATGGGCCTTAAGTTTGGACCAGGCTTATAACAAGAGTTAGGCTCTTGGACTTGGCCCATCATTTATCCCCCAATGCCCTATGTCCAACGAAACTTAGAAAAGAGGGCATTCATGTTGAGTTTGAATTTTCGGCTGACCGACATAACTAAAAAAAGTTCGAGAGGCCAAAACCTGTGTTTTTAGGAATTTTTTGTCCTTTTAACAGCATCAATCACATCCAAAGACTGTGAATCTTGTCAGGCTCGTTGAGAACATCAATTTGATATATTATAAGCCTCATTTGGAGTAACGGAGTAAAAGTTACGGTCAAAATAACAAGCAGAGAACTGGGCGCGTGATTTGGGCGAGCAGGCACTGTTCTGGGTGAGCCAAAAATTTTTTTAAAAGAAATCTGGGAGGCCAAAACACCTGTTTCTGGGCCTTTTATGGACTTTTTACAGTGTCTTTCACTGCCAAAGACAGTGATTCAGTAGGGCTCGTCGAGATCTTCAATTTGATATATAATAAACCCTGTTTGGAGTTTCAGATCAAAAGTCACGGTCAAAATAGCGTGCAACCCTTTTTAAATCCGATTTTTTTGAAAACTCCTCTTGATCAACAACCTCCTCCATTCCAGTATAACTCCTTTTTCTTGTAGGACTCAATTGACTATATGAACTCCTTTCTTTTTTTAGATTCTTGGAGAGCCTAGGTTGTAATTTTGACACCCAGGCCACGAAGATGGGCGCTCCTTTGGATGTCTTAGGCGAGTTGGGGGAGCAGGCCATGGAGGTGGGCGAGATGGTCATTGAGGCGCCTAGGCTGGGTGGCGATGGTGGTGGAGGCCCGCGGGGTAGCCCGTTGGACGGGTAGTGGGGCGCCCCTTTAGGCGCTAATTTGAAGAGTTTTGGCAAGGATGGAACTTTGGGTGAGCAAAGGGCTGCCTTGAGCTCCTTGGGCGCTTTGGGCGAGTGGGCCAGCGCCCTGGCGAGCTTGGTCTTGGAGTTAAAAAATACAGTACGCCGAACACTTTTGGTGGTGATGATCCAACTTCTTCGAGTGTTATTTCTCAAGACCTCCTTGGTAGTGGCTAGAACAAAGTTTCACGCTGTTGCACCAAAAACACCAAGGTAAGGTAGCTCTCGATGATGATGAGTCCAAAGTACTATCTCCAGCACTTTAAATACGGACACCGATATTTTGCGGAATGTCTCTACCTACCACATTCCTCCTACTGTGTTGTGCCGTCGAGCTGAGATGGACACAAAATGATGAGGCCCAATTTTTTGCCATCCAATTTAATGTAGTCCCACAGGTTGCAGACGACCTGAGTTTCAAGAGTCTGGCTAGAGATGGCAAAAATAATGTTATTCCAAATATTAAAATATCTATTATAATTACTTGGGGAGAGAGGTAGGTTGTTTGCGCAAGAGCAAAGACAAAGTTTGGGGATTGCTCGTGAGAGAGCTACACCTTTAGAGACCGAACTTTTGACGACCTATGAGATAGTCCTTAAGCTTGAGGTATAGACTGCTTGCTTGAGAGCAAAGCCGAGACTAAGCTTTTGGTAACCTGTGAGGGAGCTGCCCAGCTGGAGATAATGGCTGCCTGCTTGAGAGCAATGCAGAGGCCAAGCTTTTGGTGACTCGCGAGAGAGCCGCTAAGCTGGAGATATAGGCTACCTGTTTGAGAACAGTGTTGAGACCAAGCTTTTGGAGACTCTCAAGAGAGCCATTAAACTAGAGATATAGGCTGACTGTTTGAGAACAGTGTAGAAGTCAAGCTTTTGGCGACCCACGAGAGAGCCGCTAAGTTGGAGATATAGGCTGTTTGTTTAAGAACAGTGCAGAGGTCAAGCTTTTGACTACCCGTGAGAGAGCCACTAAGCTGGAGATATATGTTGTCTGTTTGAGAATAGTGTAGATGTAGGTCAAGCTTGTGGTGACTGGTGAGATGATTCACCTCGCTTAGACCTATTGATATCCTTAGCATTCATATATTTTTAAGATTTTATCAATAGTTCTGGCATGCTCTTTGGTGATCGCTTCATCACTGAGAAAAGGAAGCTTGATGTCTAGAGGCCTTCCAGAAAGGCAGTCATAATGACTTTGTCATTGGGCTCCTCAATTTGGAGGACCTCCTCGTTAAAACTAATGAGGTAGCTCCTCAGGCTTTCGTCTCAATCCTGCTTTATGCTGAGCAAGTGGCTGGCTGACTTCTGGTGACGACGTCCTCCGATGAAGTGCGACACGAAATACTTTCTCAACTTAGCAAATGAACCAATGGAGACTGGGGAGAGCTTGGCGAACCATTGTCAAGCGGATCCCTTCAAGGTGGTTGGGGATTTCGTCAGGGAAGTTGTGCAGTTGCATCAAGGTCTTAAAGGTTTCGAGGTGGTTCAGTGGATACTTCGTACCGTCAAAGATTTTGGCGGATGACATCTTGAATTTCTGAGGAAGCGGGTAGTTTGCCATGTCAGGTTTGAAAGGCGTGCTTGTTTGCCATACGAGGTACTCTACTATCTCGGGTCCTTGTGTCTTCATGGCGTTGAAGATGTCACCTAGTTGATTTTGCACCTCCTTAATTTTTTTCGTCCTAATGATTAGGAGGTCCTCTGGAATTATCATGAAAATGACTTTCATACTCTACACTTTGGTTCTTGCCCTCATCCTCTTGAAAATGAGGGTTTCCACCATGAGAAGTGGGAGCTGGAGGAGAAGGTGGAGGTGGAGGTGGAGGTCCCTCGTGGTGGGCTCCCCTGTGTAGGGCGCCCAAGGGGATTCCCAAAGATGGGGTGCCTAGATGAGGAGCGCCTTAATGACCAGGGCTTGGGGATCTTCTGACTTGTGGTCTAGGTTGTGCTCCTCCTTGTTGTCCGACGATCAGTTACAGAATCTGTTGGTTTTGGGCTATAAGCTGTTGTATTGTGTCCAGCATCTACTGTGCATTTAGGACGAGATTGGCAGGTGGAGGAGCAACCTCCTCCTCCTCTCGTGTTGGATTGTCTTCAGACTGATTCATCGATCTAGTGGTGATCGCCTTTGATTCAGCACAGAAAGTGTTTAGGTGAGAATTTTGTCGTTCTCATAGACGGCGCCAAACTGATGATGCACAAATTGGTTTGCACATCACCTGTCAATTAAGTAATAAAAAATGCAGTAAAGTAAAGGGAGAGATAAGACCAAGTTTATAGTAGTTCGGTTAAAGTGACCTACGTCCACTTAGAATGGCAAGGGTAGTCGGGATTTTATTAACTCTGGTATAGTGAGAGAACAGAAGGTTACAAGCTTTGAGAGAGAAGGAGCTAATTATATCGAATGAGTCTGATGCCCCCCAAGTATTGATGGGGCTTATAATTTATAGTTGCACAGTATGACAATTGAATAGCTAGTCTGAGGGTCATAACGGATTGGGGTGACTTAATGGTAATTAAGTAGCTGATCCGGTGGAGGTGCACCTCTTCTCAACGGGCGAGGCGGTTTCAATATTCTCCAAACTCTTCCCATGGCGGCTTAGATGAAGCTCTTGGGATAACCCTTACTCTAAGGTGGTGAGGAGAAGACTCTTGGACGACCCTTACTCCAAGTTGGCGGAGGAGGAGACTTTTGGATGACCATTTATGCTTCTTGCTAATGTAGCTCCTTGAGCTTGACCGGATTGACCACATTGAGTTAGACTTGCTGGATCTCTTGGAAATGAGCCTTTAGTTCAGACCAGGCTTATAACATGAGTTGGGCTCTTGGGTTTGGCCCATCAAGATTGGTTGTTGGTTACAATTGGAGGTTTTTGCACTACTTTTTATATTGGTCATTGTGACTTTTCTTTTGGGTCATAATAATTGGGTTATTTGAATTAGGGGATTTAAAGCATTAATTAACATAATTAATCAATTGGTGGAATTAGGTTTTGAATTGGACATAAAATTTTGCGTTAAGTGGCTGAGACTTCACCCCCATATAGGACAAGTAAATGCTTGATTAGAGTGCCAGGATCGATCCACACACACATTCCATTGCTTATATAATTGTAAAACAAAATATCGAGCAACCTAATGCATAAAATATATCACTACCCATTGAATAAAGTAATGTACCCAAAAAATGTTACTTATAATACCTATGACTAGGCTGTAATATCTCGTGCCAATTCTATTGTGTTAACAATCACAAGGAAAAAAGGTTTAAGTAAACTCAAACTTAGACATTAACACTAGATCATAGGGTTTTGAATGTAAGATTAGGGTTTTTATTTTGTCAACTTAGGGGTAAGAGGAACGAGGAATGAGTTCTTCATACAGAGTAGTTGCCAACTTAGGGTTTTGATGGATGTTCATAGAAATGCAATATTGCCTCAAATTACATAATTTGAGGGCTTTATTGACTCAATGTGGAGTTTAGAGGTTGAACTAAAGCAACAAGATTAGTTCAAGGGGCTAGCTGAGTAATTCACTTTATTTTGTTTGATTTCAAGAAAATAGTGGAATAATTGGATGGTGACATTATGCGAGAGCGATGACGTGGTCTCACATTGAATATTTCCTCTCCACCTTGGATTACAATCCTCGTTGACCGGTTTAACACATGTAATGACATTTTTACCTTTTGCTCAATTAATGATCCTTATCTTCACTTTCGTCCAACCACTCGTCAAAGCGTTGCTTGGTTGAAACCTAAGAAGCACGGATATTTAGTTATGGTCGACCTACCTATATCGGATACGATACTCGTCGGATACTCGATGATATGTATCGGATACGCATCATTCGTGATGATGCACAAATTAGTTTGCACACCACAGTCAAGTAAATAATCTAAAATGCAGTAAAATAGGTAGAGAGTGAAGGCAAGGTTTATAGTGATTCGGTCAATCAAGACCTACGTCCACTTTCAATGGCTGAGCTCACCGGTAACTTTATTAACTCCGGAGTGTAGGAAAGGTAGAGAATTAAAAGACAGAGAGATGAATTTGATTTTGTCAAATGCCCCCTAAGTGTTGGGGGAGCTTACA
This sequence comes from Ilex asprella, assembly GCA_023539305.1. NCBI lineage: Eukaryota > Viridiplantae > Streptophyta > Magnoliopsida > Aquifoliales > Aquifoliaceae > Ilex > Ilex asprella. The sequence goes on from CM042191.1 coordinate 8,959,184, forward strand.
ATTTATAGTTGTCTACGTAGTAATTGCATAGCCAGTCTGACGGTCATAACAGATTGGAGGGAACTTAATAGTATTAAATAGCTTGATGACCTTTCCTCTCCTTGTCGACCTTTCCTCTCCTTGGCGACCTTTCCTCTTCTTGGCGACTTCTCATCTCCTCAACGAACAAGGAAGTTATGGTGCTCTCCAAAGGATTTGGTCAAATGATGAATGAAGATTAACACTCTTGAAGCGACGAGGGTGAGACTCTTGGATGACCCTTACTCCAAGGTGGTGAGGAGGAGGTTCTTGAATGACCCTGCATGCTCCCCTCCTAACGTAGCTCCTTAAGCTTGATGAGTTTCTCCATGCTGATGTAGCTCCTTGAGCTTTATGAGTTTGAACGGGTTGACTTTGCTGGACCTCTTGGAGTTGGGCCTCTTGGGCTTGCAACATGATTTGGGCCCTTGGGCTTGGCCCATCATTTTCCCTCCAATGTCCTGTGTCCAATAGAACTTAGAAAAGAAGACATTCAATTAAGTTTGAATTTTCGACAGATCAGCACAACTGAAAAACTTTAAAAGGCCAAAACACCTACTTCTAAGCCTTTTTTGGACTTTTTACAGTATCAATCACAACCAAAGGTTGTATGTCTTGTAGGGCTCGTCGAGAGCTTCGATTTGACATATTATACGCCTGATTACGAGTAACAGAGCAAAAGTTTCGGTCAAAATAGCGAGGAGGAAGTCGAGCGCACCATTTTGGGCGAGCAACACTGTTGTGGGTTAGTAGAGCGGCTCCCTGGGCACCTTGGGCGAGCAAATTTTTTTTTTTAACTTCGAGAGGCCAAAACAGTTGTTTCTGAGTAATTTTTGGACTTTTTATTGCATGAGTCTCTGCCTTTTGGCAGTGAGTTTTGTAGGACTTGCCGAGAGTTTCGATTTGATATATTATAAGCCCCATTTGGAGCACCTTGGGCGAGCCTGGGTTGTCTTGGGCGAGCTGAATCTGCCTTGGGCGAGCCGGAGCTGCCTTGGGCGAGCTTTGGGCTGCCTTGGGTGAGCTTGAGGTTGCCTTGGCACCTTGGACGAGCCTGGGGCTGTCTTGGGCACCTTGGGTGAGCTTAGTTCCGGAGTCTAAAGGCAGAGTATGCCAAACACTTGGTGATGACGATCCGGCTCCCCAAGTGTGACTTCTCGAGAGGTGCCTCCTCAGTCAGTGACTCCCTTAGTTGCACCTCCTATTCTAGAGTTTCGTCTGAAGTCTCGTTTATTGGCCACACCTTTTGCCCCCCATTCATCCATTCCTCCTGTGAGGACTTCTACTGAGACACCTTCACAAATCAGCTAGGGAGGCTTGTGTTCGCCAATGATGTGAATGAGATTAGTGTTTTAGGCACCGAGAGAATCCTCAACTCTTGGGTTTGTTCTCTCCCCTTTCCCCCTTCCTTTCATGACACTCTTTTGCCTCTTGTTTTTCTTTAAGCCTCAACTGCACCTATATGTTTAGTTTCAAGAACCCTCCTTTGTCACTAACTAAAACACACTCATAAAGTTTTGCAGAATGAGTTTCTAGCGACTCAGGGGAGGATCGTCGAGCTTGAAGCTATTGGGAGGGCTTCTAATGTTGACCTTGTGACAACCCATGAGAGGGCGACTATTCTTGAGATTGATCTTTCAGCAACCCATGGTAGCCACACTTGAGGCTAAGCTTTCGGCGACCTATGGGAGAGCTGCCAAGCTTGAGACTGAGCTTGCGGTGGTCTGTGAGAGGGTCACGCTTAGTGAGGCCGAGTTTTCGGTGACCCATGGGAGGGCGGCCACGCTCGAGACTGAGCTTGCTGAGGTCCGTGAGAGGGCCACGCTCAGTGAGACTGAGCTTTCGGCGACCCATGGGAGGGCGACCACACTTGAGACTGAGCTTGCGGAGGTCCGTGAGAGGGCCATGCTCAGAGAGGCTGTCGCAGAGGCAGGCAGAGGTGAAGGCTGTTTTCATTTCATTGCATTTGTAGCCCTACTTTTTGTAAAAGTGGTTTTTACCATTGATGCTCCTTTGAGAAGTTGAATATAAAAATGTAAACATTTTTTTTGAAGTAAATCTGGAAATTTTATTCATTTTACTGCTTATGTAAAGAAATATCGGGTAGTAGCCCCATAAAGAAGTACGAAACCTAAAACTAAGTCCCCAACTTTTCTACTCTCTCAAAGTGTCCCTGATAATACCTCTTCAGGTGCTCAACATTCCATGGATAGGGCAAAACCTTCTCTTCAGAACTCTGTATTTTGCAGGTGTCCGGTCTCACCACTTCTATTATGAGGTATGGTCCTTCCCAGTTTGGTCCCAACTTTCCTTCTCGTGAATCCTTTGTAGAAAGGATCACTTTTTTGAGGACCCAGTTTCCTGGTTGGAAGGAACGAGGCTTCACCCTCGAGTTGTAGTACTTTGTCATGCGGCGCTTGTGCTCCGCGTTGCAGACCATAGCCATCTCCCTTGCCTCCTCTACTAAGTCGAGGTTGATACAGAGTCTCTCCTCGTTGGTGACGGGGTCGTGGTGTTGTACCCTTAAAGAGTGTACTCCGATCTCCACAAGGATGACTGCCTCAGTTCCAAAGGCGAGGGAGAAAGGGGTATCTCCAGTTGGAGTTTTTGGTGTAGTTCGATAGGCCCATAATACGTCTGGGAGCTCGTCAACCTAAAGACCCTTCGCCTTTTCAAGCCTTGACTTTAGGTTGCGTAGTACTGTTCTCACCATGACTTCTGCTTGTCCGTTTGCCTGCGGGTGCGCTGGCTGGAATGAGGCCGCTTTATCTAGAGGTCGGCGCAAAATGAGTTTAGGAGCTTGTTGTCGAACTGTTTGGCGTTGTCGCTGACAATGGCGTGGGGTATCTCGAAGCGGCATACTAGGTTCTTCCAAATGAAATCCTTCACCTTTACGTCTGTTATTTTTGCTAAGGGTTCTACCTCTGCCCATTTAGTGAAGTAGTCCATCGCTACCACCACGAACTTGCACTGTCCTCTGCTGAGAGGTAGGGGGCCTAGGATGTCGATGCCCCAATTGGAGAAGGGCCACGAACTTATGATGATCGTGAGTTCTTCTGGCGATTGTCTAGGCACAATGGCGAAGCATTGACACTTGTCACATTTTTTGGCAAATTCTTGGGCGTCCCTCATCATGCTAGGCCAAAAGTAGCCTTGTCTTAGTGCCTTGTGAGAAAGGGAGCGCCCTCCAGAATGATTCCTACAAATCCCTCCATGGATCTCCCGTTGGGCATAGTCAGCTTCTTCAGGTGAAAGGCACCTCAGCAATGGCAAAGAGTAGCCATTCTTGTACAGAATGTCTTGTAAGATGGTGAACTTGGAGGCTCGTATCCTAAGCTTCTTGGCCTTGAGGGGGTCCTCTGGCAATAAGCCCTTCTGGAGGTAAGCTCTTATTGGGGTCATCCAATTTGACTCGACCGTTGCACAATTGATACTGGTGGCTTCCACGTCCAACTTGCTTGGTTCAAACTGGTGACCAATAAATGTTGGTCCTGGTAGGGCTTCGGAAGATAAGGCGAGCTTGGCTAGTACGTCGGCAGCCATGTTGTCTTCTCTTAGGATGTGGCAGATTTGGAAGTATTGGAACTGTGCGATCAAGGCTCGTGTCATGGCAAGGTACTCCTGCATTCTGGCACCTTTGGCCTCAAACTCCCCTTTTACCTAATTGACTATTAGCTGGGAATCGCTATGAGTGATGAGGTATTGGGCCTCCATTTCAACTCCCAACCTTAGGTCAGAGAGGAGGGCTTCATATTCCGCCTCATTGTTAGAGGTAATGAAGTGAAGCTTTATCGTATACTTGATGGGAGTGCCATCGGGGCTAATTAGGATGAGGCTTGCTCCACCTCCTTCACTGGTCGAGGAGCCATCCACATAAATGTTTTAGAGGAGCAAAGAAGAGGGCTCAAAGAACGCTGAAGGAGCCTATGGGGGTGGCAGGATGCTAGGCTGGGCGCTAGGAGGGGCCTAGACTCCATGCTTGAGTGTCTGGTCACCATGTTGGGCGCTAGGAGGGCCCTGGGCGCCATGCTTGGGATTCTGGACCCTATGCTGGACGCCAGGAGGGGACTGGACGCTAGGTCGAGGTGTTAGGCTGGGAGCGAGATGTGCTTGGGCACCTGACATGGGTGCTTGGGCGCTTGGCATAGGCGCCTGGGCTCCAGAGCTGTCTCGAGCGTCTGGTCCGGATGCCTGGAGTGTGGAATGCTCATTGATTTCTTGTGCGGGTGTAAGCTCAACAATAAAATCTGCCAAGACTTGTGCTTTGATGGCTGCCCTTGGCTGGTATTGAATATCAAACTCCCCTAGTTCTATTGCCCACTTGAGGAGTCTCCTAGATACATCTGGTTTCTCCAAAACCCTCTTTAGAGGCTGGTCTGTGATCGCAACGACGGTATGACTTTGAAAGTAATGTCGCAGTCACCTAGCTGTTGAGATGAGGGTGAGCGCTAACTTCTCTAGTCCCGAATATCTAATTTATGCCCCTCGATATGCCCTGCTCACATAGTAGATGGGCTTTTGCACTCCGTCATGGTTCTTTATTAGTATGGAACTTACCGCCGATGGGGAAGCAGAAAGGTATAGATATAATTTTTCCCCTGGTGTGGCATGTGAAAGGAGTGGAGGCGTAGCCAAGTAGACTTTGAGCTTTTGAAAAGCCTCCTCTGCCTCAGGTCCCTACTCGAACGCTTTTTAGAGAATCTTGAAGATAGGTAAACATTTATCTGCAGACTTGAAAACAAACCTGTTGAGTGCTGTAACTCTTCCATTGAGGCGCTGGAGCTTCTTGGTCGAGGAGGGCGACTTCATATCTAGGATGGCCTTGATCTTGTCAGGGTTTGCCTCAATTCCCCTCTGGTTGACCATAAAGCCAAGGAACTTTCCTGAGCCTACCCCAAAGGCACACTTCTCAGGATTTAACTTTATGCGGTATAACCTGAGAACATTGAAAGTTTCTTGGAGGTGGTTAATATGGTCTGCTACTGCAAGACTTTTTACCAACATGTCATCCACGTACACCTCCATTGTTTTTCCGATTTGTGACTGGAACATCTTATTCACTAGTCGTTGATAGGTTTCTCCTGCATTCTTCAATCCAAAGGGCATGACCCTGTAGCAATAAGTTCCTTTTGGAGTGATAAACGTCGTCTTCTCCTGATCTGTGAGGTACATGCTCATGTGGTTATACCCCAAGAAGGAAAGCAATTCATGTTCTGTAGTGGCGTCAATGAGGAGATCAATTCGTGGAAGTGGGTAGCTATCTTTTGGGTAAGCCTTGTTGAGCTCAGTAAAGTCGACGCAGAGGCGCCACTTTCCATTAGCTTTAGTTACCATCACCACATTTGAGAGCCACTCAGGATAGACTATCTCTCTGGCCGCTCCGTTCTCTATCAACTTTTCTACCTCCCTTTCCATTGCTTGGGCCCTTTCAGTGGAGGCACCCCTTAATTTTTGGCGAACAAGCTTGTGGCTAGGATCAACATTGAGGCGGTGGGTGGAGGCCTCAGGATCAATGCTCTCGAGGTCTGCATGTGACCATGCAAAAACGTCCATGTTGAGCCTCAAAATCTTTATTAGCTGGTGGACCAAGTCCTTAGAAAGAGAAGAGCTGACATATACTCTTCTATCTGGATGTTCCTTGTCCAAGATCACTGGGGTGAGCTCCTCTACTGGTTCCCCTCTTTTCAAGGTGGCGTCATCCCTTGGATCAAGGACCTCTACCTGTAGTGCTTCTTGTGGCTTCCTTGTCTTCATGGAGGAGACGTAGCACTCTCTTGCAGCTACTTGGTCTCCCCGAACCTCTCCGATTCCATTTGAGGTTGGAAAGCGGAGGATGAGATGATAGGTGGAGGGCACTGCTCTTAGGGTGTTGAGAGCAGGTCGCCCTAGGATGATATTGTAGGCTGATGGGAAGTCTATCACCAGGAAGTTCACCATGACTATGGAACTTCGGGGCGCCATTCCAGCAGTGACAGGTAGGGTGATGGATCCTAGGGGATACACTTTTTTCCCTGAGAACCCAATGAGGGGCGACTTGATGGGCTGCAATCTTTCTCTGCCCAAGTTTAGCTTGTCATAAGCCTCTGCGAACAAGATATCTGCAGAGCTGCAGCTATCCACAAGAATCCTCCGCACCTTAAAGTTTGCGACAGTCATGGCGAGCACCAAAGGGTCGTCATGGGGGTGTTGGATTCCTTCTAAGTCCTTTTCTGAAAAGGATATGACCTCGCCGCTTTCGTGCCTGGGTGTTTTGGATGGGTGCGAATCATCTATGTGTCTTGCTTTTCTGGTGTGGGCTTTGATGGCTGAGAGGGATTCTCCTCCTCCTGCTAACCCTCTTTAGATAATGTGAATCTCCCCGATGGGTTGCGGGTCTTCCTGATTACGAGGTGGTGGCGGAGCCTATGCTCTTTCGGCAACATATTGGCATAGGTGACCTCGCTAGATGAGCTCCTCAATTTGTCTTTTGAGGTCATAGCAGTCGTTAGTGTCATGGCCATGGTCGCGAAGGAAACGACAATACTTGTTCGGGTTCCTGCAGTTTGGGGGAGACTTCATTCTCCCTGGCCACTTTACTGTTGGGTCATCCTAAATTTGTAATAGGATGTGCCCGATAGAGGCGTTGAGGGGAGTGAAAGCTTGTCGATCTCTTTGGAGAGTTGGACTGAGCCGGTCTTTGGCAGGTACCCTCTTTGCCCTACTGTGCTTGTTGCTACTCTCCTTCTTGTCGTCCCTGTCTCTTTCTTTTCTTTTCTCTCCAGCCCTGGAAGACTCACCTCGCCTGGCCCTTGTGATGTCCTCAGCATTTATGTATTTTTGGGCCTTCGCCAGTAACTCGGGCATGCTCTTCGGTGGGCGTTTCATCACCAAGAAGAGGAAGCTCGATGACCGGAGGCCTCCCAGGAAGGCGGTCATGGTTACCTTTTCATCAGGCTCATCGACTTGAAGGACCTCCTCGTTAAAACGAGTGAGGTAGCTTCTCAAGCTCTCATCTCGATCCTGCTTTATGCTGAGCAGGTGGGTGGTAAGCTTCTGGTGGCGGCGTCCACCAATAAAGTGTGATACAAAGGACTTGCTCAACTCTGCAAAAGAGCCAATAGAGGCAGGGGTGATCTTGGCAAACCACTGTCGAGCAGACCCCTTCCGAGTGGTTGGGAACGCTTTGCACATGATTTCGTCAGGGACGTTGTGTAGTTGCATCAAGGTTTTAAAAAGTTTCTAGGTGGTCGAGTGGATCCTTCCTACCGTCAAAGGTCTCGACGGATGGCATCTTGAATTTCTGAGAAAGCGGGTAGTTCGCCATATCAGGTTTGAAAGGTGTGTCGGTTCGACTTACAAGGTAGTCCACCGTGTCGGGTCCCTGTGTTTTCATAGCATTGAAGACGTCACCCAATTGATTTTGCACCTCCTTAATTTTTTCGTCCCACTGATTGGGAGGAGGTCATCTGGAATTGCCACAGAAATGACTCTCATGCTCTATGCTTTGGTTTTCACCCTCATCATCTTAGTGAGGAGGGTGTCCATCATGGGGAGCAAGAGCAGGAGCGGGAGCGGGAGCCGGTGGAGGAGCATAAGGTCCATCATGGTGGGGGCCCCTGTGTGGGGCGCCCAAGGGGACTCCCAAATGTGGGGCGTCTAGATAGGGAGCGTCTTGGTGGGGAACTCCTTGATGGAGAGCTCCTTGATACCCAGGGTGTGGAGCTCCTTTGACTTGAGGTCCAGGTTGGGCTCCTCCTTGTCCGGTGAGCATGAGTTGGAGGATCTGTTGATTTTGAGCCACAAGCTGTTACATAGTCTCCAACATCTGCTGGGCATTTGGAACAGGATCGGCAGGTGGAGGAACAACCTCCTCCTCTCGTGGTGGAATGTCTTCGGGGGGATTCATTGATGGTGATTACGACAGATTATCAAAGAAAATGTTTAGGTGATAATTTTGTCTTTCCCACAGACGGCGCTAAACTGATGATACACAAATTAGTTTGCAGACCACAGTCAAGTAAATAATCTAAAATGCAGTAAAATAGGTAGAGAATGAAGGCAAGGTTTATAGTAGTTCGGTCAATCAAGACCTACGTCCATTTTCAATTGCTAAGTTCGCCGGTAACTTTATTAACTCCGGAGTGTAGGATGGGTAGAGAATTACACGACAGAGAGATGAACTTGATTTTGTCAGATGCCCCCCAAGTATTGGGGGGAGCTTATAATTTATAATTGTCTACGTAGTAATTGCATAGCCAGTCTGACGGTCATAACAGATTGGGAGAAACTTAATAGTATTAAATAGCTTGACGACCTTTCCTCTCTTTGTCGACCTTTCCTCTTCTTGGCGACCTTTCCTCTTCTTGGCGACTTCTCATCTCCTCAACGGACAAAGAAGTTACGGTGCTCTCCAAAGGACTTGGTCAAATGATGAATAAAGATTAACTCTCTTGAAGCGGTGAGGGTGAAGCTCTTGGATGACCCTTACTCCATGGTGGTAGCGGAGGAGGCTCCTGGACTCCAAGGTGGAGCGGAAGAGGCTCTCCAGCTCTTGGACTCCAAGGTGGAGAGGAGGAGACTCTCCAGCTCCTGGACTCCAAGGTGGAGAGGAGGAGACTCTCCAACTTTTGGACTCCAAGGTGCAGAGGAGGAGGTTCTTGAATGACCTGCATGCTCCCCTCCTGACGTAGCTCCTTAAGCTTGATGAGTTGCTCCACGCTGATACAGCTCCTTGAGCTTGATGAGTTTGATCGGGTTGACTTTACTGGACCTCTTGGAGTTGAGCTTTTTGGGCTTGTAACATGATTTGGGCCGTTGGGCTTGGCCCATCAATTCGGAACCGATAATTAATAAAATATGTGGATATTTCGCGGATACTTCTAAACATGAATTAAGATATATAATTTTCAATTTTAAGCTATACCCTTTATTTGAAGTACATATACAATATAAAACATCAACAAAATTTAATCTGATTTTGAAGGCACAAGTACTTTTTAAGTATTATTTATTATTGCATGTTAAGAGATTATAAAAAAAAATTGAACCACTTATACTATACTTTTAAAAATAAATATTTGTAAAACCAACTAGTTAAATGAAGTTATGATTCTTTTAATTGGTCATGCCCATTTATGAACATATCATAATAAGACAATATCACATCATTTTTATAGTAAAAATTCCTAATGTTACTTAGTAATGTTAAGAATTATTAAATAATTATAATTTCTAAGTCGTTAACTAATAGCAAAATATAAAATATATTTTATTATAGACTATAGACGTATCATAGTCATATTCGTATTTTATTTTTTTAAATTTTACCGTATTTCGTATTTCTATTGTATCGTACGTATCCGTATCCCTATCCGTTCCTAGGTCGGAACGTTGAATAGCAGCACACAGGCAACGGCGAAGCTCCGACTGGGAGGTAAGTCTCTCTCTCTCGATCGATCGATCGATCGATCGACCGAAACAATCTGTGTTCGTAGCTCACGGAGAGATCCAGATCTGCATCCGTCTTACGATCTGGATCTGTCTCTCTATCTCTCTCTGAGTCTGAGGAACAGATCTCCCTCTCCCTCAGCTGTAAAAGAAAAAAAGAGGGTGAAGCTGCCGAATGTAAATCGGACAGATAAAAAAATGGGTGTTCTAGAGTGTGTTTATAAATTGTTCAATTGGGTGGTTCTGTGGTGATTGAGTAACTGAGATTTGTGGGAGATTAGTGAAGGAGTTAGCACTGTTGTGGGTTTTAGTTTAATTGCATGGATACACCGTGGTTAATTTATGGAATGTATATTCGAAAAATTGAAGTTCGTTTTAATTTTCTTAGTGAATTGGACAAAGTTTGATCTTCTTCTTCATTCGCTTATATGCACTACCTACGGTCGAGGTCGGAGGGTTTTCTTAACCCAATTGGGTGTCTATAATTTGAGTTCATTTTATTAATACTAAGGTGTCAGTTATGCTTGATTAACAAGTGTATTTAACTGCTATCTGGGCATGATTCTTTTACCTTTTTTCATCTTCTCCTCTATGTTTTTTTCTGGTATATTGTTCAAGTGCTTGGTTGATTGCTACTCATATTTTTTTCATTTTGATGATTTGTGTGGTTCCATTTTGTGTTGATTATTTTCTTACAAATATTCAAGTTGTTCATAGCCAACAGTACTGTGTTTTTGTTTCATTTTGTTCTTGCAACTTCTTTCTTCTAGTTAATGTTGAGGTATTAAGAGACATGACTATTTTCAAGCACTTAAAAACTCTTAACTTTAACACTATGTTTGGGTAATGGGTTAAAGTATATTTAACTTTGATATATGATTTAAAGAAATCCAAAAATATGCTATTCTAATATTAAATGTGTCCAGTGTAATTTTCTAATGTCGTTATTATCTTTGGTTTAAGTATAGATATACTTGGATTAGGATTGAGAGTAATTGGACGTAAAGTAATTAGGATTATTGGAATTTCTTGCTTGAAAAGGAATTTTATTCTCGAGCGTCTGAATATAAAAAAATATGCTATTATTTGTTTGTTAATTCATCTATTGCTTTGTTTTGCTTAGCGTCAATTGCATCACATTCATACCACAATCAATTTTGACTTCAGTCTTGTAAATGAAATGCAAGGGAGTTGACGTGATAAAATGTCAAATGGATTAATGACATCGCTGGATTGATTGTTGTGTTGGATAAGATGAGAAGAGAGATGATGAAGCAAACGCTTGATTACTTCATAATTGTTGTATAAGGCAATGCTTGATTACAATTACATGTGTAATCTCAGCTATTCATTTTTTTTTTGTTTGTAGGATGTTTAATTTTGTCTTTCTAATATTTAAATGGGTATATGTTTTCGATTATAGTATATTTGGAAATGTGTATTTGCACGTATATTTTTTTATTTGATATGAAATGTATGATGGTTTTGATATATAGGTTTGTGAATGTATATTTCTTTTTTTATAGGAAATTTTATGGTAGGCTATCTCGGTTGGCAGGTGGATGGATGATGAGCTGCACCATCTATTTAGGGAAGGTTAATTATGGTTGTTGATTTGTGGAAGTTTAAGAGTGGTGTACAATTGAGGTTGAAAAAAAAATAAAAAATTTTGCTATGGGTGTAGTAGGAATGGCGTTTGCAACTTCCAAAATGGTAATATGTTCAAGAGTTTTTGGCAAAAAAAATGTTCCAAGATAGTCCCACCCATTTTTGATCCAAACATAAGATAGGGTTGGATTGGCTAAGGGGTGTAATAGTCAAAACATATCATTTTTAAATCACCTTTGTTAGGGGGCTCCACGGAGATGTGCGATTGGTTTACCAAACATTGGCATGGATACATGTCCAATCCGGATATGAGCTTGGCCATGTTTCGCTTGGATAGGCAAGGTTATATTTTTGATATCCTATCCAATCCACTTCCAGCATCCAAACACCCCCTTTTTGTGCTGTGTAATTTAGAGCTATTTTTTTGCTTATTTTCTTTGTTTATGTATCTTACAGCGATTTCATATACTTATACTAACGAGTTCTGCATTTTTCAGTGATCTGCAAGGGGTTTTACAAAATTCGAAGGGAAATTGCAATTACCATGGCTTCTAAGTACGCTCATTGTTCTTGTTTTTCTCGTTCTTTTTTCTATATCACAATTGTCCCTAGGTTTAGTTATTTTGTTTAGTTGAAAAGCTAAACTCTTTCCCAATTATTTGCCTAGCTGATGACATATGCATCTAGTTTTGCTGTAGAAAGTCAATCAATAGCCTATATTATGTTTGCTAAGTATTTGAAAATGTATGCTTGCAGACTTACTGAAGTGATAACACGGGATGTGGCGAAGAAGGCTGTGATGTGGGGTGTGTTTCTAACTGTGATTATGATTTGAATTTCTTCACAATCTGTGCCGTTTAACTGCAAACTGAGATTTCCATGTTGGCTGTTCTATCGTAGTTACTTTTTTGGTGTCCTTAAAAGTTACACTTGATGTGAGTAGCCGAATGTCTAACTGGTAAGTTTCATTGTGGATGCATCCAATTCAATTTCTAGAGTCTATGTGCAAAAGCAACTCTATAATTCCGTAAATTTGTAATTCTCAAATATTTGTAACTTTGCATACCCTTTCTCACTAGCTATTATGTCTTTGCAATATTCAGTGCATGTTCTATTTTTCTTAATCTCATTGCTTTGAATTTGCTAAATGTTATATTTTTGGTGTATGCTTACTGTGTTTCGGAATATCATGGGTGCATTTGTGGGTCAGTTGCTCTACGTGTGCTAATTTTCTTTGGTTTGAAGTTTGACCCAAGTTTAGAAAGCATAAGTTCATTTAAGTACCATTTAGTTGAGCTTTCTTCAAGTTCTTCTCTTAGACACGAGAACCAACGTTTTCACCTGTTGTTGATTTCTTAAAGTTAAAAAAATATGTTTGATGATTGAAGAGATTTAAATTTGGAATCTTTTGGCACAGTAAGCTTACAAGAATTCAAAGATATCATACACATTTGATGCATGTATATGTGCATGCATAAGGTGCATGTGTACCCGTATTAAATCAATCAGAAGGAAGATATGATGGTATGTTTGCATCTACGTGCATATCTAAGCATATAGGGTTGGAATTCGATGGCTGTGAGTACTCATTAGGCCATGAGACGAGTCAATAGGGATGCATGAGATCTATTTGACAATGGGCACTGATATTCTACGTACATGCTCAAGATGATTTAACAAAGATACAAAATTGTTATGCAAGATGTAGAAGTGGATGAGGAATTGGGGCTAACCGATCCAATTAATTGCCCTCCATGAGCATTGTTGATATTAGAAGAGAAGGGGATTGAAAGGCCCGCATTTGAAGCTTTTGATTGAGTTATTGCCCAGTAATGTATAATCTAGTACCTATTTGGTGTGTCCCTTAAGGGATGTGGAGAAGATGCCAGGTTGAATTTCGAGGGTCTCTTAAACTTGAAGAAGAGAAAGAAGTGGTTGAGCTTGAAGCAAATAAATGGAGTTTCAAAGAGTTTACAATTTCAATCAATGAAGAAAAAGTGGGTTAAGGTTGGTGATTGGAGCGGTGGTGTGGGAAAACGGGTTGACGGAAAGGGAGATAACAAAAATAAGTGTTTAAGGAATCTTAAGAATTTTAAATATGTAGTTAAGTATGAGGGAGCTACTTTATGGAGGAAGGGCGGGTGACATTGTTGGCTCATTGAGATTTTAGTTGAATGTGCACGCGTTAGGTGAGAAGGCGTTGTTTGAATGTAGTAGGGACACATCTCCTTGGCCAATGAATTTCGTTGGCAACTGTTAAAAAAAAAAAAAAAAAAAAAATTTGTTGGTAGTGTTTCAAGATTGTTGGGAGATTTTAAAGTTGGACTTAATGAAAGTGTTCGTGGAGGCTTTCTAAGATTCAGAGGTTAATCTCAATACCAATGCAGCCTATATTGGTTTGGTTTCGAAGAAATGTGGTTTTTTTTTTAAATTCATGACTACAAATACATAAGTATAGTTCTAGTCTTTATTAGATTATAGCGAAGCTTTTTGTTCATATGATTAAGAAATTATTGGGTGATACAATTTCGAAATTTAGGTGTGTTTTTGTGAAAGGTATACAAATTTTTCATGTTGCTTTGATGGCAAATGAGGTGGTGGAGTACAAGGCAACAGGAAAAGAAAAGATTTGTAAAAAGCATATCATCATGTAAGTAAGACGATGACACATCTATTTCATGGTTGGACAACTATGATCGACTTTGGAAGCCTATGTGAAAGACTAGGGAATTTTTGGTCCATTGGTGATAGTTTATTAGGATCTGTTTTATTATTATTTATTTGATTACTTAATTTAGGAGGATTTGTTTGTCTAGCAGTAGAAGTGTGAGTTTGATTAGGAAATTATTTTAAAGTTTTAGTATGATAGTAATTTGAGAGTTTGATTATTATACTCTTTAAGAATTTTAGTGGAAGAGTAGTTTTTATGTTGGCAGGGGACATAACCTATAAATATCGATGTAATCCCAACTATTTTTATTAGAGACTGTTATATTAATAAAATTGTTTCTATTTGGAGAATTCGTGTATTTTTTGACCTAATACCTTGCAAGGAGTTGATATCTCTTCTTCTTCTTCCTTTCTATTCTCTCATTTCTTGCTCTTTCGTCCTACATCATAAGGCTTTTCAGATTTTATTTTAGAGGATAATGGTTTGGTTGCAGATGGAAGAAAAGCATAAAAATGAATTGTTAATGGTAAGTCGAAAGGCAGATTTAATGCTTTTACGGGACATGGGCAGAGGGATCCATTGTTGCATTTTTTTTTTACTTTGGTTGTTGATTTATTGAATCGGTTAGTGGAGTGAGAAGAGAGTAAAATTTAGTTGAGGACTTTTCAATTGAGAGGGAAAAAGTGTTGTTTCCCATTTATAGTTTGCGGATGACACATTTTCTTTGTTTAAGATTTTTGAAATGCATATACTCATAAGTTACACCCTCACCCAGATAATCAAAAGACTAGCATGAAACCTCCTCTGATAGCATAAGATTTTATAGCAGATTGTTAATTCAAAATATTAAATGAATATTATTGAATTTTTAGATGGTGGGTCTTGACACAATGGTAATGTTACTCTATTGTGACTTGAGCATCAAGGGTTCGAGTTGGGGAAACAATCTCTCCGCATGTAGGGGTAAGACATCAAAACCTTTCAAGACCCAATAATGGCGGGAGGCTTGTATACAGGGTAATCCTTTACTTGTAGAAATTTTAGTTTAGTTTCAAACTTTAAGATAAATATGTCTCAAGAATTTAGTGGCCAACTGACTTTTCAAAGGAGTAAGCTAGCAAGTGTAGCATCTGATAAAAGGTCCTTTTACCGTACATCAATTGATGGAGGTGTTAGGAGTAAAACGATAGTTTATGTGCACGGGAGTGGTATATATGCATGTGATGCGGCCCTTCTTTGGCTGTACATTAAGGAGTATAATTGCCGATACATGTGTAGGTTTGGAATTTCTAATTTTGTTTTATTAAGTTGAGCTTTACTATTTATTTCTTTTACTTTGGGGGGATTTACAGGTTGGTATTAATGTAGGCAGGTGCATATTTATGTAAATGTGAACCCACTTTCAATTTATGCATATGCATAATGTACACATGATTGTTATGTTCTGGGGGAGCCTTGATAGATAAAGCAAATAACAAGCATGTTGTTTTTATTTTGCAAGCATTGAAACTTGGAGAATGTTTGGGAATTGCAAGGACCAGCTCTTTTGGACATAGATTTGGTCCACAACCCTAGTTTGTCAGCTCCAAACTGCACATGGATCTGGTATTCCATGGGCCCAGTTCAGAGAAATGTCAAAGTAGGAATTTGGGGTGACTTGCATTGATAATAAAGTCAAAAGCTAGCAGGCATCATTGTAGACATCTGCCTTTCATTTCTGTATAAATTTTGGGCACTCCAAGAATGAAAGAAAGCAAAAAACTGGATGAAACAGTTTCAGAGTAGCGGTGTTACTGCTCTACTCCAATTTATGTGAATGAAAATGAAACTCAAAAGACTCTCTCATTGGCACATGTCAAATGAAGATTAATTAAAAGAGGATAAAAGGAAAAAAAAAAAAAAGGACAGAATGCTTCGCAAGAAGAGAAAAATTCAAGAAGAGAAAAATATCAATTCAGTATTCTATTTGATAATCAAGTCTTGGACAGCAAAACCATTACATATAAAGTCCATTTTGAGGTAATCCTAAAAGCCCAAAGTAACATTGACCCCAAAAAAACACAAGAATAATACTTAAATTCTAAATTAGTAAATAAACACTGAAATTCTATCCAATAGCATTCATACAAATTCCGAAAATCCTAATTTTCAATTCCAAGGTCCATCAAATTCCTTTTCGATCCCATAACTTGTCCATGCTCAAAGTCTTAGAGGAAATATGATGGACCAATAAATAGAGATTTATTTGAGGATGATAAATTTTGCTGATGGGGAAGTCTTATATGAGAGGATTAAAGTTCCATTGAGAAGGAAACTACTATTTTTTTTTTCTAAGCTTTTATTAATCTATAGATTGTGATGGGCCAATGTTGGTTGTGTTGGATTGGAGTCCCATTATCTCATATGTTTTTTATTTGGTTGTTGATGGATTGAATGGATTAGTGGAGAGGGAAAGAGAGTAAAATTTAGTTGAGGGCTTTTCAATTGGGAGGGAAAAGAGTGTTGTTTGCCATTTATAGTTTGCGGATGACACAATTTTCTTTGTTTAAGATTTTTGAAGTGCATAGAGGCATAAGTTACGCCCTCACCCTGATAATCAAAAGACTTCAACGTTCTTGGTCCAAAACTTAGTCCACACTTGGAGGGATAATTAAACCTTGACTTCAATGTTCTTGGTCCAAAACTTAGTCCACACTTGGAGGGATAATTAAACCTTCCCTGATAGCATAAGATTTTAGAGCAGATGGTGATTTAACAAAGATAATGAGCAAAATTCAAAATATTTTATGAATATTATTGAAATTTTCAGAGGTGCTCTATTGTGATTTGGGCATCAAATATTCGAATCGCAGAAACATTCTCTTTGCATACCGGGTTAAGACTGCACACATCTGATCCTTTCAGGACCCCGTAGTAATGAGAGCCTTGTGTATTTAGCCACCCTTTATTGTAAAATTTTTTAGTATAGTTTCAGGCTTAAAGGTAAATATATCTTAAGAATCTAGTGGCAAACTGATTTTTCAAAGGAGTAAGTTAGCAAGGGTAGCATAGAGGTAAGGTTGGGGGGAGATCATTTCTTTGTAAATTTTTGGAATTCAGTGATGATGGTACAAAACAGATTGGCGGGATGTAGAAGAGTCAGTTTGCTTAGGGGCGGGAGGCATTTTGGCTGGCATTTCTAGTTATTTCTCATTTTCAGGGAAGGTAGCAAAAATGTTGGAAAATTAAAAGAGGGATTGTTCCCCCCCCCCCTTCTCTCTCTCTCTCTCTCTCTCTAATAAGCAACAAATTTTATTAAAAATAGAAAATAGATAGTACAAGAGACCAATAAGTGTTGACAAGTAGTCCAATCCTTATGTTAAGCAACCAAAAACAGTCCCACTAAGGCAGCAAGTCTAAATGTAACACAACAACTATCAACAACCAAAGGCTTGCCAATTTCTCGAAATGCCAAAAGTCGCAATGTTGTCAAATTCCTTGGTGATCGATGCCCAAAAAGAAGCTAGGAAATGGATTTGATTCCATAAACCTTCAATCATCTCACATTTATCCTCAAAGATTTTTGCATTTCTCTCCATCCAAATAATCTACATCTATATTTATCTGTCTATCTATCTATACTACTTATAAATGTCAGCATTTATGAAAAACTTTTGATTTCCTATTTTATCCTTAATTATTAATATAAAGTCAATTATATCAACATATTTGCTTTCATCCATTTTTAATGTTTTCTACAGCTATTAGATTTATAAGTTTTTTTAGACTCTTTTATTAGTAGTATTTGACTTCTAAATTCTTTTGAACTCATTTATTGATAGTTCACTTGCATACAATTTATATAAATGGATTGTCTTATCTTCTTGAAATGAATTCAAGACAACATCAAAGTTGAGATCACATATGCCATGAATCAATCACTTTCTCTGTACGACAAAAAGCATTATTCCAGGCTTCCAGCTCTTCTCATCTCATGGAATCATCTCATCAATCATTAGAGAAGGGCAGCCTCTTGATTCTTCTCTACCCGACTGCTACGTTCTTTTGACCCTGATTTTATCCTCAATACCATGTTTTCTTTATGAACACTTCTATGGCCGAACAATGAAGCATCCAAAAGTCTTCTAAATTCATTGCACCCCCTTCCTTCTATCCCTTTAGGTATAATCAACCCCATTGTTCTATCCTTGCTCATTACCTTACTGATCCTCAAGAATACACCTAATCTACTCGTTTCCATTTCCACCCACGCACAATATCGTGCATCCTTATCTTTCTTCAAAAAACTCCCTTTTGTCCCCACCCAGTAGCCTCACCAATGGTTCTTCCCAGCCGCACAATCTCTAGTAAACACACAATGAAAAGATCCAAATCTATTCCACTCAGTAATTCTTATACTCTCACTAATGGATTCGACAATAGTGAGAGGGTGATCAAAATCAAGCCAAGAATAGAGCCCTGCTAGAAGCCCAAGCAGTTGACAACCTCTTACGGCTTGGCTGACACCCTGATCTACCCCAAAAAACCATTCTGAAACCATACAAGAACCGTTGGACATTGCACTGAAACATACACAAGTCCAAATCGCACCTCTTTGGTGCCAGATCAAATCAAAGAATCCCCAAATCTGCCCGAAATCAGTGCATCAAACAAATCGCCCCTATTTTCCGTAAACATTCCAAATTAGCAAACCCATTATGATGGATTAAAAAAATAAAATAAAAATCAACACAATTATCAGCATGGAATTTTGAGTCTGGAGGTGTGTTCTAGTGTTTGTATGTTGACGACTCATGCTTACGGCATCCCTGACAGTGACGACAGCTAACAAAAAAACTTGAGCCCTTCTACGATGTTTTGTAATAATTCATAGTGCTGGTAGTGCTCTGATACCAAGTTAAAATTGTAGAAGTGGTATTAGTGTTCGTAATGCAGTAAACTTAGCTAGCTTGTAACCACTACAAGTGAAAATGACATGACACTCTAAGCTGCCCAACTATCAGGAAAGGCTAAGAACTTCAACCGAGAATGAGAAATATAATGAGAATGTTACAAATAAAAGCTGAAAGATTGTGGACTCAAATGAAAAGAAGATAAATCAACAGTAGAAGTAGCAATATTTGGAACATGTAGGTCATCCAATACATACAACCCTCTCTTTCTACTACCTGTCCCAATCAACGTCTTGGAACGTGGATCTTGGATAACACAACTAGAAGAAAAAGAGTGAACTGAAAATTTAGAGTAAACTGATGGATATTATGGACATTTGTAAGTGTGAAGTGAGGAGAAATAATAGCCTCAACACCAGCCAATGTCATTTGAGTACCAGTGGGAAGTACATATACAAATGGAGGAGAAAAATTAGATGCAAACAAAGAAGTCACTGATTATGTGATGTGTAGTACTTGAATCAAAGACCCAAGCTGTTCAAGGTATATCTAAAGGATCAGAAGTGATCGAACCAATTGAAAAGAAGAGTCTAAAAGAGCATTGGGATGTTGAGATGATAAGAGTTTCTGCAACTAAGCAATAATCATAGTCAAACTTGGAGTTGATTTTGCATTAATGGTTTGAAGAGAATCACAATTTCCACTAGCTATAATTGTATCAGAAGTAATCCAAAACCTACGAGAAGTCCAAGACTAACTCCAACAAATTATTAAGTCTGAAAAGAAGCAAACCAAACAGCCCACTTATCACAAATTGTCAACAACAAATATCCCTAAGTAACAACAATACCAAATAACCCAAAGCAAAGTCTAGCGAACAGCCCAAAGAGAAGCCCAGCAAACTGAGTCTCACTTCACATCTGATAGTAGTAAAGAGAGCTTGAAAACAAAAAGTGAAGCCCAGCCACGCAAATTCCAAAAGAATTAAAGTCCAAGGTAAAACAAGTGCCAAAAACAAACACCCCAAAGGCTGAACTAGCAAACTAATTCAAAAGCCTAAAGTAAGGAATCATTCAGATTAGGGTTTTAACCAAAACAATTGCTAAATCATAGTATAACAGACATACAGTGGGACAGGTAGCAGCAAACCAGAATTTCAGAAACCTCACAGCTCCTAAGTCACAACTCACAAAAGCCCAGAAGATCAAAGGCCCAACCAGAAGAACAGTAAGCCAACCCAGCCCAAACATAACAAATCCATCCCTAAACAACCGCAAAACAACTTATTTTTCAAGTCCTAGCAACAATTAGGAAGAAAACGACATTATTCCTATTGTTCAATGCAACACAGTGAATACTATGCAAGCAGTGAACCACGAACGACCAGATATGAAAATCAGCAAAGGAGCAACACAGCAGGCCAACAAAATCAGCAATCCAAATCAGTGTTTTGAAAAGTTTGCCTAGGCGAGAAGTGAAGCGAGGCAAGGTTGTCTCGCCTTGAACAACCAAGGCGAAGGGAATATGACTAAAGCGATTAAAAAGCGAGCGCCTCTCGCTTAAGCAAAAGGCAAGACCGCGAGCGTCTTAGTCAAGCGAGACGAGGTTTTGTTGGATTGTTTTATTTTTATTATAGACCGTTGGATTGGGGCAGTTGGAAAAAATTTATGAGATGCCCATACACTCAATTACCTCCTTATCCCAATATATATAACACCCAAACCCTAATTTTGCTCAAATGGTCAAATGACGACTGCTGCTGTTCCTCCTCCTTCCTCGCTGGTCCTCGACTCCAGGTTTGTCTCCTTCTCTCTTCTATTTCTCTTCTTCTCTATTTCTCCTTTTCTTCTTTTAATTCTTCTTCTTCTTCTAGGTCCACAGCTTTGCATCTACTACTGTCTTTTTCTTCGACAGAAAAAAAACCACAGCTGCTACTTCGACTGTTACAGTACCTGCTGCTTCTCTCCTCTTCTCTTTTTCTGCTTCTGGTTCTGCTTCTCTGTTTCTGTTTCTGTTTCTCTTCTTCTGCTTCTTCTTATTCTCTTTTTCTGGTTCTTCTCTTCTGGTTCTGGTTCTCTGTTTCTGGTTCTCTTCTTTTACTTATTCTCTTTTTCTGCTTCGGATTCTGCTTCTTCTCTTCTTCTGATTCTGATTCTAATTTTGCTTCTACTGCTAATTTCTGTAATCCTGAAATTTCTGCTTATTATTGGTGCTGATTTCTGATTATTTCTACTGATTATGTCTGCTGATTTCTGCTTCTTATGATTATAGCTTATTTCGGCTGCTTATTTACTGATTATTTCTGCTGATTATGTTTGCTGTTTTTTGCTTATTTTCTACTGATTTCTGCTGATTATTTCTTCTCCTTTTCAGCTGATTTCTGCTTATTTCTACTGTTTATTTCTGTTGATTATAGCTTATTTCTGCTGCTTATCTGTAATGCTGATTTTTTTAACTATTCGCTTCGCTTTGGTAAAGCGTTTCGCTTCGTTTCTCACTTCTCGCCTAGGCTTTAGGAGCCTTGGTCGCTTCGGTTCGCTTTACGCCTTAAATAACACTGATCCAAATAGTAGATCCCAACACAGAAGACCCAAACCGAGAGCCAAGAACCAGAAATTTACAAGTTTTTGGCACAAAAGCTCACAGATTTCGTTCAAGGTGCTTCAATACCTCGAATCAATCACATATAACCCTAAATCACACCTTGCAAGAAGGATTTGTTGCAGAAAAGTTGAAGAAACTTCACATAAATAACAGATAAAAAAGTTTCAGTCATATTTTTTGAAAATATTTGAAAAATAAAAAACAGAACCATATGAGCACAAAATCAAAAACCAACTGCACCATATCAAAGCCCATATAAAGTCGATTAGGATGGTGGCTGCCCTCGTCACTGGTTGATGATGTCAGCCCTCGTTGAACCTAGAATTTTCTTCTGATTAAGAGTGAAGTCTTTCTAAACATGTTTAGGATCGAATTTAGGATCTAAACATTGATTTGGTACCATGAAAATAATGAAAACAACGATAATGAAAGGAAAACAAGAGAAAATATTATTACGATCCTACAAGTCTGTTACAGCTTAACCATGAAAGATGCAAATAGTAGGGAAAAACACTACTCTAACATGAGTAATATTCATTTGAATTTTTCAAAATCATTGAACATGGTATTGTTTGGGCAGCTGAGTATAATTAGTGTTCACAATTTATTAGGGAATCGAAAACTCAACCTTCACAAGTATTTGTGTATATGCTTGCACTTGCGCATTTCCTTATTTCTTTGATACCTTCGGTTTTGGTGACTTAGAAAAAATGGATTATCAAAAGTGTATTCATAACAATACTACATTTTGTATAATTCAACTTGATTTAATGGGAAATTTCTTTGTAACAGGGCATTTGAAAGAGTTGTGTTGGACAAAGCAAGGTATGAGTTATTATTAATGGTTTATCTTGAAACCTGTGTGTTCTTGTTTCTTATTTGTATGTATCAAATGTTGTTGCTTATTCATGCTTCAATCTTCATCAGTGGTTTGGAAAATTATTGTTATCATCATTTTTTAGTCCTTTCATTTTTATAGCATTATTTTGAGGTTAGCAACTAAGCTAAACAAATTTGTTTGTATGTAATCTTTGCATTCTGGCAGTTTTTGTTGACATAATTGGATGTTGCAGTTTAGGCTCTATGCCAACCAAATCAATGTTGATGATACCCATGAAATGCCAGATGGAAAGCTACAAATTGTAAAGGTAATCATGAAAGCTAAAAAAAATTGAAACTAAAAATTGCCCGCATCTTAAATAAAAGTAAATCAAAAAATAATAATGATGTATACGCACAATTGGTGTTTACCGATGTACAAAATTTTATTTTGGTATCGAAATAAATCCTTGAATAAATATCTAAATTCCTGTGCTTCAAGGTGTTTTGGGATGTTTCGCAAACAAAATTTCAAACTTATTCTCTAGTTTGATTCTGCTTAAAAAAAAATTCTGAGACATTTTTGAGACGTTATTGTTTACAAGCTTAACAAAGCTATGTATCAAAACGAATTTTTTATCCTTAGCGTTGGCAAGAGAACTAGGTCTAAGACAAACAAGTTCAACAAACTAGGTTAATTAGGTTGATAAACATTTGTATGTTGTACTGAAATTGACTCTTATTTCTTTAGGGCTGGAGAGGTATATATGGTCATGTCTTTCTCTTATATTTTGTTTTTGCTTTTTGGACTCCAGAAATAATAAAGATATAAATTTTATGATTGCAAAGTACTTTTTGTTTTGGGGTGTGTAAAGATGGGAACATTAGTTTATATTTTTACTATTGGGGAGTCATCGTTGTCAAGTTTATTTCCTCATCTTTTTTCACTATCTTGCTATCATGAATGTAGTGTTGCTTCCGAAAAAATCTTAATGATAGGGATTCTTCGTTATTTAAGTTGTCTGGGAAGATTGGAATGATAGTTGAAAAAATGATAAGGATTTCTTGTGGGTAGGATGTGGTGAGGTGAGGGAAGGATATTTTTTTTTTCTAGAACTAGAGATAAAGGAGGTCTTCCGATTGAAAATTTGAAGACAAGAAATATTGTTCTATTGGTTAAGTGGCTTTGGAGGTTTCCCCGAGAACAAAATTATCTATGGCATTAAGTTATCGAGAGCAAATATAGTTTACAAGCCGATGGATGAGATACTAATTAGATTGAAAGAAGAATTTTTTGAAGCTTGTGAAAGTTTATATCTTTGGGGATGACGAGGTTCTCTCAAAATTTTAATTATATTGTGGGTAATGGGAAAATATTGTATGATGGGATCATGTTGGGGTTATTATGGATTATTTTAGTATTTATTTATGTATTTGAATAGTAGTTAGTACTTGTCTTTTATAGTGTTGGTATTAGAGTAGGAGTTTTGATTTATGGTTTTTGAGTTCCCTATATTATTGGGCTGGTGTTATTATTTTTAGGCAGACTAGAGTTATTGAATAATATTGAGAATTGTTCTTCTTAATATCTATTTCTCATCACCTTCTCATCTCATTCTTCTGTTTTTTCTTCCCTTCTCATCCCAATTATGTTCTTCTTAATCTACATCAAGTATCAAAGCTATTACGATCTACATCAATTTGGTATCAGAACCTAAATTAAGTCTATCAGTAGTATGCTTTCTCCATCAGAATCATTGGTTGCCAAAGAACTTACTGTCATTATTGCCGGTAAACATGGGTGTTTACGCCATTGGTTGCTTGGGAAAGGAGTTCAAACCCGTTGGCGCAGTCGAGGGAAAAAGGTCTTCGTCCTGCTCCTAATAATCGCACACAAAGCAAGTTGAGAATCCACTAGAGTAGTTGTTGTCCAACTTTATAGTTTATGAATCTGTTATGGTTTTGAGATAGAGAAAATGGGCAGTGTGTTAGGTTACACAACTATACCTCGTTTATATATATATGGACACAAAGGACAAAAATTCTCTTATTCTAGAAATAACACATAACGTAACAGTCCCCCTCAATATGGTGCATAAATATCCCTCATATTTAACTTGCAAACAATGGGGTGAAAAACCTTACTACTAAGTCCGTTTATGAAAACATCAGCTTGCTGATCTTTCGATTTCACAAAAAGCATACAAATCAAGCCCTTGTTTAACTACTCTTTGATGAAGTATCGATCAATTTCAACATGTTTAGTTTTGTCATATTGAACCAGATTATGAGCAATGTCAATAGCAGCATTGTTGTCACAATATAACCTCATAGGTCCATCACCATAAATTCCCAGCTTTCTAATGTTTGGAGCCACATAAGTTCACAGACTCTATGGGACATTGCTCTGTATTCAACTTCTGCATTAGATCTTAGTTACTATTGCCAGCTTCTTGCTTCGCCATGTGACAAGATTTTCCCCAAGTGCAATAACTTGAAGTAGATTGTCTATCATCCACTTAGCCCTATCCAGTCTGCATCATTAAATACTTCTAGTTTCAAGTGATCATTATTAGAAAACAAGATCCCTTTTTTTGGTGCTGACATGAGATACCTCAATATGCGGTACATGGCTTCAAGATGAGGGGTTCGAGAATTATGCATGAATTGACTAACAACGCCCTCTGCATAAGTAATATCTGGCCAAGGATGTGAGAGATATATTAATCTCCCCACCTGTCTCTCGTATCTCTCTTTTCTTGCTACCTCATCAACATTCCTGTCTCCTTAAGAAGGTCAAGAACATACTTATTCAGGGACATAAAGATGCCTCTGTCTGATCTAGTTTACCTCAGCGGTCCCAAGTCTTTGATTTCAAATCTAGTTTACCTCAGCGGTCCCAAGTCTTTGATTTCAAACTCCTTGGCCAACTAAGCTTTCAATTTGGTGATTTGATGCTCATCATTTTCAATTATCACTATGTTATTAACATATACGATGAGAACCGTTATTTTGCCATCAACCTATATGATGAACATGGTATGATCTGGCTCTGTTTATATCCAAATTTTAGCATAGCTTTGAAAAACCGATCAAACCAAGCTTTGGGAGATTGTTTCAACCCTTAAAGAGACTTCTTCGGCTTACACATTTTTTTTTGGGGGGGGTAAGATTTTTTTATTTATTAATATTCGAAAAACATTACAAAGTAATGGGAAGCATTATAGCCTTATTCCCAAAACAAATATACAAACTTCTTATAGCCGAAAAGAATGAAAAAGAATCAAGAATACAAATCAACTTTATCTTGAAGCACTGGAATGCAACACTGATTCTGCAGCACGAGGATCTTCGCCTGACTGGGCGGAGGTACAAAGGCTGTGAAATCAGTCGAACGCCTATCTTGAACTGCCTGACTATCTAGAAATTCGGCAACACCATTAGCCTCCCAATACACACGAGAAATCTAAAAATTTAGCCAGCTCAAAATCCCTACTATTTGCTCCAAAATTTTCAGATACTTCCAAGAAGTTTCCACAGTACCCAAAACCATGTTTATTAGATCTAAGAATCAGGTTCTATTAAAATTCTGTACACCTCTAAACCATAGCTCACTACCATTCTTAAACCATCTAGCAAAGCCATGCATTCAGCATTCATATTAGAACCTTCCCCATAAAAGCAAGAGGCTGCCAAGACCATATTACTATTTGGATTTCACAACACCACCCCTCCACCTGATAAACCAGGATTTCCTTTTGATGTTCCATCCACATTCAATTTCAAAACACCATCTGGAGGAGCATCCCAATAGACCCATACAACTTTAATCAAAACTCTATGAGACACTTTAACCCTCAATTTACACCCCTTTCCTTTAGTCATTTGAGATGGAAACCCTAGAGGAATCTTCATGTACACCTCCTTCAAATCTTCACGAAGAAAAATATTTTTCACATTCAACTACTGTAAATTTCACCCTAAATTTGTTGTATAAGAGATAAGATTACGTATGGAGTTCATCTTTACCACTGGAGAAAAAAGTCTATTGGTAATCAAATACCATATGCTGAGTGTATCCCTTAGCAACTAGTCCACCTTTGTACCTCTCGTCTGCCCCATCAGCTTGTTGTTTAAAGTAAATACCTATTTGCACCCGAATAGAAACTAACTCCCATGTGTCATTATTTTTCAGGGCTTTTATTTCCTCTACCATAACTTCTCTCCACTTAGGATCAATGAGACACTTTTAGAGACAAAGAATTATAGGAGACAAAATTAGAGATACAAACCACTATATGCTTTATCACTGTCAATCGTTTTTCCCGATTTCAGTTCTTGAAATATACAATGAGTAGACAAAAAGATTACTGAACAACTCAAAGATTTTGTAATACTACTAACAAACAATAAATTAGTAGCGAAATTTGAAATGTAGAGAACAGACAAAAGGGATAAGGTGGACAAAGAAGCTACTGATCCTTTCCCAGAAATAGAGAATAAATATTCATATGCTATTTTGACTTTATCTTTACCTGAATATGAAGAATATGAAGAAAAAAAAAGGCTAGAAAAACTAGTCATATGATCAGTGGCGTCATAATCTATTATCTAAGGAATGTATGAGGATAATGTAGTTAGCACACGAGTAGATATACCCGTACGGGCAAAGTTGGAAGAAGAGATATGATTAGGAGCTGGGGTAGAGGAAACGTCAAGCCAAGCATCAAACGCCTAAGAGTTGGCATCTCGTCTTGAGAGAAATTGGAGTGAGCGGACTGAGGAGTCTCTGAAGAGTGAGTCATATGTGCATGTGATCTCATATTACCACCTCGACCACTACCACCCCGGCCATGGGAGGGCATCCAGTCTGTTTCCAACAGAATTCCCCAGTATACTTCGTCTTCTCCCAATAGTCACACTTTATGATATCCTTAGTAACAGTGCTATTTGGCTCTGTGGACTTGGGCTGGACTAAACCTATGCCACACGGGGGATAACAACCAATGTAGTAGACTATTCTTGAGTGGGTGCATAAGCCATCGCAATCCTCCGGCTTTCCTCCTGCTGAACATGGGCATAGGTCTCTCGTAAAGTGGAAAAATGGACTACGACCCAAAATTTGAACCCGAATCTGTTCCATATTAAGACCAACAAAAAAGTCATACACTTGTTCCTTTTTTCGCTATTTGCTAAAATTTTACTGCATCATTAGTATACTCTACCTGAAAACTGTGATAGTAATCAAGTTCATGCTATAAGGTAGTTAACTATGCATAGTAAATGAAGTGTTTTTTCCTTTTGGTTGGTCTCCCTAACTTTCTTTTGGAGTTCATACACCTTAGCATCGTTGCCTGTTTGGGAATAGGTGTGAGCCACAGTAGTCCAAATTTTATGGGTTGTATCAAACAACAGAAAACCACGACAATAGAGGGTTGCATTGAATTAAGCAACCAGAACATAACTAAGGTATTGTCTGAAGTCCATTGCTTCAAGTAAGAACCTCGTTCACTAGGTTTTTGAGTCTCATCGATCAAATATCCATCCAAAGATAATAGTCTGAATTGATAGCAAGCAAAATCGTGACCATGCCAAATAACAAATAATTACTTTCATCTAGCTTCTATGGACTAATTTGGAGAGAGGTGGTGTTAGCAAAGCCCTAAACGGCTAGACCCACCTCCTTTGATACCTACTCTTGTATGACTAGAGGTCACTCTGCTTTTTGCCATGTTCACACTATAGAAACACCACAAAGTTACACCCAAAAAACAAAAAAACTTTGTCGAGTTTGGACTTATACAAGATGTTGAGCATAACGCATTACCCATCTCAGAATCTGTTGTTGATGGTTCTGTGTTGTCTTGATATTGTTCCGGATTCCTACCCAACTGTGGTTGTTTGACTTTATTTCGGGTGCTTCCCCCTTTGAGATTGTTGACTTTGTTCCTCTGCCTATTGTCAAGCGTTCACTTGAGGTTGTACTTAATTATTTTCAACATCAGGGCATTATTGCTACTCCTTTGTCATTGGTTTCTTGTCCCACTAAATACTTATTGTTGAAGTTTGATGAGAATTGTTTTGTTATTATTGAGCTTGGATCTAATGCGTGTATACTTAATTTCCCTTAGTTTGAATTTTTATACAGAGGACACGCTACTTCATCAATGCACTTTGGAGGAGTCCCTTTATTATTAGCCCTTGAAGGGTGGAATTGCTTATTTCTCAGCATTATTGCCCGTTCCTATCTCTCTACTTCCATCGCATATTCTAGGCCACATAGATGATGTGCTATAGGACTAGACTTTTTGTGTTTCCGATGGAGATTGTCACCAATATCCTACTCGATAGACAATTATAGATGCGAGTTCTACCATCTTCACTTTGGTCTCTTCGAGTACTTTTTCTTTGATGAATCTCTGGAGAAGAGTTTTTTCCAACTGAGAGATGATGAATGATGGGGATCGTGTTGGGGTTGGATAAATAGTATGGATTATTTCAAGATTTATTAATTATTTGAATATTAGTTAGTATTTATCTTTTATAGTTAGTATTAGATTAGGAGTCTTGATTTTTGATTTTTGAGTTCCCTATATAAAGAGCTTTTGCTATTATTTTAGGTAGATTGGAGTTATTGAATAATATTGAGAATTGTTCTCCTTAATTTCTATTTCTCATCCCCTTCTTTCCTCTCATCTCATTGTTCTGTTTTCTCATCCCCTTTTTCCCTTCTTATTTGCTTTCTTCCCTTCTCATCCCCATTATATTTTACTTAATTTACATCAAGTATCAGAGCTACTATGATCTACATCAGTGTATTTTTGGGAGGATATATGAGGGAGTCATCTTTTTCATCTTTGTATCCACGTTTATATTGGTAGTCTTCTATTTTGGAGGCTTCAATTGCTTCTATGCTTCGGTCATATAATCATCCGTACTCTTGAGATTTTGGGTTTCCTAGAAATTTGGATGATAGTGTCACAGGAGAATTTATTCCATTTCTTTCTATACTAGATGACTCTTTATTGGATTAAAATTCATGTGACAAAAGAAAGTGGGCTTTTGAGTCTTCGAGTGTCTTTTCTATTAAATCTTTCTTAATTTCTTGGTCAATGAATCTTCTAGTCCCATCTTTCACCCAACTTGGATGATATGGAAGGCCAAGTTGTCCACTAAAGTGCAAGTTTTTGCATGAACTGGTGCACATAGTAAGATAAATACCAACTACATGCTTCAAAAGAGAAGGCCCAGTTTTTCTCTTTCCCCCAATGGCGTGTGATGTGAAAAGTTGCTTTTGAAAGAATTAATCATTATTTTTACATTGCCATAATGCTTTATTCTTATGGTATAATTTGTTTAGTTTGGCAGCTTGAGTTGGGTGAGTGCCAAGTCACAAACATCCTTGTTTGTAGATGATTATAAAGGGCTTTGGAAGGATTGATAAGGGACTCACTCGTTGGAATTGTGCAATAATGGCTATTTTTCAGTTCATATGGAAGAAAAGGAATGCACGAATTTTTGAAGTTTGCTGTGAGTGTTTGGAAGGCTTAAGGACTGTGTATTTTGTAGCATCATTATGGGTTCGATTACTAAGAACTTCAAAGGAATTTCCCTTTTTGCTATGTTAGTGGGATGTAGACCACCATCATCATCATGTGATTTATAGGCCTGTTATGCGGTCTACTTCTTGTTTTTCGCTTTGTCATTTTCTATATTTTGGTTGGTTTCATTAACCAACCATTCTTGACGTACTTTTCAATTTTTATTATTATTTCTAGTAATACAAGAGTTTTGTTTCCAATGTAAAAAGAAATAAACAATAGGAGTCTTTGGAATTAGTATCTTTACTTTATTTGCTTGAACTACTCAACTTGAACCAAGATTCGTTGGACAAAAGGTGTTGAGTCAATGACCCATGGAATTCTTTCTCATGTTAGTCCTT
Source organism: Ilex asprella (assembly GCA_023539305.1). Lineage (NCBI taxonomy): Eukaryota > Viridiplantae > Streptophyta > Magnoliopsida > Aquifoliales > Aquifoliaceae > Ilex > Ilex asprella. The sequence goes on from CM042191.1 coordinate 8,989,164, forward strand.
TTTTGGTCATTGATTGATGATTCTTGTATTTCTATATTTTATTCGATATTAAAGATTTGGAAGCCTAAGGTTCCTCTAAAGTGCAAGTTTGTGGGTATTTTCTCATCAGAAGATTATTGCCTAGGATATTCTTCAAAAGAGAAGTCCTTACACAAGTCTTTGCCTGTGAGAGTTAGAATGCGATGGTGTTAGGGCTTAGCGATGGAAAGAAAAAGAACGAGAAGAGGAGAGAACAATATGAGAAGATAGTGTTTTAAGGTTATAGAACTACACCCAACTTTTATATATATAAACACCAAGTACTAAAGCACCCTTAAGCTAGAAATCAGCATAACATAACATTCCCTTTTCGAGTTGTTGCATAGATCTCTCTCATGTCCAACTTGCAAATGATGGGGTGAAAAGTCTTGCTACTAAGCCCCGCTATGAAGGCATCGACTAACTGATTTATTGATTTCAAAACGGCATGCAAATCAAACCCTTGATTAGTTTGTCTTTTGATGAAGTGCTAACCAATTTCAACATATTTTGTTCTATCATGTCGAGCTGGGTTATGAGCAGTGTTGATAGTAGCCTTATTGTAACTGTATAATCTCATAGGTCCATCATCATGAATTCCCCAATTCTCCTAGTACGATTTGGAGTTACAGAAGGTCACAAATTTCAGTGGCCATTGCTTTATATTCCATTTCCGCACCAGACCTAATTACCACTCCTTGCCTTTTGCATCATCATGTGACAAGGTTTGCTCCCATCAAGGTGCAGTAACCTGAAGTAGATTGTTTGTCATCCACTAAATCTACCCTGTCTGCATTGCTAAATGCTTCTAGTTTCAAGAGACTATTATTGGCGAACAAGATCTCTTTGATTGGAGCTGATTGGAGATTCCTTAGAATGTGATAAACAGGGTCAAAATGAGGAGTTCGAAGATCATGCATGAACTAGCTGACAAAACCCGTTGCTAAAGCAAGATGTGGCCAAGTATGACAGAGACATAATAATCTCCCCAATCTTTGGTACCTCTCCTTATCTAAAACATCACTAACACTCCCACTCAATCGATGGTTAGCGAATTTAACTTCAATAAGAGAATCTATAGGTCTACATTCGAACATGCCTATTTCTTCAATAGGGTCAAGAACATTTTCTCCTAGAGATAAAAATACCTTTATCTTATTTGGCAACTTCATCCTCAAGTAAATACCTCATTGGACCCAAATGTTTTATTTCGAATTCCTTACCCAATTGAGTTTTCAATTTGGTGACTTCTTGCCCATCATTCCTAGTTATCACTATGCCGTCCACATATACAATGAGAACCGATGTCTTATCTTTAACCTTTTTGGTAAACATAGTACGATCAACATGCCTTTGTTTATATTGAAATTTCAGTACCGCCTTAAGAAACCTATCAAAGCACTCGATGGGAGACTGCTTCGTCCCATAAATAGAATTGTCCAACTTGCATACCTTTTTTTTAGTTAACTATGGCATATATACCTCCTCCTCCAAATCTTTGTGAAAAAATACATTCTTTATGTCCAACTGCTGTAGACTCCAACCTAAATTAGTTGCACAAGAGAAGAGTATGCATGTAGTTCATCTTTGCAACAGAGTAGAGGTTTTTTGATAATTAATGTCATACGTCTGAGTGAGTCCTTTACCAACAAACGTAGCTTTGTATCTATCAATTGTCCCTATCAGCATGTTGTTTGATATTGAACACCCCTTTGCATTGTATTTCCTTGGGAAGTAGGAACTAGCTCCCATATGTCATTCATTTTCATGTAGGAGTGCAACTTGGGCGGGTTGATGGGTCAAACTTAGTGCAACCCTATGTATATAATATTCAATCCCAACCCGACCTCAACTCGAGGTATTCAACCCGAGTTCTGCCCAAGTTGAATTCAAGCGGGTTCAGGTTGAATTCGGGCTACAAATTACACAACACAAAGAAATTAAATCAAAAGGTCCAAAACACCATTGCCACCACAGCCACTGCCCACTACCACCACACCACAGCACTGCCCCTACTTGCCCAATGATGTTCTTCGCTGAAAGGTGCAGATCTGAGAGAAACCTTAGAGTGGTTCTCTGAGTCGTTGTGGTCTTCGACGCAAATCTAGTCATTGTGGTCTTCGGTGTTGCAGTCTTCAATGTTGTGGTCTTTGCAGATTTAACTATCTGAGAGGGAGACTGTGAGATGGAGAGAGGTAGAGATAGAAAGAGAGAACGAGAGAGGCACATGAGATGAGATTTGATTGGGAACCCTAGTGGCTACTGGCTAGTGCTTTATATATATATTTAGTTTGTCGGGTTCAAGTTGAACCCAATAACCCGAGGTTTTAACTTGGGCGTTGTCTGAATTTAATTCGGCGTGGAGTTTTTGAACCCAGACCCAATCCAAAATTTTAAAACCTCAACTCAAGCCCTATTTTTTTAGGTTGGGCTCGGGTTGAATTCGGTTGGCCCGCTCAAGTTGTACCCCTATTTTCATGGCTTTCACTTCTTCTTACCATAGCTTCTCTCCACTTAGGATTTGTGAAAGCTTCTTTCCAACGCTAATTGACCTTAAATTTTATCAATTGACATTTATTTTCATTAATTTAAATATTAATTTCATCACACTAGCACTAATTTCATCAATTTGACACTAAATTAATATCTAATTTCATTAAATTTATATTCAATTTAATCAAATTAACATTTTAAATTTTAATTTCGTCAAATTAATAGTTAATTTAGAATTTAGTTTCATCAAATTAATATTAAATTTAACTTTAATTTCATCAAATTGATATTTAATTTCATTAATTCAAATATTAATTTCACCACAATTAACATTAATTTCATCAATTTAACACCAAATTAATATCTAATTTCATTAAATTCATATTCAATTTATCAAGTTAACATTCAATTTATTTAATTTTTAATTTAGTTTCATCAAATTAGCATTAAATTGTTTATGGGTGTGCGCGTGTGTGAAATACAAAGAAGATGAAAGTGTAGCACATGAGAAGATGAATTTTAGTCAACTTGATGGGAAATGTGGTAGGTCAATGTAAGTCAGTAACGCCAATGACTGTGGGCTAAAAAGCATAGACACAGATACGACACGACACGACACGGACTTGTGGACACGACATTTCTCAAATAAGTAGGACACATACACACTATAAATAATTGTATTTTATATATAAAATCATATAATTTATGACAAATATAGTGATAATGATATATTATTCACAGAAAATTCAGTGCTTCATGATAAATAAATGTTATTTTTAGTTATCTAATGTAAATTTGTAGACATCATCATAATAGTCAACAATAATCAATTTTTTCATAGAAGTGTACTAAAATAATTTAAATGATTGCTCTCTTTTTCTCAATTGATATTTTCAAAATCTTTAATATAGTTTTTGCTATTGTTATTATATTTTGAACTTTAACATGTCTAGTTTTGGTAATTGTATGTTCTCTCATGGTATAAGATATTTAGTAGTCAAATTTTAAAGTTTTGTTAATTACATGTAAACACTTGTTTATTGTTTAGTAGTAAACATGTTCTAAAGAAGTGTTCAACACGTCACTAAAAAAGTGTCGGAAAAATTAAAATTTTATCATTGAATTCTGGACATTGATAAAAGAGTATCGGACACGTGTCAAAGAGTGTTGGCGTCCGACACGAATATGCCACTTTCTTGAGAGTGTCCATGCTTCATAGACTGTGGGGGTATTATGTGAAAATCATGATAAACTACAAGTGTGTGCAATGACATTTCAGAAACCATAGGGGATGTCCCTGCAATTAGGTAAATCTCGAGGGGGTGTCAATGAAATTTACCCATTTTTTCCTATTTTTTTTCGTGAACCTGTGTCAAAATAAGTGGGGTTTGCGGACCTTACTTCATAATAGATAGGCGAAGGAAGGGAATGAGGAGTCCTAAAAGATTGAAAACCTAGCTTGGGGGGAAACATAAATGAAAATTGTAACTAGCAATTAAGTGAAATTGGACAAATCATTCTAAAACTTGAAATTTGATTGTTGGCATCCCAAGTTTACCTTCTGAGGGACCCCAATTTACTGTTTTTTTTGCCTGCTCTATGACATTTGTTTCAGGCTGTTGATAGGAGCTATATCGATCCGTATTCCAATATATATGCAAACTTGATAGGGAGTTGTTGCTGTGATCTTGATATTTTCTCATATTTGTCTTAGGATTTGGGAGTCAAATACTCATTTTTGATTTGTTGTTTTCTCACTTGGGGTTTGTGGAATAGCTTATTCAATGTGATTTGAGCATACTTTTGTCCTTCCACATTCGAGTAATTGTTGCTGATCAAGTTATGGGTTTTAAAAAGAACAAAGAAGTTTAGGTTCTGTGGAATTGTTGTTTGAATTCTAATGACCATTATTTGGCTTATTTCTTTAGAGAGAAAAGAAGAAATTTTCAATGATCGATATTCCCTTCAGAATTAGCGGGGGTAAGAATTGTTCAAAACTTCTTTTTGCACCAAAGCCATTGGAAATTTAAGAGGAATGTGTTTGTTGGATCTTCAACCGAATTGGAATGTGGTTTTTGTTTTAGTGTTTCTTGGTTTCATTCTTTTTTGCATTCTAATTGGTCTTGCTCTCTTTGAGAATATCTGGTCCTCAATAGCGAAACATAGTTCTCAATTCTCCTTTATGATAGAATGCTTCTATTGTATAAAACGATTTTAGATTGTTTTGATGTTCCACATACCTTTCTCTAATTTTTTCACACAATATGATGTATTCTATTTGTGAGGTTTTGAGTTGGAGGTTTGGGGATCATTACAAATTCATTAGAATAAATTTGTTTGCTTTTCGCTAGCCATATTAACGAGGTTTTTTTCCTTTTCAAAATATGGCAGAGAAAGGGAAAAAGCCCTACTCGATCTGTGTGACAGAAAAAGGTTTGACTCTGATTTCAAATTATTCTTATTTTGAGTTTTCTGTTTAGTTTGCTTTGTTTAAAGCATCACCATGTACCAACTGGACACAAATTCTATGCATGAAATATGTCCTTAGCCACATTACCAAAAAGCAAAGGATGAATGAGGCAAACAAGGTTAATAACTTTGTACTTTCTTGGGAGAGTGTAAAATGCGAGATTTTTATTCTATAACTGACGAAAATATGATAACATGTTTATTACAAGATATGGTTGTCACTGAGTAATAGTGTACCAAAAGTACATAATTATGAAGCCGTGTTGAATTGGCATATATTGTTCGACTTTGTTTAGAATGTAACTAATTAATCATAACATTGCATTTTTATATCAGTATATCAAACAGTGCTACTATACTGCTACTATGTGTCCGTGCTACTTAGTATATTGTTACTACAATTTTCTCCTCCTTCATTTGGATCTATTTTTTCTTGATAGGAAGTTTACATGGTTTATATTTTTGGTATTGTTTGGGAATTTTGTTGGGACAGGTTCCATCCCATATAGTTTATATATTGTATCTTTGAGAATATTCTTTATAGGATAAATTATTAATGAGACAATCAAAGAGCATTTTTGTGTACTTCCACCTCCAAACTTGAATTGATCCTCCCTTCAATTTGGTCTTACTGCATGTCACATGCACATGTATACGAAATACTGAGACGAGATACATATATGGTTAGAACAGGACATGATATAATGTATTTTTACTCGTGCAGGGTTTTATAGATTGTGACGGTCTGCTACGACAACGTATGAGTGGTGAGATAGCTAGTGACGTTAAGTGTAGGTGTAGAGAAAGACAAATTAAATTTAAACGAAAAATTAAAAAAAGATATGATAGCTTGTGGCTCTAGAGAAAGCATGACCCTTTATAGAGTGTAATGGCGAAATATAATTCATTTGGCTGACCCGTAAATATTGAATCAAGGTTGAGTTGGGTTGGGTTGGGTTTTAATGTTCTATATTTTGTCTAAATATATAAACGTATCTATGCATGAAGAGATTAAATAAATGTAAATTTAAGGAATTTAAAACTTCTTGGAAGGTTGTGGTTGGTAACATTTTCGTTTTTATCTTTTCAAACAAAAAAAAAAGCGAAATCAGTTTTTGTTTTTTTTTTTTTTCAAAGTTGATATAAAAACGTGTTTGGTTGTAGATTTTATTTTAGAATCTCTCAAAACTAAAACAGAAAACATATTTGGTAACCACTTTAATTTCTAGCATATATTTTAAATTTATATTAATTCCCTACCAAAAACACATCCAAATTTTTTATCTCAACACATCCACCAATCCATGAAATAAGGCACAAAGCAAATTCATAGAAAATCCTTAAAACCATTAAACATACTAATGCACCAATGTACACTCCATACTTGTTAATTTTCTTTTCAACAAATACCTTTACTTGACCACCAATTTCTGTCATATATCGTTAAGTTAGCGTTGTTTTCATAGTTTTCATAGCAGAAGCTACTTTGGCCAATGCTGTCAACCTACGACTTGGATGCATAAAGTTCGCCGCATTTTTCGTAACTTGTCCCCAAAGCATTTTTATTCTAACATTTGTTCTACTTAAGCTTTGTGTCGCTCTGATATTTACAATAGTGGCAGCAACCAACTTAGATGAGTCAATTGCCCAGCAGCTTATGCAATGAGTTCCCATTAGAAAGGCTAGTGGACGTGTTGCCATCTGTTGATGCAATAGGAGATAAAACCACGATGGCAGACAAAAAATTTCCTGCAATGAAAAGATTTTCCTACTTGATCCTCAATCTTTCTCTGTTGAAGATGAAACAAATAAGTTTGTTTAGCACCACAAACAAAAAGAAGATGAAACAAATAAGTTTGTTTAGCACCGCAAACAAAAAGAAGATTTATGTGACCGTGTGAATATCTATTTAGACATTTCCATGCTGTGATCATACTAGTTGAATTCTTGATTGACAAAAAGAACAGGATAACAGTCCATTTGTTGTTCATAAACATCAGAAGTGAGTGATCCTGATATGCAGTTCAGAAAATCTACCAAATAATTCCTATCTCATTTATCAAAGTTTACCACATGAAACCGAGTGCATTCATCAACGTCAAAATAGATAAATGCGAATGGATAACCATTTAACATAAACAAATAGGCAATTAATATTCAGCTTGATAAAATTATTTGAATCAAATTCAGCTTTATGTATTCCAACACACAAATCCATCACAATTCATGCTTCATACATCACATTTCATAATTCTCAAATCCCAATCCATACTTCATAATTCATAAATCACAATTCATAATTCACACACACACACACACACAGATTCATTCAGAAGACGAGAGAAAGAAAAACACTTCGCATATTCACACACTCTATACATAGGCGAAAACATTTATACACAGAGACAAAAACATATATACACAAAACACATACACCCATCGGACACACACACATTCACACACAAATATAACCAAATATAACAATATATACATAGATCTAGGGCTATATTTGAATATATATACAAATTTATGTATATATTGTTATATACGTCAAAGCAGGCTCGACACAAAATTGGTGCCTAAAGCAAAAAATTTAAATAAAGCCTTATTAATTTTTAAAATAAATTTTATAATTTAAATCATTATACAATGTTATTTATATTATGTCTTTTGAGATGTGAAAGTATTTATTAGATTTTTGTATTCAAATTTTGTTGACATGTTGTTTTCAATAGATATTATAGTTAATTTAAACAAAATGTTATACTTGGCATAATAATAAGATATATTTTACTAGATTTAATGTTAATATAATTAATGAAAAGAAACAAAATTTTATAAATAATAGAACTTAAGCTAAATATCATAAACTCTAATGTGTTTTATGTTGTCATTAACAACATAAAAAAATTCTCAACAAAACTCAAATCAAGTCTAAAAAACTTTAAATTTTTTTTTTTGGGTACTAAAATAAAATTAAACTTAATTAAATATGTATTTAAATATTAAATTTAATTAAACCTCCTTAAAATGAGGCCTTAATAATTTGGGGGCCTAAAGCGACAGCCTATATATTTGATTCCATAGAGAGGAGTTACAGAGAGAGAGAGAGAGAGAGAGAGAGAGAGAGATCGATGGAGATGGAACGAGTGAAATCTGACCTTGAGACCCGATTGTGATGGAGATGGAGTGTTGCCTTCTGGATCTGAGAGCTCCTTCGCTTAGTAATGTTTGTAGCTAGCGTTGTGAGAGAGAGACGATCGAGAGAGAAGAGGCAAAAAAGCTTTAATACTTGGAAATGGAACAAAAAAAATCCTTTTTTTGCAACTACTGGGGTTCGATGGTCAGACCTCATTAATTAGGGTTGACGAGCGCACTTGTTTTCATTTTCCCCACTTTTTCAAAACAATTATTTTCATGTTTTCAAAATTTGGGTTGTTTACAAGACAAACTAGCCAAAAAAAATAAAAACTCTCCAAACATGTTATTTTTTTTTTGACAAAAACTTAAAAAAAAAATACAGGAATTGTCTATTAGCAAGCGCACCATAAGTAAATTTTGTTTGCATTGTTGCAACCAGTGTTTTGAAAAGCTTGCCTAGGCGAGAAGTGAAGCGAAGCGAGGGTCTGTTGCCTTGAGCACCCCAGGCGAAACAAATATGACTGAAGCAAGGAAAAAGCGAGCGCCCTGGGCTTAAGCGAAAGGCAAGAAAAGTGACGTTTTTGTAAAGTTTTTAAAGTTGCTTTATTTTTATTATGGACCGTTGAATTTGGGCAATTGGAATAAAATTGTGAGATGCCTATACATCTGATTGTCTCTTATCCCAATATATTTAACACCCAAACCCTAAATTTGGCTAAACAAGACTAAAACATCTCCTGAAGAAGTCTCGTCTCTTTCCTGATGAAGTCCTGAATCCCGATAGGTTTGCTCCCACTCTTTTTCTTCTTTACTGTTGCTTCTGTCTTTTTTTTCTCCTTCCCTCTTCTCTTCTTCTTCTACATTTTTTTAATTCTTCTTCGACAGAAAACACAGCTCAGTACCTGTTACTGCTTCTTCTATGTTGCTTTTTGTATTCTTCTTCGACAGAACCCAGGTATGGAATTTTCTTTCCTCCTTCTGATTCTGCATCTTCTCTCCTTCTCCTCTTTTGCTACTAGTTCTGGTACTTCTTCTTTTTCTTCTTCTTCATCTTTGTTGCTACTGGTTCTGTTTCTGCTTCAGCTTCTGCTTCTATGCTTCAGCTTTAGCTTCTGATTCTTCTTCTTCTTTGCTTCTATTTTATTTTGGCTTTTCTTCTGTGTTTGTGTTTCTGTGCTACTGTTTTATTTTGGCTGAGATTCTTCTTCTCTATTTATGTTGCTTCTGTGTATGTTGATTCTGTTTATGCAAATCTGCTTATTCTGTTTCTGTACTGCTTATCCCGATTCTTTTTGTAATTCTACTTATGTTTTTTGCTTCTACTGCTGCATCTCTAATTCTGATTCTGATTGTTCTTATGTCTATGGCTTCTGCTGTTGCATCTTTGATTTTGATTTTGCTTTTGTTTTTTTGATTCTCTGCTTCTATACTGCCTCTCTAAAATATTTGTTTTTTTTACTGTTTGCTTCGCTTCTCGTTTAGGCATTAGGAGTCTTAGTCGCTTCAGTTCGCTTTACGCCTTAAATAACACTGGCTGCAACATAATCTTTTCTAGCTTATAACTCATAAAAGTAAAAGTTTGAGAGTAGTTCAAGGGCATCACACCCCCCATTGCCTTTAATCATTGGCTTTACCTGATAGAACTAGTATCGGGGGTTATTTTTTAGATCATCTAACACAAATTCAATTGGCAATGAGTGGTGTGACCCTTCTATGACATAAACCAACCTTGGGGTCCTAATTATTCAACAAATAAACAAACAACCGTGCATACCAAAAAAACCAATTGTGGGACCTGAGCTTTTACGTGGGGTCGACAAATAAACAAACGACCATGCATACCAAAAAACTCAAAATGAGTAGGAGACTTGGCCCATTGATCACCAAAATCCCAGCTTTGATACCATATTAAAGTATTCAACCCAAAATTAATTGGCAATAGGTGTAATAGCCCTTCAAATATATAAACCAACCTTGGTGATCCTAATTGTCGATTTGCGATACAAGCTCTCTTAACACAGCTATCTTGAGACCCCATAGTGGCGAGAACGTATTGGGTTATCGTTTTTTCATAATAGAAAAAATCGTCCATACAATGTAGTAAGCACACTTAACTATCGTGATTCCTCCCTATCCTTTCATGCCCAAACTTGAATTATAATGCATTTGTATTGCATATTTCGCGTTTCCAACCTTATATAATAATACACTGTATTCTTTCATACTTCTAAATATATTGGGCACCTCATAAGAAATTCTACATGTATGGACCTTTAGTTTGATTACACTATGTTTGAAGTTCATGAAGTTTCAGATGCGTGTAGTATTTTTATTATTGAGCGAGCATCGAACACTTGTTTGGGAGAGTCCAAGTAGCGTCGGTGTCTAGTTGACATAATGCCAATTTAGATGTGTCCTTGATTCTCAGTTGTCCATTAAGTTTTGGCCAAACAAAATAAGTGAAGTTTGTCGAAGGTTTTTTCATTCTACAAAGATCATTGTCTTGTTTTACTATGAATGATATCTAATAATGGTTGTGTTAAGATATGAAGAGAGAAAGGAGTCGAAATAGAAAGGACGATAGATGTTGCATGAATGTTGTAATTGTTGAGAGAAAGCCCCCAAGAATCAGAATAAGGTTATCTCCTTTAGCCGCACGTATTTAAGATAGTAAAACTGAAAGTATATAAATAGCCCTCATGACTATAAGACATCTCTTAATAGATTACATGTTTGTTATGGTTTGTCCATATTTTTACAAGCAAAGATCAAAATTTCGTTTTAGTGCATTATTTCGGTCACCTAAAAAACAAAAACGTTTCTATATGTTTCAAAAACGTTTTGATTCGTTTTGAAATCAGAATAAAAAAAATAAAAAATTTAAGAATTATTTTTTCAAAACAATGGTCAAAATATACCAAAATATCTTGAAATACCTTGAAACATTCTGAAATATTTGTGCAAATGCATTGAAATATGACAAAACATTTTGAAATAGTATGGAATGCCTCGAAGTATTACAATTTCGATTTTATCACTGATTCGTTTCGATCTAGATGGAAACGGAAACGTTTCGGATGTTTCGACAATTTCGAAACAATATTTTAATCCTTGTTTACAAGGTAAACTGTGGATTTGGTTCATCAAAATTAATTGAGTTTGTAGTGGGCTTGTGAATTTTTCCTTAGGTTGCTCATCGACCCTCATTTTGACACTTGAACTTGATTTCGAAACAATATTTTGATCCTTGTTTACAAGATAAAATGTGGATTTGGTTCGTCAAAATTAATTGAGTTTGTAGTGGGCTTGTGAATTTTTCCTTAGGTTGCTTATCGACTCTCATTTTGACACTTGAACTTGGTGTCATGGAGGGAAATATACAAAATGCGGCCAGAAGGGTGTGGTTATATATGTTTCCCCGTTTGTGTTTTTTATGAAATGCGAATAAATTGAGTGCTAAATTGTTTCAAAACATAGGTGGTATAAATCTCCATGTCGCAAAATATGATTTGTGGTTTTAACAAGGCTCAGTTGCTATTTTGGTTACTTTGCACTTCCAAGTAGTACTTTTGGGATTTTTTGTCACATATCTTGCATGGTCTTCTAGGAGTTGTGGTGTCTGATAATCTAGATCAAAACCATGTAAAGGACAAATGGCATATAGAAAAGGAAGAGAGAAGAAATTTTACTCTTAATGTATTACTCCATCTTAATGAAAAATATGTACAAAGGCTATAAAGCCCTATAAACAAGAAAAAGACTAGACAACCCTAACAAAATATACAATCTTAACACGCCCCCTAAAACATGTGGCAGTAGGAAGCATCAAGCGTTTATCAAGAAGAAAAGGAAAACGGAGGCTAGTGTTTGATTTTGTGAAGAATTTAACTAAATTCATAGTCCAAATTGGAAGGTAAAGACTTTACGGTCCATTTCAATATGTTTGGTCTCGATTTATGGAATATAAGAGTTGTGTGTGATCTGAATGATATCTTTTTTTACAATGTAGAAGTAGAAGAAGAAAATGAATGTACGAGATATACAGAACGAGAAAAACTGTATGCTTCTGGTTTTTCGAGGAAATAAGATTCATCTGAAAAACATTGAAACAAATAGTGGGTTTATGGTCTTATTCAGCATTAGAAAAAGCATAAAGCTCCAAAGATGTAGAATCAAACAAAACATTTGATGCAAATTGCCTTATAGATAGTGCAAAATGCGAATAACATCAGTCTATGAACTATTGTTGGAAAGGGGACAAACTTATTCACCACTTCAAAAGCATAGGATATATATCCAATCGTCTAACAGTGAAATCAACTAGACTACTAAAAATTAACCAATAAAAAGTAAGTTTATTCTGTTAGGAAATTGCTTATTGTAATTGGCTAATTTCATGAAGTCATAATGTAAATTTCAACTAGATCCATAGTCATGAAACTACAAAGATAAAGATCCAAAGCTAGAAGAATGAAGAAGTCCAAACTACAAAGCCATATCATGAAGACTTCCCAAGATCCTTCAATGTTTAAGAAAGGTACAGACTTTAGAGACCTTAAGTGAACAGTGACCCTTGGTATTTTTACTTTGGCTACTTAGGTTTTAATAATTGGATTTAGTATTGATCTGTGTATGACTCATTGAACTTTTTATTGAAAATATTTTTGAAAGATCTAGTGTTGGTTTTGAAAACTTAGTTAAGGCATGGATTGGACCTCGATTGAGTCTAAACTTTTAGTGCTTAATAGGATAAGTTTTTATTTGATTTTAGGCTTAAAAATCAATAGGGACCATTTTTTGCTCACTGGTCTACGATTTGAGTGGTCTTTGAACTCTTAAGGGAAGTTGTACTAAAAAATTTGGGGAGACGACTCTCTTAAAGGTCCGAGACTGCTCGAGCTGTCTCGAGATGTCTCAAGTGGTCTCTCCCCTTAAGGCCCAGAATGATTCATTTTTCATTCCACTAACTATCGCCCTCTTACAGCTCGAACGGTTTGTCGCAAATCTGAGCTTTATTGGGCTCCAATTAAACTTATTTTTAGGACATATTCTTAGGAGACAATATTTTCTGACTGGGATAAGCCTTTTTGAGCTAAAAAAAGACTAGAGACTTTGTAGAGAGCTTTCAAACCCTAGCCTCTCTTGGACCAAAAAGTCATAGATCTACAAGATCAATCTTGCTTTTCACCTTCAAATATTGCAAAAAAGGGAGATCAAGTAGAAACCACCAAACCCACTTCGGTGTGAAGGACATATTGAGTAGACCTTGGGAGGGGCCCTTAAATATTGAAAGAGGAGAAGTTGGATCGCGGAGCTCAATTCACCATTTGAAGTTCGTACTTAGGAACTTGCGGTAGCAATTCCCAAGGGAAGATTCGAGGAGAAAAATGTCTAACCTTGAACTTGGGTGAGGTATAGAACTTTGAACCTTATAATCAGTAAAATTATAAGAGAGAGGAGAAGAAAGTACAGAGAAAAATAATATGTTTATGACAATAGCATAGTTGTCAAATCGTGTATCGGAAGGCGTTTCATTTTTTTAAAATAGTGTATCGTATCATACGCGCAATTTTAATTTTAAATAATTATTAATAAAATATATGTATATACCTTTGTAAAAAGTTCATAGACTCATAATAACATAGTATTTCATTAATATTCCACCAACTATTCAAGTTCCCAACATAGTTCAGTAATATCAAAATACAAAGACCTTTAATTCAAACTTCTAACATCAACTATTTGAACAATTTTAATATTAATAAAAAAATTTGAATTCAATTGAATAACATTAACAACATACTTTATTTTATTTTATTTTAAACCATAACCACTGAAACGATGTTGTTTCACTAACTAGTAATTTAAAAATATGTTTTAGGGTAAAACGATGTCATTTCAACCCCAAAAAACCAAAAAAAAAAAAAAAAACAGAATCGTCATGTATCGTACGTATCAGACGTATCGTATCGTATCGTGTATCTTACGATACGGTGCAAAAATAATACAGAGATACGATACATATATTTTTTCAGGTGTATCGTAACGTGTCGTACGATACTAATAACTATGGACAATAGTGAGAGTTAATGAGCGAGTTAGGCTCTCCCTTAACCACATGTATTTATAATAATAAGACTTAAAGTACATAAATACCCCTCATAGACATCCCTTAACACCCCCTTTAAGTTGGAACATAGATATCTCTCATGTCAACTTACAAAAAATAGGATGGAAAATCTTACTACTAAGTCCTTTAGTGAAAACATCAACTAATCGACCTCCTGGTCTCACAAATGGCATACATATAACCCTTTTATTTAGTTTTTCTTTGATGAAATGTCTGTCAATCTCCATATGTTTGTTTCTGTAATGTTGAACTAGATTATGTGCAATATCAATAGCAACCTAATTGTCACAATACAACTTCATAGGCCCATCAACTAGATTTTGGGTATCACCCGGAACCATAACTACACGAATCTTAGAAGCACGTGTAAAAGCGGAAACCGTGTATTGGTTGTTATATGTGTAGCGGCTGGACTAGGTATAGCAGATGGAAATAAAGTAAAAAAGTGCTTCTTTCGACGCCTATCTTCTTTTCTTTCTCCTACGAGATGGAAGTAGAGGTTAGGAAGGATTTCCGACAGCATAGTAATTCTTCCATACCAACTTAGCTGTCCGGTGTTGCTATTGGCATAACAACCGGTACATCATAGGTTGTCCCAACCCAGTACTCTCGTACTAGGGTTGGCTCCTCGCAGCTCTCCCTTTAACACCAACGATAGATAAGAATCGAATTGTCTCACGACATTCTAAACCCAACTCACGTACCACTTGAATCGATGAACAATCGAACCCTTGGGACCTTCTTCAACCCCAGGATGTGATGAGTCAACATCGAGGTGCCAAACGATCCGTCGATAATTGCATTATATGTTGTGAAGGAATTTACTTTAATTATTTATATTAGTGTAATCTAGACTGCATTCATGGACTTCTAGTGGCCTAGAACACGACTGCTTTAGAAGAGCTTGGTCACAACAAAAAGTTGATTACTTTTGTGGCTCCATGATACGGAAACAAGATTTCTTGCTCTGTGTCACTTTTGTAGAGAGACCTGATCTGTGTGTTTGACATGAAGATAGTCGGTGAGGTATCTTGTGATGGATGATCATAATCCTCGTTGTGAGATGGACTCTACCATTGACATGCTTTGTGATAGATCGCTAAAGTCTAGGTTTTATGTCTCTTTAATGTACTTAGATTGAGAATGGAATTTCATCTATTGTTGACAAGAATGTTTGTTTTTGTCACCATTTAGACTTACGGAGTTCTTAATTATTTAAGTGCTATTCATGAAAAATACAATGGTGGTAGTTTTGGAAGTTATTAGTCTTTCGACTGCACTTTTATGGTTACTGTTGGAACTCTAGTTAACTGAAATTCCTTACTATTTGTTCGTTTCATCTCACTCTGAATAATGTAATGGCATCCTAGTTAAAAATTGCCAAATTCTACAAACGATGGACACAAATATGACATGACGTGGCCATACAAATGTGGGAAATTGAAACTTAGTACATAGGCACAATGGGAACATGCCAACAATCAGCTGCCCCTCTTGGTACATTAACTTGATTCCTTTCACAAACTTGGGTCCTATATTTAACATGAAACCCACATTCTAATGTTCGACGTAAGTTCTATAAGTTTCTTAAATTTGAATCTCTTTTGTGGTTATGAATAGTTCATATAGCTATATATATGGAACGTAATGGTAATTAGAAGCATTAACATATTTGTCGATTTTGATGATATCATCTGTGTTATGAATTGTTCATCAACTGAAAATGTTTGTGAAACTGAAGCTTATCCACAGTCTAAGCTTAGTATTATTCGTGTGGACTTTCAATAGTGATTCAAGGTTTCTTGCATCTCTAGGGTCTAGGGTCTAGGGTCATTACCTTGTTTGTTCCCATTGATCAAAATATCTTAGGAGAGGTGTACTGATTATAGACCTTAGCGATGACATTATTTGCACAAAGTGACTATCCTTAGTTTTGATCACAAGCTCGCAGTTGTTAGCCTGAACATTTGTCTTTTCACAAACTAATGGTCCCTATGTTCTAGGAAAGAGGCTTGGGAAAATGTGTTTTGACACAATTATGATGGTTCATTTATGCCTCTACAATCATATTTTAGTTGTAATCTGGGTAAAATAAGTGGCTTACCTACACAAATGTTTTTGTGACCTAGCAAGATGTTTGTTCATATTTTGGAGGGATATGAATTTGCTCACAATCTTGAGTGCTCCTATAAAGTGGGATTCTTGCATTTGGTATTTTGTACATTTATGAATGTGATTCCACTAAGTATTACTTATTCTCATAACACATTCTAACTAATGAAGGTATTCTGTAACAGGGAACAACATTACCAGGATCTCAAAGAAGTTATGGGCGAGGTCACATTTAATTTCAAAATATGTTACTGCTTCAGGATATCTCTATGCTATTTCTTACGTTCTATTTGTGGGTGGATGTTTGATGAAATCTTAGATGAAATTAGATAAAAATGAAATAGAGGAGGGAGGGGGACACATTTGCTATTGTTTAGCATTTTCATAATAATAGGTACAAGAGGTAGTATAATATAAAAGCTTCTATCATGAAAAAAATTAGACTCTCTCTAATGAAAATAATCAAATAATTATAAACATGGTTATCAAAATGCGGATCATGGTTACCACAATTCGCTAAACCCTTAACTACCCACGATCTGGGTATATCGATCCCAAACGAGGTGGGTTCACGATCCAGATCACCAAAATGGACGACCCCAAATTATAATACTAACTCTAAATCAATTCACTTTAGAACATGTAATGCAAATATAAAATACATATTAATTGACTAAATATATATAAATTTATAATTATATATTGTTTTAAATAATAGAAAATCAAGTACACTTATAAGATAAATGATAACTAACTTAGTATTTATGAATGTTCTGTAATATATAATGTTGTATAGTAGTGAAAACGATCTACATAACAGTTCCAAAACGAATTGCGACTCAAAATATCGTATAAGCTAAACTCTTACCCCCATTGTACCGCATACCTAAGAAATTGTTGTACCATATACCGGTACTCATACCACGTACCAAAGCGACCCACGATTTAGGTAACATTGATCCGGATCTAGATCCTTAAACCTTACGGTTCTATTGTTAGGTATTAGAAAATCAATTCAAGTCTCTTGTAGAATCCCAAATTCGTAGGATCATAATGGATTGTGATTCGGATCTTATAGGATCGTGAAATCTCGATCCGAACTGCAATTTTATGATCAAAGTTGTTGAGTTTGTTTGTAAGTGGATTTAGTTATTAAGCACTACAATCCATATTTTTGGTTTTAATAATTAAGGACTCAATCCAAATGTGAGTGTCTCATATAATTTTGAGTGTATTGAGTTCAACGGATGAGAAAAATTATAAAAAGTTTCTTTTGCTTACAAAAAGGTCTCTTCATTCGTTCATTTCTCTTGTTAAAAAATCAAAAGCAATGGTTAGATTTGGTCTTTTTTCTCGGCAAGTGATGATAGTCTGACAATCTTCCATTTTTTTTTTTTCTGTTTTTTATTTTGGTTCAGTGTCAAATAGTTGATGCTATTATTCGTTCGCAAGGTGCGATTTTTGAAATTGTTTGGATTATTTGATTGGAGAGAAATTCGAAATTCGAAATTTTTTAAAGATAGAAAAGAATTGGTGGAGGTATGTGAGATCAAGTATATTTCTTAGCTTCATTCCGGACCTCGATGACAAATAGTTAGATTGTGAAGTTGTTAGGATTTAGCGACTAAAAGAACAAGAACGAGAAAATGAGAGAACAACATGAGAAAGAGTAGTGTGTTCGGGTTACAGAACACCCAATATATATATATATATATATATAGCCACAAAGTACTTAAGCACCCTTAAGCTATAGGATATCTGGTCCTCAATAGCGTAACTTTGTTCTCAATTCTCCTTTATGACAGAACGCTTCTATTATATAAAATGATTTTAGATTGTTTTGATCTTCCACATACCTCTCTATTTTTTTCACACATTCTCTTTGTGGGGATTTGGGTTGGAGGTTTGGGGATCATTACAAATTCAACTGGAGTAAATTTGCTTTGGGCTACTCATTTAACAAGTGTTTTTTTTTTCTCTTCGAAATATGGCAGAAAATGGCAAAAATGATCGTTGGTCGAGATCTAAGTAACAGAAAAAGGTTTGAATTTGATTTCAAATTATTTTTATTGCTGAGTTTTCTGTTTAGTTTAAGCAACACCATGCACCAAATGGACATGTATTTTGTACGTGAAATTTGTGCTTAGCCAAAGGATTTGGATTCAATTTGACGTTAGATATGAAGGAGCATTGTTTATAATATGTTTTTACCCCGTCATTAAGATTCCCAATTGGCACATTACTAGAAAGCAAAGGATGAATGATGCAAACAAGATTAATAAATTCGTACTTTCTTGAAAGAGTGTACAATGTGAGATTTTTATTCTATATAAATAGCAAAATCTCCGAGAGAAAAATATGGTAACATGTTTATTACAAGGTATGGTTTTATTACAAGATATGTCGTTATTGAGTAACAGTACCAAGAGTACATAATTATAAAGCCGTGTTGAATTGACATATATTGTTCGACTTTGTTTCGAATGTAACTGATTAATCATAACATTGCATTTGTAAGTATACCAAACCATTGACTAAAGTAAATAGGAACAATAGTGAACCCTGCTATAGGCTATTTTGGTTGCACGCATGTTAGCATGTGTTCATTTTTTCTTTGACTTAGTTGCAATTGGTTCAATTATCTTACCAATTTTAGGACTTTTGTAGTTTTTGATGAGAGACAACCAAGAAATATAATTTGCTTTTTTTGGTAAGAGAGTTTAAGTGGATCTCGTCTATGTCTATAATCTCATAGCTTTCCTCTTTTCACTGAGCGAATCTCTCCTCTTTCGATTCGGGCATGCCGCAACCATATGTCCAAATCCTTGACACTCAAAGCATTAGAAGTCTCACCCCTTTCTCTTAACCTCTTGTTGAAATCTTCTTTTCCCTTTCTCCTTTCCCTCCTTAGGAGTATTAGGTCTACTAGGCCTTCCTTTTAACGTTGAGGACTCTACATTGGTAGGCTTGAAGTTTTTTGAATTTTCTCTCAATGAAAGCTAGGTCATATTCTTCTAATCAGGATGACTCAGATTTACCTCCCTCCTCTTGTTTGAGCACAAAGCAACACCTTTTGTTTCTTGAGTGATGGAAGGTTCATCTAAAAAGTCGATATTGACTCAATTTTGTCTTCCACCGATATCGACACCATATTGACACTCATCTCTAAGGAGGTCACTTTAGCATGAAATCTCTCCAGTAGAGATTTTTTATTTGATAGACGCGTCATCAATTTTAATACCTAATGCAAAAGAAGAATTTATAAAATCTCAGAATAGCATAAAATTTGCTAAATATTTCTTCATCTTGCATTCTCAACATTTTAAATTATGAGGTATACCTTTTGAGTCTAAACATCTTCACCATGGAGGTCCCTTCGTCGGAAACCATGAAGATGTCCCAAGCTTCTTTGGAGGTCTCGCAATTTGCAATCATTGGAAACTCATTAGATGTCCAGGCATTGAATATTACATTCAAGCTTTTAAAGTTCCACCCGCCCAATTCAATTTCAGCTTTAGTCCCCGGCTTTCGAGATTTTTCTTCAACCACTGCTTCACCACCTTCAACTGGAGTGGTGGCGATGGGAGGTCTCCAACTCTCTTGCCCACAAACCCATACTCTCTCATTTATTGATTTTAGAAACGTTCTCATGAGAGCTTTCCAATATGCAAAGTTAGACCCATCAAAGTGAGGTGGTCGTGCAATTGGACCTCCTTCCTTTTGAGACTAAACTAACTTGTAGCAACAATAGATCTATAGAAATAAGAAAGCTAGGTATGTAAGCAAAAATAAGGTATGCCTTCAAGTGTCTAAAGTAACTCGGGCCAACCACACTATGATACCAATTATTGTTCACTAAACTAACTTGTAGCAACAATAGATCTATAGAAATAAAAAAGCTAGGTATGTAAGCAAAAATAAGGTATGCCTTCAAGTGTCTAAAGTAACTCGGGCCAGCCACACTATGATACCAATTATTGTTCCGGGAGAAGATATTATGCCGATTTTTCCTCACGATTATATGCGTGAATTTCATGACACTACCTAGAAGGGGTTTTTAATAGGTTTTCAAACTTTATGCTTGGACAAACACCAAATTAAAGCTATTAATACCACAATTATTTCTTCTCTCAAAAATTAATCAATTAATAGTGAAAATTTCTTTTTAACCATGACGACTTAATGAACCCATGAAAATTAGTGTATTAATTTTATCAATTAATCACTCAACGCTCGATCTCTCACGGGAATTCCAACCAAAGACCAAATCCCTTTGATGCACAACTACAAATAATAAATATATTTAAACAATCATTCAATCAAACACATAGTTGCAAGTGTATATGAAAATAATAAAGATCAACACATGCAATTTGTCGGCACGGAAACTCTCCTCGGGAAAACCGTGGGGAACCTCTTTATGGTTCACCAAAGCCTAATCCACTATCTCAAAGTTAGCTTATATGTACTTGAGTCTTATACTTCAATCAATATCATGGTTAGACGCTCATTTCTTTCAATAAGCCTCTCAATCGATATACCCACCAATGTCTTGAATAGTTTTACTTGATTCTCCACCGTAATGGATCCTCTAGACCTCGAACAATCCTTTCCACTAAGATCCTCAGTATACACACTTTCAATGGGTTTGGTCTTCAACCAAGTAAGTTCCTTTTCTCCAATTTAGTAGCCTTTGAATTTAGCGATCTAGGATTGTGGTATGATTTCTAATGTTTAAAGGCAAGAATTCAACTCACAAAAGAGCTACCCTAAGTTAGGAAATACTCTATTTATAGGCTCAGAATAGTGTTAATCTTGGGGCCTAAGAAAACACAAATTCGCGAAAGTAGTGGGATTGCAGTCAGAGAGCAGTGGTCACTAGAATGAAAAATGAATTCCAAACCAACCTAGGAGAGTAGGACCGGTCGAGCGACCCCGAGTGCGACCCCTGCTTTCCTCCATTTTTTCTTTTGCCAAATTTTTTCCTGAAGTCATAAAAAGACCGCTCTAGTGAAAGCTAGTTAATATTGGGCGGTCCTTCCAAGCAAAATACTTGTCTTGTTGAACACTAAAGGGCGTTGTCCCAGAGAGGTCCAATAATGACTCAAATCTATGTTTTCAAAACACAAAAGCTTTAAAAAAACTTTTCATTAAAAAACACCTATGAGCAATACTCTGATCAATTACCGATTTCATTTTAACACTAATTCTCCTAAGTCTATTAAATCAAGGGATCATCTTAGGTCTCTAGGTCATTACCTTGTCCTAAGTAAGAAGGTGCATATGGAGTGCTTTTGATGTAGTTTTGACGCATGATCTCCTTCCTTCAATTGACGTTTTTGGATCTTCATTGTTGTAGTATCATGACCATGAAATAAGTTGAGATTTACACGGAGTTCACGAAATTAGCCAATTACAAATACATGATCTAACACTAATTTTGGTCAATTTTGAATACAATTCTCATTGCATGTATCTATGTGCCTTGGATACACTTGAAACCCTAGAACCTTACACAAACACGAAGAAAAGAAGGACAAACTTAGGAGGGATGTCGAGGTTGGATCCGGAGCTGGATGTTTTCACGATCTTAGAATATTTTCCTGTCATGGGTAGGATTTCCTTTATGATTTTTTTATCAATGATGCATATCATGTTATTTTTGATGTCATGCTTAATTATGTTGATTATACGCATGAGCCATATGTTAATTGCATTAAAGATGGGAATGAATTAGGGTTTTGATATTATTCATGTTTTTCTAGTGCATGTAATCTTATTATATACGTTATGCCTATGATCTTGTATTTAAAAATTTTGATGAATATTTATATGATGTATGTGGATATGATATTGGATTTTCAGATTGTGAATGGTAAATTGTGATTGTTATTAGCCAGATCTTGAAACTTAGATGCACTATGTTAATGACGATGGGTTTGTAGATGTCGTGGTCCTTGCAAGAATGCATAGAATTCCTACAGATATGATTTTATGTCGGGTTTGCAGATGTCATGGTCCTTGCGAAGATACGCAAAATTCGTACAAATCCTTGGGATGCTTGGTTAAGGGTATTGGATGTCGTAGCTGCCAGTATAGTAGTCACAAATTTTCGATGCTAGTTTCCCAGAAAATTAAGTACGCCAACGTGTTTCATAGGGTGAGAGACCCCAAAGATTCCTCGAGAAGAGTTCATGCGTGGTCAGTATTGATATATGTTGCATTCTAGGGACTTCATATTTTATGATTTTTGTAATTGTGCATTTTGACTGTTTTGAAAGAACATGCATATTCATGATTTCTATACATAAATTGATTTTTTAGTAAGCTATGTATCCAAATTATTATATTCATCATTGCTAATATACGTATGAATTTGCAAAACCTCAATAATAAGTTTTGAGAAACGTTATCCTATTGGGCTCTGTGGCTCATTCCTATTAATCATTTTTCAGAGACTGATCAGGATACAAGAGAGGTAGCTGAGGATTTACCAAGAGGCTTGAGTATCTTCTAGAGCTATTTATTTTTCTTATGGTGAGCTGTGAGGGTAATCTTAGATTGTTTAACGTCAGAGTTGAGTAGTATTAGTTTTTATTCTTATACTTTCATTAGAGATTTTTGAATTGTAAATTTAAATTAGGTTTGATGGATCATGGATCTGTGAATGTTTTGGGAGATTTCTACTATACTTGAATGATGTTATGGTTTGATTAATAGTTAGTGGTTGGATTATTAGATATATGCTCTCATAGGTTGTGCTCTTGCCTTTATATTCATTGCCTCTAATATTTTTCTGTTAATAAAGTTCGGGAGATTTTTGGATAGGGGTGTTTTATGTAAATCTAAAATGAATATTGCTTAAAGATTTGTGTGAATTTAAGCGGTTTCATTTTTATGGAATAATTGGATAGATGTGTAATCTAGCTGTTTATTTGAAAATAAAAAAAAATGGGGCGTGACATTGGTACTCAAATTAGGGACACGTCACGACAAACTAGTACCGTAGCCTATTTGGTGCGCATAAAGTTGTATGTACAATACTTTCTAGAGTATTATTCATTGGGTACTACTCTCTGTACTATTCATGTGGTACAGCTCACCAGGTACTATTGATCAACGATGAAGTTTTCAGTTTGTCAGGATTTTTAATTTGAGAATTTGCAATGGTTGCAAAGTTTGAGGTAGCAAAATTGGATGGAAGGAACGATTTTATCATGTAATGTAAAGGTGTGTGCCTTGTTGGTGCAACAAGAATTGCTTAAAGCTCTTGGGGGGGAAGTCAACACTGCTTCAATATATCTGTAGCAACAAACTTTTAGTGGCCTTTCAATTTGACAAGATGTTAAAAATGCCTTTTTATATGATGAATTAACGGAGGAAATCTATATGGAGCAACCACCTAGGTTTGTTGCTTAGACGTGAAGATAAAAGAAGGCAAACATATGGCCAAAAATAATAATCTCTAGTTTGGTTTGAAAATTTTAGTGAAGCAGTGGTAGACTTTGGACTTCTAGCATTATTTTTTTAATTTTCCACATTGATTTTATTGTTATCACATGTAGTGATAATGAAGGTATTTTGCTCTCAAACATTCTTGCTGAGAAAGTTTCACAGAAAAGATCTAAGAAAGTCATGGTACTCCCTTCCCTTGGATTGTGGTGATTAGATCCCAGGGCGGTATTAGTTTATCTTAGTGCAAGTATGTCCTAGATCTCCTTGTTGAAACAAGGCTTACAAGTATAAAACCAATTAATACTACTATGGAATCGAATACAAAATAATATATTTTCTTTGTGGTTAGTGTTGTATTCCAATTTATGGAATCTCCGAGAGTGCCTCAATGAGAGGCAGTGATTAGAATCCCAAGGTGTTTAAAAAAGGCTTCTAATCAAGAATTATTATTAAAGCTTGTGGACATTTACAGGTGGTTGGGTTTACGAATGCAGATTGAGTTAGTTCCCCATTAGATAGACAATCGACCATTAGGTATTGTACATGTCTTGGAGGAACTTTGGTGACTTGAAATAGTAATAAATAGAGTTTTGTTTTGTGATAATCAGGCAGCACTTCTTATTTGCTTTAAATCCGATTTTTTTTTATGATTGAACAAAACACTTTGAGTTTGATTCTGTATTTGTTTGTAAAAAACTTTAGCCTAAGACTACGAGTTTTGTACGGCTGGTAGATCAAATGACACGCACCTTCAGTAAGTCACTCACTAGTCACTGGAGATAAAGTCTGTAATATATGTTCAAAACTAGGACTATTTGATATTTTTTGTCCAGCATGAAGGAGAGTGTTATTGGATGTTGTATGATTTTTGTCATGCCCCGGACTCGATATCCTTGGATTCAGTGTGCAAATTAAAATACCATCAATTTGAACAAATACAAAGCGCACTACAACTTCCAATAATTAATGGATATCCCAAAATTAAAATTACAAATAATGTCAAATATTACATATTTCCTCAATAAATAATTGCAATCTCTAATTCTTCACCTAATCCTATCATGTAATGATTTTTATCACAAACTTAACCTACATCTGAGAAGGGGTAAATGGAGGTGAGTTTGAGAGGCCCAATAAGTAATTCAAAACATAAATATTCGGAATCACAAAGTGAAAAGATAATCCAACATCACTTGCTGAATCAACAAATAAATTGATTATTTAACAAAAATCCCTTCATAAAATCACACAATATGCAAGATTCAATCTTTCAATTCACCGATGACTTCACACCCGGTTTGTCTCCACCACATGCTAGGCGTCACTTAGTGCATTCCACTATCACGACGCCCCTTGGGGCGACCACAATCACATCACAATACCAAATCCATGTTACCTAGTGCACCTGACGCATGTGTCAATAGGTCTCAAGCACTTCACCAATAAAAATATTTTCAACACAACATGTAGAAAAATACATCAAACAAAAATCCGAACGAACTTTACAGATCAGAGTGTTGTTCCAAAAGTGAGAACCGTATGTGGATCTTCTCTCACAATTATACACTTGGAGACCAATAACAATACATAGAGGGGGGAGTGAATAGGATTTTTTTAATTTTAGCTCAAATTGGTTACAAAAAACTTATGTCTACCATAATTATCTCTTCTCACAAATATCAAGCAATGAATGTGAGAACCCCTTTAATCACCACAAACATTTTAACTATGACGATTGATTTTAATTAATACTTAATTAATTCACTCACAATCAATCTCACAACGATCCCAAACATAATTGCATAACTATGTATAAATAGATATTCAATCAATCATTCCAACAAATACTTAATGTGTGTGTGTGTGTTCAAAGTCACAAGCATATAAGATATAAAATAAAGAACACAAGTGATTTTTTGACGTGGAAACCGTTCTTGGGGATAACCCATGGGAAACCACTTCAGGTTCACCAAAACCTAATACACTACTCACTAAATCAATAGACAAGTACTTGAGACTTATACATCAACTAATACCATGGTTAGATGCTCATTTTCTTGATGTCTCTTTGTTAAAGGGCTTCCTCCAATGTCTAGTGTAGCTTCACTTGGACTTTCCCGCTGCACGGTTTGTTTAGGCCTCAAGCAATTATGGCTACGCCAACATTCCTCAGTATGCACGCACCAATGGGTTTGTCAACCTACAATTTCATCTTCTCTAAGTTGTGAAGATGGATAAAATCACTAGTAGTAGCCTTTAGATTCCAGGGATTTAGGTGGTAATGGAAACTCTCATGGTAGAAATGAATTTCTCTCTTTGAAATCTCTATAAAAGCTTAAGAGACTTAATCTAAATGCGGAAAAAAAATCTCCCTATTTATAGGTTCGAAATAAAGGTAATATTAGACACCAAGAAAATTCAGATTCGCGAACGATTGCTCGATCAGTGGGAATGCGGTCATAGGCTAGGTAAAAAAATGTTCCAAACATGACTAATGCAAGTACTACTTGAGAGACTATGAACATTGCTCGAGTGACCTTGGAGACCGCTCGAGCAAGTTCATAGGGCGAGCCCTGTGTTGCCTTTTCTGGTCTTTTCCATTTCTTTCCCTAAGTCATAAAGAGATCGCTCTATCGAAGGCTAGCGAACATAGATTGGTCCCTATAGGTTTTTAAGTATAAAACCATGCAAAAAATTATCCTATTGAGCACTAAATGGTGTTGCTCAAAGAAGGGTCCGATTGTAACTCAAACTATATTTTCAAAACCCAAATATGGTTTTGAAAAAAATTTCCTTTAAAATCACCTTATAGTCATAATTTGATTGCTTCCTAATTTCATTTTCATCTTAATCAACCTATGTTAAAATAACAAAGGATTCATCTTAGGTGTCTAGATTATTACATTTGCCCTAAGCATGAACGTGCATACATAGTTTGAATGATATAAGCTTTGATGCTTGATTCCCTTCCTTCAATGATGATTTTAGATCTTGAATTTGATAACATTATGACCATGGAATAGGTTGATGTTTAACAATGGACTCCACAAAATTAGCCAATTACCAATATGATATAGCAATCCCCCCCCCCTTTTAATAATTTCGTGACAAAACACACAAGTTAAAAATTAAGATTACAACTCAAAACAATTGAACAAAAGAATTGTAAATTAATCTCAACTCTCATGCATACATCCTAAATCTCTACCTAGTGCAAGGGTCTACTTTTTTTGATGAAATTTGAAGATTGTACTCCTATACATCATCACTCAAACCAAAATCTCTTGAAAAACATCATATGTTAGATAAATATATAACATAATCACAGGTATGGAAAGCATCAAGATAAACATAGGGCATAAGTATGCATATATCACGCAAGTGCAAATGTGTAACATGTCAGAATTTAACTTACCCAATGTGATGGAGAACCTATTGATTTATTAATATGCAACACATCAAGTTCTTCTCCTTAGTAACAAGTGAAAAATAAACAAAGAGAAAATGTGTAACTTAATGTCAAGTTTTCAAATTTTACTCCCCTAAGTATTGAAACAAATTCCCTCTTTTCTACGTTCACATGTAAAATATCTAGTCAAATCAAGAGTAAATCTCCTCTATTTCTCCCGTGTGTACCTAAAATATTCTCTCCCTTTTGTCATAAATGCCAACTTAATGATGACATGCAACAAGTACGATACATAATCAAGTTACCCAACATAATCAATCCAATGACAACCTATAACAATCATGACATAAAATCATAGTATAACAAGAATGTACGAATGCATAACAACCAGCCAAATCATGCAAGCAAACTAAGTACGGAACAAATATGACATATAACTGAAAGTCAAATATGATTCAACATCAATAAGTAAAACTAAGAGTACATCACAACAACAAAAAATTAGAGCTAAAAAAATAAAAGTTAACAAAAATGAAAAGTCAACAAAACAAATTAAAGAGAGTACTTTAGTATAAGCATGAATAAATGTAAAACACTCTCAAGCTCACATATAACCTACACTAAGTCGCAAAAATTCATAGCTCAAATGGCCACCATCTCCATCGTCACGCCGAGGGAGCGCTAGATCTTAATTTGTGTCATCTGGCACAGGCACGCCTGAAATTTGTTTCCACTTCAACAACCTTTTGAGTCGAACAACTGTTCCCATCATAGTCCTTTGGGTCTCCTCTAAGCTCACAATCCTATCATCTAGTGCATCTAACCTTTGTGAAGTCTGCCGGTGATGTTCAATCATGATCTGCTCAACCCTAGTTACCATGTCAACAAGTAATGTCATCTAGGCTGCAAGAATATCTATACCGGACTCAAGTGATGGTTGTGTCGTGTTAGACATACTAGTCTGAGGAAACACTGGTGGTTCCTCTACTGCTTCTCCTCTTTCCTCAACTTTGTCAGCCTGAGCCTTACTTAGCTTCATTAAATTCTTGTTCAAAGGCCGCATGGGGTTCTACAAACTGGTCACTAGGTAAAACTATCACACCCTTCCCTTTGCAAATATGGGTAGCTAAAGATCAAAAAGGCAATCGATCTGTCAATCGTCCTTCTAAAAAGGCTCTACATATATATCAAAAAATCACCATAGGAAAATCAAGGCCAAACCTTTTACCTATGGCATAAAGCATGTAATCTCTAGGAACAGGGAAGTCGAAAAGATGGGTATTAGGCTTAATATTGTAGTTTGTTATGAGGTGAAGTGTCCTGTACTCTAGGGTCAAGGATTTGTGAAAGAATTTTTGAGTGACCCATTGTTCAAGATGATCTAAGCCATACAATTCAATAGCAACTATATTCAAAAGAGGCGATGGATCTACAGATCTTGCACTAAAGTAATTGTTCTCAAACCTAGGTAAATCCAGTGTGATAGCTATGAGGTCTACAGAAAAGTGAACTCGACCCCTCTATTATATGTGACAAAGTGGTTAGTTTGAGAATAAGATTCATTAATCTAAATATGTTTAAAGAATTCCATGACCATGCTATCGTTCGATATGATAGGGTTATGGAACATCCAAGCCCACACACAGTTTGTAAGATTGAAAAAAATAGAATCAGGTACCTCCTTGGTGGTAATTTCCCATTCAATCAACTCTAGCCTACAAGAGAATTCTCGTTTGAATCTCTCTACAAACTTTTGTGTCATGAATCAAGTAGCTTCATCGAAGTTCTTCTCGATATCATCATAAAAATCCTCAACCCTGGGCCTTTTCTCTTTTATTTGGGCCATCTCAACAATCAATCTCACAATCTAGGTCTCACTCATGTGGATTTTGATGCAAGTAAAGAATCAACCTAATATTTGTAGAGAACATATTTGGGAGAGCTTTAGAAGCAATGGCTAGGGTTTATAAAGGGTTGGGACGTGAATGAGAGGGTTTGGAATACAAAGAGTCATGTAAAACACTATTTATAAAACCCGCTGCCGACTTAACGTGAGGTCAGTCAAGCAGTATGTCCTGGTTCTTCACTCATCCACCTATCCTTTAAGCCCCAATAAGCATGCATGATATAAATCAAGTCTAAAAACACTTCAATGCAATGCTTAGATGAATTTGGATCAAAATCACATGTAATATTCAAATTTAAACACTACTAAAAGGTCAAAATTCAAATGATCATGAAAATTACACATATTCACATTTTATGAGCTCCACCCAAAATCCATCATCCCAATACATTACTCAAAGGCAAATTCATAGATATAATACTCAATTTCATGCATCCTAGAATAATGTTTCCTGGCTTGGTTCAATTCCTACACACATGATTAGGTTTTGTTCAACTTTGACAAATTCAAGTGCCTAATGTATGAAACCAACTACCAACACAAAAAGAATTCCAATAAGATTTAAATCATTATAAGTTCATCATAAATTCCTAATGCATTGTCTAAGTGAGAACATGGCCGGTTAGTGAGTGACCTAAATATTCTCTTTTTGACAATTCCTCATTTATTTTATCACTTCTACTCTATGGTTTCAATCAACACGACTGTGAATTTCATATTTTAAATGTATGATGTAAACATGATAAACATGAGCTTTATAAATGAGCAATTTTCAGTTAAGCGTAAGTACTCTCACAATTCAAGTGTGATTATTTTTAGAAATTTATTTATACCTCACAATTATATATTTGACCACATTGGACTATTTTCTCACAATTGGCCTTTGGCATCTTTTAAGGGACTAGGGTTTAACTAACTTTTAGTTATGTGTTCACCTATCACTAACACTTAGAGTCCTTTAAGATCATTAATAAGTTAAACTAGTCAAACTCCTAAGTGTGATGATGAATGACATGTGTGTATTTGAAATAAGAAGGGATGGGTTCGCAATAGGAAGGGATAGGATTACAGTGTCCCATTTGCAATTTGTAGATGACACTATAGTCTCTCTCTATTTTGATGCAATGATATACTTCCTGTCATGGAGTATTAGCTAATCAAAAGAATATATGTGACTTTTATGATAGTACCACAAATTTTTAATTAACTGAAAGCATGACAATATGTCAATTACATATTTTCTTAAGGGTAGTTATGTTTCTTTGTTGGATGCTTCACTTCAGGTACAAACAACTGTTGCTGAACTGACCAACCAAAATGGTGGGAAAAAAATACAGGACCAAATATGATAGATATTCATTCTACACAAGAATTTTTGAGTTGTCTGAGTCAGGCTGGAGATAGACTGGTTATTGTTGAATTTTATGGAACATGGTGTGCTTCTTGCCAAGCATTATTTCCTAAGGTAATTTTATGTTACTTGTCCATCTAATTTTTTTTTTCTAGTATCCCCCACTTTATGTGCTTGTGCTTGCCACTGTTGACAAAGTATGTTAATTACTCTGTTAGCAACACCTGAAGCCTTCCATTTTTTGATAATGAATAGAGTTATGGAAACTTAAAGCATGTAGAATCTATTTCATGCTTCCTTTCTGGACAATTGATCAGAGTACTTGTTGGAATTAATAGGCTGGGTGTGAAAATTTGAACTCGTGCAGTCTCAATGATTAGTTGAACTCCATCGGTATATGGTTGAAAATTATGAGTTTACATTTGTATTTTGTTAGTAGTATGAATGCTTAGCTTAGCCCGGGATAAACAAAAATCCTGGCTCCGCCCGATTGATCACTGATGGATTGAGCCATGACAGGTGAGCGAGAGGTCAGAAGGTTTCTTTGTGTGTCTGAGAGAGAGAGCGTCTGATGAATTGGTCCAGATGAGAGAGAGAGAGAGAGGGAGATGAGTTGGGTTGGATTTGGGTAACTTGTAGGAGTTGGGTAGCATGTTGAGTGTAATTTGTCCGGGATTTTGGATTAAATTAGAAGAATTGAGATGAAATTTGAGCCACTTAAATAAAATTAGTTTGTGCACGTGTGTTGCACGTGGATCATTTTAAACACAAATTTTTTTAATTAAAGTAGTAAAATACTTTCTCTAAAAGCCACTACCTTAATGAGTATAAATGAACCACATTTTATAAGAAAACACCATGAAAAAAATCATTGATTAGACTAAATCTAATAGAATGTTTAGTATAAATACATCGTTCTCCATTTTATCCTTTTAACTATTATTTTTATAATTTTTTCATGTATTTCTAATTGCAAGATAGAGAGAAAATTTGGATAATAATGAGAGTAAGTTATAACAGGAATTAAGGCGCGAACAACAAAGAAACAAATCTAAAAACAATCTAAATGCAAAGATCAATTTATGAATATTAAGCCTATATATTTGTAAAGCATGAGCCAAATACAAGAATTTATAGTATAATGTGTGTGTGTGTGCGTTACATAAAGCTTAGTAAATAGAACATACAAATCTATTGACTTGTCTTATACAAAGTACAAAAAAACAAATTATAAACCAAAACTCACAGATTACAGATGCTTGATTATAACCAGATTAAAAAGAAACAAAAGTGATACAACTTTAGCACGCAATGAATTATGTTATACTTAACCCAACATACCACATGACCATGATGCATTGGAATCATCATTCCATATTTTATAACTATATTTTGGTTTTTCCAATAACCAGACTGTGTCTACAAAAAAATTAAGACTGAAAAAAAAATACAACTTCAAATAGTTTCAAGATTTGAATTCATGGCTTCGCATAGTCACAAATCATAAGAGATTAACAACCCATTTAAGCTTATAATAGAAAAATATCAATGCACATGCTAAATTTATCACATATTTAGCAATTATACATCTTATTCCGGTAAAAAACCATCAAAGACCATCCCTCAATAAACACAAAACTTTCTCGAAATGACTTGATCACATACAAGAATGTAATGTGCTATTATGTAGCTTCTTGTTCTCAGATTACTGAGTCCCAGTAGATGAGTCTAATAACATTCAACAATAAGTTCTCCTAAAGCTTCTCATAAGAATCCTTCGCTTCATATATACAAAGAGAGCCAAAAGAGAAGGGTAAGTCTTTGATAAGGGCAAATTCTGAGAAAATGGAAGCTAAAGCGTATACATAATAGGATATACAAAAACTATAGCCGAACGTATTTAATCTATTCGATATAGGAGAAAGAAGGTAATCAAGAAAATAAGAGCAAAATGCATTAGCAATTTAATAGCCAATTATTTTGTGAATAATACTGTTAGTACCCAATAATCTGGACTAATACATTGATACAATGATGTGATCGGTGATATGCTCACAACAAAAAAAAGTTCAGCAAGTATAGCTACAATAATTTTATAGGTCATGTCAACTGTCACATTGTTAAGTCAACTTATTAGGTCAAATTATTATGTCTTAATAACATCATTGCTATTTTATAAAGTAGGGATAAGTGCCTTTAGAGGTACTATAGGGTATAGCTAGAAGCATTCAATAAATCACAAAGTTGAATAGACTAATTGGACCCATTCTTTATTTATTTATTTTTTTGTATCATTTTATATAAAATTGTATTCATGACATCATGCCAAGTTCTATATCAGCAAAACAAAATGGTATCAATGCATTAGAGGCTCATAGAGAGGAATTACTTATCATAATAATCTGGCCACTTTTTACGGACTTGCAACGAAGTCAGATAAGATGTATTAGGCTTGTATTTCTATGTTGTAGCCACAACAACAAGTGGAGGTGGTGCCTAAGTAGACTTTTGATCTTAAATGTTATCCTTCATTTTTGTTCCTATGCACTTGCTGCCTAGTTTTTCTTCCCATCTTTTCTCAAAAATCAGCTCATCGAATCTTCCAGGCTCTGATTACACTTGATGGTGCACAAAATTGTCTTGTGCAAGATCAACAGTCAAGTAGAGAAATGGGTGCGATTAATGAGCAATCAATGATAGGTCAATGGAAAAACAGCAATTAGAACAGTAAATAATAGATCAACACATAGATTTATAGTGGTTCGGCTAGGGTGACCTACGTCTACTCTCAGGAATGGCAGCGGTGGTCTGGTGCTCTTTATTGATGAATAATAGTCACCAGAGAATTTACTCTGGAGAGTTACAGTGCTTTGAGAGAGAATGAGAGATGTGTGTGATCTCAAAGTGTAGAGGTTTCAAGGAAGTGATCATCATGCCCCTCCATGTGGAGAAAGACTTACATTATTTAGGCTCACAAAGACAGTGACGTGAGGAAATGGTCTTCCACTATTTTGGTAAGTACAATTTTGGTAGGAGTAGACCTTTTTGGAAAGCACAGTTAAGGTAGGAATAGATCTCCGTATCCCGTCATTCTCTCCCTCGTGCTCCTATTCAGTCGGAGGAGGACTCCCAGCTGGATTGGGCTTGGTCTTGTATCTAGACTTGTCTTGAGCAGACTTTGACTTGTATTGGAGTCAAGTGAACTTGTGTTGGGCTTGCATGGAGATATCAAAGTGGAGAGGAGAGCAAAGAGGAGAAGATGGGCAAAGCCCAAGAGGCTGCCTAGGCGACGCCCAAGGGCTGCCATGGCCTAGGCTTGCACGTGGGAGTTGTCTTTTGATGGTTTTATGTAATCATGACTTTTTCGATTCCCGTGCACATTTTAGCATATGTCTTTCAAGCTATAAATGCCCAAACGGCTACTGAAACCGCCTTTCTTCCGCCGTTCGACTTCCTTCTTCGTTCTTCTCTTCTCGGTCTCTTGGTTTTCTGGTTTACAGTTTCCAATTTCTTACCCAAAATCGTGCTTCTTTGGTTTGACTCGAAGACTCCTGTTGCTCCATTCCTTCGATTTCTCTCTAGGTTCTGGTTCATCGTTCTTTACAGGCTAGGTACGCTTCTCGTTCTTTCCACCTCTTTTTTCGTTCTGGATCCCTCGAGTTTGAGGTGGTTATTGTATTTTTTGGCTTTTAACTTCTTTTATTTCTGGAATCGGGACTACTGTTTGTCCCCTTTTCCCTTCTTTGTAGACTGGGGTTCTATTGTGCGAATCCTCGACGTGGGGAGCTATTATGCTGACCCTAGGGTTATTAGAGAAAGTCTGATTAGTATTCCTTCTCTCTATCATTCTTTTAATTTGCCCTTCTCTTGTCCCATCATGCTTGCTTCCTCTGGAGCCACTCCTTCCTCTGTTTCTCTCCTAGGAGATAGGTCCGCCGAGGAGGATGTCGACTTAGGAGACGTGGGAGATGAAATTGACAACTTCTCAGGTGTCGAATCTGCTGACGCTGAGGTAAATATTGAGGGGCCTCCCTCAATTTCGCCTCTAGTGCCCCCAAAGCTTAGCAAGGGCAAGACTAAGGTTAGCGGCGTAGGAATCTCAGGTAGCGCTGAGGGCACAGGAGTTGCCTTCAGGGCTGCAGAACGTGTGGGTTCTAGTGACCTTACTCCTTCTGCCCAGAAAGACTTTAGTACCTGTTTTGGTTTCCCTCCTGGGGTTCAGTACTAGAGTCCAGACGAGTTTACCCCATACATTTTTTAAGTTCATAAGAAGGTTTGCTTCTTCCAAGCTGCCTTTGAGAATGGTCTATGATTTCCTCAAGGGTGTTCTGTAGCATTTCAATATTTGTCTAGCTCAGCTCTCTCCAAACTTTTGGGGTGTTCTTGTTGGTCTTCTTATTTTCTTCAAAAAATACAAGCTTGGAGTCCCCACCATTCCCTTACTGCTGGAACTTTTCAACGTAAACACACTGCTTCTGAGGGTTTCATGTACATTTCTAAGCACCCAAAGGCGCAAGTAGTCATATCTGACCTCCCGAGCTTTCATAAAGGCTAGAAGAAGCACTTCTTCTATGTGGGTGGCTTACAATGGGAGTGTAACCCTGTAGATAAAACTGACACTCTCCCTATTCTTAAGGTTTGGTCTGTCCCCGACAACATGGGTAAGTAACTGCTTGAGTTAGCTTAGATCGAGCAAATGTGTTGTCTCATTGATTTTGTTTCTCTTGTGCTATTTTTCAGGCTTCCGGCCCGAACTCAGCGCTGAAGATGAGCGGGTGTTGTTGAAATTGGGGAGGTGTAATTTCGAGAAATATTCGAAATTCATCAGGCCTTGGGTTCTCGTAAAACAGGGATTTAGTCCCCTGAGGTGATGATCGAATCTCCTATCCTGATCTCTGTTGTCAGTTCTGAGGTTATGGCAGGTAATTCTCCCTTTTCATTTTTTTTAGTGGTGTTTCGACTCTTTGCCTTTCACTTTTCTTGACTTATCCCTTCTAAATTTTTAGGTTCTTCCTCGATGAAGCTCACCCCAAAAGAGCTCCAGGCGAAGATTGATCAGATGAAGAAGAGTGGAAGAGGCAGCAAACGAAAAGCTGAGGTCGGCTCTGGTAGCCCAGCTTCCCTTGCTAAGGCTCAAAAGTTGGGAGTGCCTTCCTCCGCTTCGGTTTTGATTGTCAGAATTTCGGTCTCATCATCGGGTGCTGCACAGGCTAGGGTGACCTCCCCTCCCCCAGCGGATTATCTTTTTTTCGAACAAGCTCCCAAGCAAAGCCAATCTTCTCCTTCCTCTTCTGAGGTTGAGAAAGCTTTGGGGTTGATCCCCCACCTTTAATCTGACACTATTCTCTACAGTCCTTCTGGGAAGACTCTCAAGTCACCTCCCGGGACCAAGGAAGAGACAAATCCCAATGTGGAGAAGTGTGAGGGTTATTTCTTCGAGAACCCTAAGCTTGCTGTCGGGACCATTTCTTCTGTCCTCCCTGATTCTAACGTTCAAAGGGTCTTCTCTATGTCTCTTGAGGAGTCTTGTAGCTCAGCTCTCCAAGGAGCAGCCATTGTAAGTCCTCGTATTTCCATACGCCCCTTCTCCCTTGTAGTTTCATGCTAATCCTCCTTTGTTTTCCTTCTTTCTCCAGCTTGCTATCCATGTGAAGAGCCTAATGGGCAGGGCCCAAACTTCAGAGAGCTCTTTCAAGGCTATAAAGGTGTACGAGCTCAAAGTTGTTGAACTATACTTTGACAATGATGACCTTCGAGCTCAAGTGCATGACCTTCAGGAAAAAATGGAGAGACAAGCTTCTTCCTCCAAGAGCTTAGAGGCAGCGAGAGATAAAGCTGAGAATAGAGAAAAGAAAGCCAGGGATGAGCTCAGAATGGCCAAGGAGGAGCTCAAGCTAAAGACCGAGGCCTGGGCTAAGGCCAGCCAAGAAGCCTTTGAAGCGCAGAGCTCCCTAGAGAGTCTAAAAGAGGAATACATCAGTCTATCTGAGGTAAATGGTACCCTTTGCAATGAGTTCGAGGCACAGAAGGCCACCATCGAACAGAAGGATGGTATAATTGTTGAACTTAAAGATGGAGTCCTCACCAAGTAGGCGACTGGGTGGCTTTCTTTTCAATGTAAGGCTGAGAAGACCTATCCAGACCTCGACTTCGACTTTGCTATTCCAGCTAAGGAGGAGTTGAAGGAGTCCGATACAAAGGTTGAGGAAGACACCTTAGATCTCTCTGTTTCTGGTATGATTCCAGAAGGTGCGGAGATGTCTATTCCTCCTGCTGGATTCTTAGCCCAAGATGCTTCTGTTGCTCTCCCTTTTGGGACAACTTCTGTTTCTACGACTACCGAGCTTCCAACTACTCTCGTCGTTGTTCCTGCTATTGTTTCTCTCTCAGATGACCTCATGAATGAGACCCTTACTCAAAGTTTGCCAACAATTGGGGTGGAGGTTCCTGTAATGGTACCCCTAAGAGCTCTCAGTTGTTGCCTCCTGACGCTGAAGGCTCTTTTGCTGAGCTGCAGAGTCCTTCCCTTACACCTTCTTCAAAAACTTAGGGCCTTTTTCCTCTTTTTGTAATTCTGCCTTGAAATTCAATATGCTTTGACTCTGAATGTATCCTGAAATGCAACTTTTGTTTTAACAATGTAACTTCGATTGAAAAAATAATCCTATTTTTCCTTGCTTTATGTTCCCCTTCCTTGCCCTCCTATTGCTTCGAGGAGGCCCCTAGCTCTCCTTGAGGCAAATGTTCAAGTAAGTTTACCAAGGGCTTCGCTAAGAGCTTCTGTGACCTCCTATGCTATGTTGGATCTCCCTTAGCTTGCTAAGTGTGAAGAATGATTGAAAGATATCAAGGGAGTGTCAAGGTCTGTCAGGGGTTTTTCAGAGCTCCTTTTGTGTGACGCGGATGGTTACACTTCCAACTGATGATGAACTTGATATTCCTTGCCACTATAAGAGGCTTGCTAGATTTGACAAAGAGAGTAATCAACTTGATGCCTGAACACTCTCAAGAAGAGAACTCTGATGGTAAAACCAATCTGATCTCAGTTAGTTTGTCAAGAAGAGCCATGTGGCCTATAGCTTATGAACAACAGATGGCTCGGTCGTCTAAAGAGGTTAGATGTTCTCTACCCTACTGTTAGAAGTGGTGATGAGGACGAGTGAGGTGCTAATGAGTGGACTCCGCTGTCCACGTCCTCCTTTATGCTCTTGACTGTTACCTCAACTTTTGCATATTTAGTAGAATGAGAACTATTACATCTTTCAACTACTTTCTAAAATCGTAAGTGCCATCATTAATTAGGAAACTCAAGAGACCACCGACTTTACTTTTCCTGTGGTTCTTGGTCCCTTGATTCTTGCGACTGTCCCTTTAAGTTTCCAAACCTTCTTGGGTTTCTTCCTCTTTGCTTTTATTCTTAGAGATTTTTATCTTTGAGTGCCCCTATTCCCCTCTCCTTAGGATTACCTTTGTCTCCGTCTTTTACCCGAGAACCCTCATGGTTGCTCCCCTTTCCTCTCTTTTTTCAGACCGCACTTCCTTTGGGGTAGACTGGAAGTTTCAGTCTCACTTCTTGATTCCCTCTTCAATGACTTCCTCAGAACTTGATGGAATCAGAAGACGGTTCTTTCCCGAGCTGGACTTGCTTCTTAGGGTTCCTACCCCAAATGAACCTCCAAATTATCTTTCTTGAGGAGAAGTTTGTATCTTTGAGGGTTCCCTGCAGATGGGTCTTCATCTTCCTATCCACCTTTCTAGTGGGTGTATCTTGGCTTATTACGGTTTTCCCCCTTCTCGCTTATCCTCCAAAGGGTGGACCGTGTTGATCAGCTTTTTCTTATTCTGGCGCTTCCAGGGCAACAACGGGTTCCCTAAAATTGCCAAATTTCTCTACTTTCATACTCTCGAGGATGATGAAATCCCTTGCTTTAGTTGTTTTAGGTGGAGACGTCCCTTTGAGCGCCAGCTGGTGCTCGACATTCCCTCTCTCTCCGAGGGGTGGTCCCATTGCTTTTTCTTTGCTTCTGGGGACTCCTGGAGATATGTTGAGGATCGTCAACGGGAGAACATGGTTCCTCGTTCATGGAAGAGCTTTTCTCACATATGTTGGGGTATTGAGAGTTTTCTTGGCCATTTTAAGTTTGATGCAGCATTCTGACTTTTTCTTATCTGTGCAGTTGTGCCTGATCCAGATTTGCCAAAGGTTATGAGGATTGAGCAGGTACTGCAGTCGGCCCCTATGTCCTTTTCGGAGTTGATGACGTCTGACAATTTCTTCCTATTTAGCGTTGTGGTAGCTTCACTTGATTTCCCCTTCTACTCCAGCGCCTCGGATTTTTCCCTTTCTGAATCAGAGAAGGATGAGGATGCTGAGCCGTCCTCCAAAAAGTGCAAGGCATGCGAGTCTCCCTCGTCCTCCGACTCTTCTCTCGGTACAATTCTGCTCACCTCTATTGGGGTTAAGCTTCTTGACTTACTTTCAAAAATAAAGAAGGAGAGGGATGAGTTGAAGGAGGAAAACGTCCGTCTGAGGAGGGGAAGTGGTTGTTTTGAAGAAACGGTTGGGGGCGAGCTAGCAACTTTTTCTGGCATTCTCTGCATTTTAGGGACTCTAGTGGCCTTTTTGTAACTCCTTTCAGTAGACATTTTATCTCCTTTCTTTGATGTGATGCAAACATGTCACACCCCAAAAAATTTTATTTCTTTTAAAAAAATATTCGGGTGTGATTAAAGAAAATAAATTAATAAATTCACACCGAATTTACGATAACCTTCCTTATTTTATTATATTCCGCATACGAGTACACAATTTTCACATAACCTTCTCAAATATTCTAGATACAACATAAGGAGTAATAGTAATGGCAGACTCTATCCGTTGTCCTTTCAGCCTATCCTCCTGTCCGGCTTCATATTTCTGAAAAATGTTAGATAGGGATGAGCTCACTAGCTTAGTAGGATAATGTTTATCAATGACTACCAAGGTTTTAAAACAATGCATAATATAAATAAATAACAGATAATCACAAGAACAGGGTAAAGTAATAACTCAAGTAATTAAATAAATTTTCATACATATCAATCATATCAATCCGTCAATTTTTTTGTTCATGCATGAACTGCCTCCAAAGAAAAACTTTGGGGTCTTGCACCCTAGGGAACCCAATGCCCTTCTTGCTTTTTTGGAAACACCAATACCGGGAATTATGTGGTGCCACACAGGCTACCACGGCAACCGATATTACTAACCAGTGAACCCAAGGATTAGTAGGAATCCTGTGAATCCTCTCAAGGACCATGCATCTACCAACCCTCTGTCCTCAATTATGTGCATTTATAATAATTTTACCAAAATCACAAGATTAAATCATATCATAGTTAGACCCAACAATAAACCAGACATTAAATAATAATTATAATAAAACATTTGTTATGCAACATGGTTTCACAAGATAATTAGGGTCTCGATATAAATAAAAAAATTATAACATGTACATGATCACGGTTTATTTATGAAACCCTAGTTTGACCCCATGATTAAAACGATATAATAACACATTATATATATATATATAATAGATTTAATATAAAGCCCCCAAACATACATGAAATACATCAATGATAGTAAAAGATAAAAGAAACTCTACCTCTGTCTTAATCTCTACTCGATACCGTGTACTGTAACAAAATAATCGAAATAATATTTTAGAATAACAATATATAATAAGAGCTTCGTTAAGCTAAAATAATTTATGGAATAACTATCGAAAAAAAAATAACAATACTTAAATTTAATCTAAAAATATGAAATGAGGATCAACTTTAAGAAACTCGAACTAATAAAATTTACTAAGTAATAACAAAAAAATCTTACCCAAAATTTTGATCGTAACCGCAAACTTTTAGGTCAACAAAATTTTGACCCCTTTTCTCTCTTTCTTTTCGCTTTCTTCCCCTCTCTCTCTCCCTTCCTCTCTTCTGTGCATATTGCTTGGCTTTTTATAGCCAGCTTTTGCTTGGGGACCAAGCATTAAATGGACAGCTGTCCATTCCCCCATCATATATTCTCTCTTTTTTTTTTCTTTTCTCTTTTTGCACGTTTCTTAATCCCCCATCATGTCTTTTTCTTGTAAAATATCTAGAATAGTATCTTTATAAATATCCATATATTCATTTTATTATAGGATTACGATATTTGACCCAAATTAAAGCCATTTGACTTGTCTTCACGCGAAGAGTCTATATTTGGAGTCCATTTGGTCAAAAAAATATTTTATCATATATAATATGTATGTATAAATCTCAATTATGTAGAATCATAATTGACGACCTAATTAGCGTGTTAGTGGTTATTTTCAATTTTTTTTTTCTTCTTCATTTCTTTATGTTTGTTTCCTAAAGCGTGTAAAGATCTAGCATAGTGTAAAGATCTAGCACAATACAATTATCTCTGTGTGAATATATTCCTTTATTATGATCACGATATTTGACCTAAATTATAATCATTCGACTCGTTTTCACTTAAAAAAATTATTAATTATAAATTAAAAACATAAACTTTAATTATACAAAATCATAATCGATGACCTAATTAGTGTGTCAATGATTAATTAATATACGGGTCATCACAAAACATTTTTCTTTTTACTGCCTTCCTGTTGTATTTTGGTTACTTCCTGGTTCGTTACTCGTACAGGCTGGTCAATTTTTTTGAATTTTATGGGCTGAAGAGCTCATCGTGATTTCGTGAGCTGAAGAGCTCCTCGTGTATTGTTGAGCTCATTTTAGTTTCATGAACTGAAAAGTTTATCGTGAGCTGTAGATCTCTTTTTGGTTTTATGAATTGGAGAGTTCATCTTCTTTTCATTAGCTGAAGAACTCATCTTGGCTTTTATGAACTGAGAAGTTCATCGTGAGCTGTAGAGCTCATTTTGGTTTTATAAATTTAGGAGTTTTTGTTGAGCTGCTTGGCTCATATTCGTTTTGGCAGTTCTTCCTGAGCTACGTGGCTCTTGAATTTACCCTGAGCTACAAGGCTCATATTCGTTTTATGAAAATGGCAGTTCTTTCGGAGCTACGTGCCTCTTGAATTTACCCCGAGCTACATGACTCATATCCATTTTATGAACTTAGTGGTTCTTTCTAAGCTACTTGGCTCTTAAATTTACCCCGAGCTACATGGCTCATATTCGTTTAATGAACTTGGTGTTATGGTAGCTACCTGACTACTTAGAAACTTTCTGAGCTGCTGAGCTCGTCTATGGCTACTCAAAAGAATCTTGTTAAAATAAATGAAAGACTCACTATTCTATTGATAATAATCCTCTTACAAAGGAAACTTACTGAAAAAATATTTTAAGATGCTCCGCATTCTAAGAATGAGGTAGGATTTTTCCTTCTTTGGTCTACAATTCATAATTTTCAGGTCATATCACCCTGGAGATGATGAAAGGTCCTTCCCAACTGGAGCCTAATTTCCCATAAGAATGGTCTTTTCTTACAAGCAGAAGCTTCCTGAGTACCAGATCACCAACCTTGAAACTCTTATGCTTGACCCTTCGGTCGTAGTACCTTGTTATCTTCCTCTGGTAACTCTGAATACTCTGCAGAGCTCAGCCTCTCTTTACATCCAGGAGATCAAGGTTAAGAAGAAGTGACTCATCATTGAGCTCGGGTTCTGAGAACTCAGCCCAGGGAGATGGGATTCCAATCTCTACAGACGCCACAACTTCAATTCCGAACGCTAAGGCAAATGGTGTTTCCTAGGTTGTCGATCTGGATGTTGTCCTATAAGCCCATAATACTTCTAGGATATGCTCCACCCATCTTTCCTTCAGAGCTTCTAGCTTGGTCTTCAGAGCTATCTTGATGGTTCTGATTGTGACCTCTACTTGTCTGTTATACTATGGGTGAGCTGGTGCTGAAAAATACTTTTTTATCCCAAGTTTAGCATATAATCCTCTGAATTTAGAGTTATCAAATTGCTTCCCGTTATTAGAGACAATCGCTCTGGGGACCCCAAACCTGCAAATTATTGACTTTCATGTGAAGTTCTGAATCTTCTGTTTTGTGATCGTTGTCAAGGGCTCAACTTCTGTCTATTTGGTGAAGTAGTCTACTCTAATGATGAAAAATTCGCACTGTTCAATGTCAGTAGGAAGGGGCCCAAGTATGTCCAAACCCCATTGCTGAAAGGGCCAAGGACTCACCACTGACGTTAAGGGCTCTGGTGGAGAGTGGGGAATGTTGACATGAACTTGGCAGACCTTGCATTTTTTCACTAAATCTGTGGCGTTTTTTAGCATGGTGGGTCAGTAGTATCCTTGACTCAGTGTCTTTCCTGCCAAAGCCCAAGCGCCGATGTGATTACCATAGATTCTTTCATAGATTTCTCTAAGCACGTAGTTAGTGTCCTCACCTTCCACGGATTTAAGAAGAGGTGCTGAGAAATCTCGTTTGTACAGATTGCCCTGCAGAATAGAAAATCTAGCTGATTTGGCTCTCAGTTTTGCAGCTTCTTTGAGATCTTCTGGTAAGACTCCATCTCGTAGGTACTCTAGGATGGGGTCCATCCAGCTCGACTGAGCTAAAACTAGGAGCACTTCTTCTTCCTTAGCACTTACTGATGGCTCCACTAGATGCTCAACTGGTATCAGCCTATCCAAGTTCTCTTGAGAAGTAGTTACAAGCCTTGTCAGAGCATCTGCTCGTGAGTTCTCAGACCTAGGAACGTGTCTAATCTTAACTTGCACGAACTTCTGGATTAATTCTTGTACCTTCCTGAGGTAAAGGGTCATTTTCTCACCCTTGGCCTCATAGAACTCTTCTATCTACTTTACTATGAGCTGGGAGTCACTGCAGGCCTCCAGCTGCTCTACCTCTATCGAGTGAGCGAGGTTGAGTCCCACAATAACAGATTCATACTCTATCTTATTGTTTGAGGCCTTAAACCCAAACCTTATGGCATATTCGATGTCTATCCCGTCTGGAGAAGTTAGAATTAGGTCTGCCCCGCTTCTTTGAGCATTGACAGCTCCATCTACCGAAAGTTTCCACGTAGGGAGATCGGGTACTAGCTGTGTTACCTCCGTCCCCAAGGATGCTGTTGTTGTAAATTTTGCGATAAAGTTTGCCAAAATCGGCCCTTTGATGGCAGTCCTTGGCTTATATCTGATATTGAACTCGCTGAGTTCTATAGCCCACTTAACTAGCCTTTCGGAAGACTCTAATTTATGTAGCACTTGCTTCATCGACTGATCTGTTGGAACCTCAATAGTATGAGCCCGAAAATAAGGCCTAAGTCTCCTAGCAGTTGTAACAAGAGCTAAAACAAGCTTCTCCATCTTAAGATATCTCTCCTTTACCCCCCTCAGAGCTCTGCTACAGTATTAAACTGGTTTCTAAGCTCTGTCTTGTTCCCTTACTAGCGCTGCTCTAGTTGAGAAGTCTGAAATAGCTAAGTAGAGAGTAAGTAGCTCCCCCTCCAAGGGACTCACTAGAACAGGAGGTGAGCTCAGATAGGTCTTCAATGCTTTAAACACTTCTTCACAACGTGCATCCTATTGGAATGTCTTCTTTAAGATTTGAAAGAAAGGTTGACATTTATCACTCGATCTAGACACAAAGCGACTCAAGATAGCTATCCTCCTTGTCAGGCGTTGAATCTCTCTTGTGTTGGATGGTGGCTACATATCGAATACTGCTTTATCCATTTTAGGGTTGACTTCAATTTCTCTGCTGTTGACTATAAAGCCTAGGAATTTTTCTGCTGACACTCCAAAGGCACATTTCATTAGATTGAGTTTCATCTTGTACTCCTTTAGG
Organism: Ilex asprella; assembly: GCA_023539305.1. Lineage (NCBI taxonomy): Eukaryota > Viridiplantae > Streptophyta > Magnoliopsida > Aquifoliales > Aquifoliaceae > Ilex > Ilex asprella. Next base: position 9,033,472 of record CM042191.1, read on the forward strand.
TGCTGTAACGATTCTGTTAGATGTTGGATGTGGAGCTCTGCCTTCAGTAACTTTACCAGCATATCATCAATGTAGACTTTTATGGTTGTCCCGATTTGCCTTTGAAACATCATATTTACCAATCGTTGGTATGTGGCTCCAGCATTCTTCAATTTAAAAAGAATGACTTGGTAGCAGTAGGTTCCCTGTTCAGTCATGAAAGAGGTCTTCTCCTGGTCGTTAGGGTCCATTCTGATTTGATTATAGCCTAAGAAGTCGTCCATGAAACTGAGGAGCTCGTGCCCAGCCGTAACATCCACTATTAAATCAATCCGAGGTAAGGAAAACTGTCTTTAGGGCATGCTCGATTGAGATCAGTGAAATCAATGCAAAGTCACCACTTGCCATTGATTTTCTTGACAAGGACCACATTTGCTAACCAAGCAGGATAATCCACTTCCCTGATGGCTTTGACACGAAGGAGTTTGCTAACCTCCTCATTGATTGCCTTTTGGCGTTCCGGAGCTAAACTTCTTCGCTTATGTTTAATGGGTTTGTAAGTTGGGTTCACACTCAGTTTATGCATGATAACCAAGGGATCAATCCCTTCCATGTCTTCAAGCTTCCATGCAAACACCTCCACATTGTTTTTTAGGAACTAGATGAATAGATCCTTAAGTTCCTTGCTTAGTTTGGATCCGATGTAAACAAGATGCTTTGACTCCTCATCAAGTTGAACAGGTTCTAGTTCTTTTGATGGTATTGGTTTAGTATCTAGCTCGTCTCTCATGTTGAGCTCATTCAATTGGATGTTCTCAATTTCTTTTTGCTTCATCGAAGTGGTGTAGCATTCTCTGGCCATACATTAGTCTCCTCGGACCACTCCAACTCCATTTTTCGTAGAAAATTTCATAACCAGGTGATAGATAGAGGGGGTGGTCTTCATGGCATTGAGCGAAGGCCTTCCTAACATCATGTTGTACGCAGATGGGGTGTCTACCACTAGGAATTTCACAGTGATGGTGGCTTGGCATGGGGAATCCCCTATAGTGAGCACAAGCTAGATTGACCCCAAAGGTAATACCTTTCCCCGAAAAACCCCAATAAGTAAGCATTTATTGGCTCTAATTTTTTCCTGCCTATGCCCACTTTATCAAATGCAAAGGCAAAAATAATATCCGTAGAGCTTCCGTTATCAATTAGAACGCGATGAACTATCTTGTTAGCTACGACATCCTTTATTACCAGTGGATCGTCATGAGGATACTGAAAGCCTTCCAAGTTTAAATCTGAGAAGGATATAACAGTGCTCAGTCATGGCCCCTTGGAGACAGTGTGCACCTCTAGAGCCTCGTCAGTTCTGATTTTACGCAGGTGGGCCTTTCTGGCTGAGCTAGACTCCCCACCTCCTACAAACCCTCTGGATATCACTCTGATTTCTCCTAGAGGTTGCTGATGTTGAGATGGGGCTTGCTGCCGAGGTGGTGGAGGTGGAAGAGCTTGGTTCTAATTGTCACGGACAATATAGTGGTGTACTTGCCCTCGTTAGATCAGGAACTCGATCTCCTTCTTTAGTTGAATGTAGTCGTCCGTGTGGTGGTCATGATCCCTGTGGTACTCACAGTACTTGGTGGGATCCCTCTTGGCTGGATCTGCTTTCATCCGGGGTGGCCATCTTAAAAATTTCTTGTTTTGTACTTCATACAAAATCTGTGATATCACTGCGGTGAGAGGAGGCAGCTGCCGAGGTACATACCTTTGCTACAACTCTGGCTGGAGAGGGCCTAAGCGATCCCTTATATCTCCCCTTCGCTTAGGGGAACGATCCTATTCTCTTCTTGGAGACTTATCTTGTTTTTTTTCTTTTTTGGGACTTCGGTCCCTTTTCTTTTCTTCCTTTCTTTTCTCCTTATGTAAGGAAGAGCTTCCTGTCATTGAGAGAAGGGACTCCTCACCAATAATGTACTTCTCTGCCTTAGCCAGCACGTCGGTCATGCTCGCCTGAGGGTTCTTTGATATAAAGAACATCAAGTCCTTGGGCTTCACTCCCAGTCCAGCTATGAAAGCGGTAATGACGAATTTTTTGTCTGGGACGTCCACTTTTTAATGACTCCGAATTGAACCTTTGAACATAAGATCTCAGGTTTTCATGGGACCCTTGCTTCACGTTTAACAAATGATAACTTCACTTTTGGTAAATTCGAGCTCCTATGAAGTGAGACACAAAGGATATAGATAGCTCTTTGAAGGAGGATATCGTTGCTGGAGGGAGCCTATTAAACCATGCTAAGGCAGAGCCCTTTAATGTGATGGCAAAAGTTTTGCAACGCACAGTGTCCTGGTATCCATGCAGCTCCATCAGGTTTTTGTATGTATTGAGGTGATCTATGGGGTCTTTCGTTCCATCGAAAGCCTCAATTTTTGGTATTCTAAACTTCGGAGGGAAGGCGAAGTGTAACACTTCGGTGGTGAATGGGGAGTCAGTTTGTTGTACTAGGGCATCCATCGTCACTAGAGCTCTACCTTTCACCACCTCCTTCATGTGTCTGAGCTCTTGCTGAATATCCTTGAAGCGCTGCTCTCAATATTGTTCTCTCATTTCTTGTTGATAAGGGAAAAAATCATTCCTCTCTCCCCCTTGTTCTGGTTTTGTACTTATTCGTTGTGGCCATTCCTAGGGGGTGAATGGGGGTTTCCCCCATGGACTGGCTATTTTCCCCTCTTTTGTTAACTTCTTTGAGGGGGTCAAGGTACGGTTGTTCTCTGTAGAGCAGGTTATTTTGGCCTTCATGGGACGGTCATGCCTCTTGTGGGCGTCGCAAAAGTTTTATGAGCTCTTCGTTCTGCTGAATCAGGCGTTGATTAACCAGGCGAAGGTCCTTCAACTCGTTGTTTGCGGGGGTGTTACCTATAGGTAGATTAGCCTATGGGTCATTCTCGGGTTGTCTGTCGTTGGCAGCTTCTGGTTGATCCTGCCTTCGTGGTGAATTTGTTTGGCTTCTACTCTTATTATGAGTTGCGACCATCGGTCACTAAAAGATCAGCGTATTTGTAATAGGAACAGTCGTTCCCACAGACGGTGCCAAATTGATGGTGTTATTTCACGCAAATGAGCAAACAACGAGATTGTAATTGTGAGATTGACTCTAAGCTTTTGGACTCGTAGACTGGGAGATGGATGCGACGATGATGTTGGCTATAGTGCATGCAACACAGAAGAAATATAGTGGTTCACTGGCTTAAAGAGTCAGCTAATCCACTCTTCAATGGAGGCTCTTGCTCCTTTTTCTTTTTTTATTTATTGCCTGGATGCTTTACAGTATAATGCAATGGAAATTAAGGCTCTATCTCCACAAGGGAGGCGTCATACAATATTTATAGAGTTGTGCTCTATTTTGTGGGATCTCTGCTGAGATCTTTGCCTTTCATGCGTGGAATCCTTCTTGAATTTGGGAGAGGATATTGGTTAGTTGAGAATTTGATCCCTTATTTTTAGCTTTCTATTTCTTTGGGGATGTCTGCTGTCATTCAGCTGCTCCCTTATATTTTCCTGCTATTGCTATGCCTAGAGGGACTCTAGCTCTGGTCCTTTGAGCTCTACAAGTCTCGCTTGACCTCCGAGTCTGAGCTCACACTTGAAATTTGATCTGGGTATCATCACTGCTAAACCTTAACAAACTCAAACTTCCAAGCCAACATATGAAGAAAATCAATGTAAAAGATAAAAACAACAACCATACACGCAGAAGAGCAATATCAAGAAATCTAGGGCTGATGCGGTAACACTCTTTATAAAGCTATCTCAAAGCTTAAAGCTAATAGAATCGAAAATGTCTTCCAAACCGTATCAATCCTAATCAAGAAGGCTTCATCCAAGGTAGAAGAATCGGGGACAACATCCTGTTAACTCAGGAGCTAATGAGAGACTACCACATAGATTTTGGTCCCCCAGATGTACACTTAAAGTTGACATTCGGAAAGCCTTTGACATAGTCCAGTGAGATTTTCTGCTTGATACTTTGGAAGCCTTTAATTTCCCAATGACAATGAGGAAATGGATCCATATAACTTGGACACAGCCTAGAAGTCTCACATCTAAAGATACTTGTATTTTTGTTGAAGAAAATTAGGGGTCGTTTGGTAACGATTTTGTTTTTGCGTCTTCAAAAAACCAAAAAGAGAGACAATTTTTTGTCTTTGTTTTGTGGTAAACACTGAAACAGAAAACATGTTTGGTAGTCATTTTTGTCTATCAAATTATGAGAATAAAAACAGAAAACATGTTTGGTAACTACCTCAAATTTTATCCTAAATATGTTTTATAATATCTCATTTTTTGTTTTCAAACAAATAAATATTTTATTTCATGAAAAATGATTTACAACCATGAATTAATGACCTTCAATAAAGCACCAATCTTACACAGCCAGATTTCTGAAAAAATTAGCCATAGAATTTGCGCCCCTATACACATGTCCAAACTGATATTGCAAGAACACCTAAATGAGGAACCCAACTCACCCAAAAGTCTTTTGTCTTTATTTTAAATTAACACTATATATTTATCTTTCGTCCCAAATATAAAATTGACATTAGAAAAATGGGCCTATACTTTTTTTTTTCTAAAAAAAATAATTTTATTTATTCACAATGTAAAGCATTTACAAGAAGCAAAGGAGAAGACACAAACACCTTTCCAAACATAAAAAAAAAAATAAGAAAAGCTAAAAATAGTGGGCCCATTATAAATCCTCCACTTAGACCAAGCAGCCCCCCAACAATGCTAGTCAGTAAGCCAAAGAAGCAATAGACAATCAGTTGGTGGACTTGCAAGTTGGTGCCTATATCACCCTTGGATTCAATTTTTCTCCACCCCTTGTACAGGCTTATTGCCTCGAACGAGGATACCCCAACGACAACTGGTATCTGCAGGAAATCAGAAGCATAAAATCCTATGGACAAGTGAAATACAGTATCAAGTCTACAAAACTTGAAGGTTAACAATATCAATGCCCCATAAAAGGGTTAGTCCTAATATTTACATGAGCAAATTCACACCCACATATGAAAATATGCTATATGTAAACTTGATTATATCCTTAGGAGGTACCTGTTACAAGTTCAGCACCCAATACATAATGGTTTCTTTCTTCCATGTTTCAACACCTCTAAAAAAGGCCTTGGTCGATGTCCCTGCAGACCACCACACAAAATCAGTAGTGTTCCTGGGGCAAAATGCATTTTTTTGGCAAAAAGAATTGCAAGAAAATAAAACATCACCTATGAAGAGAATGATCAACAGAACTGTGACCATCTAGTCGGCAAAAAGCACATTGAAAGCAACTTAAAGACTAATACCAAGCATGAGCATTGGTTGGATAAGAGCAGCCAAGTCATTGTCAATGATGGGCATATCAAGTGTGGGATGTCGTAGCTTAAGATTATAGTAAACAGTTGAGGCTATTTGTAATATCTTCTTCTGGTGCTCTCTTATCCTAACTTTCTCAGTCATATTTAGTCGAAGGCACTTGTTCATGTATTTGGTTGGAGTAATTAAAAGGAAAAGAAGCAGGTAAAGGCTGTTCATCAATCTAGGCCTACACTATTGTGTTAGCCAAGATCAGTGTTCCTGAACACTGGAAGCTTTTTTTTTCGTTCAAAAACGACCACTGAAAGCTTATTAGGATACATCGATTTGATGAACTTGACAACAAAATGGTTAAAGACCACACACTCACACACACTCATACAGAACACACACAACACACATATAGGGACCAATTCTTTCAGGCAATTCATCGAATACTTTATGCGCATATAACAATCAATCTCAATTTCAAACAGAAAACACTTACACTAATTTCAAACCAAAAAATCAGTACAATCCAACCTTTAAGCTAAACAGGTAGCCGCACAAGAAGCTGAGAGGGCTAAGTTTGTTGTGGAAAAAGCGGAGCAAGACAAACGAAGTGCTATTATCAGGGCACAGGGTTAAACTGTTCAGATGATTTGTTGTTGAACCTTCAGGAGCTGAATTTGGAGAGCGCCAGCGGGAAGAAATAACCACAATGTTAAACTGTTACTTACTTACCTGTTACTGAACCTTCAGGGGCTAATTCGTTCGACGGTGTGAGAGAGAAAGATCTGTACGATGGACGCTAGGGCTTCGATAGTGGAAGCAACGCTGGAGAAGGCTTCGATGATGGTGGTGCTGGCATTATGGCATTTTCTTCTTCGTCGTTGCTGAGATAGAAGAGAGAGAGTTGCTGAGAGAGAGACAAGAGACGAGAATGGCTGAGACGTCTGTGTCCTCATATTTATAGCGTCTCATGTGAGTGGTATTTTGTGGCTAAGAGAACTCGAAGTTGAGACCCCATTTATACCAACCCACGTGTTTTGTGTTTCTTGGAACAAAAAATTTTTGTTCCCATTTTTTTGTCTTTATATCAAATACAACGAAAACAAAACAAAATCAAAAGTTACCAAACATATTTTGTTTTCATTTTTTGACAAAAATTGAAAACAAAAACACAAAATACGGGACAAAAACGGTTATCAAACAGGGCCTTAGCTTCTAACTTGTAACAAAGTTTTAGTTTATGTCAGGTAAAATCTCTGCTTCATTAATTTTTTTTGTTTTATTTATAATACATCCAGATGATGTGGAGTTTTTCCTCCTCCTTTTTTCTTAATCAAATGATGAATTTTTTGATGAATTTTTATTATTCGAGCCGATTTGAGTTAAACTTGAGCTGTCAGCACCGATTAAAATTCTGCTCGAGTAGATTAAAATTTATATCTTTTTACTTATTAAATTTTTGTGTCAATTAAAATTTGATTAGAGTTGATAAAAATTTATTTTTTACGTATTAAAATTTGAGTTAATTAAAATTTATATTTTTTATGCATTAAAATTCAAATCCATTTGAGCTAAACTTGAGTTGCTAACGCCGATTAAAATTTGATTCGAGTCAATTAAAATTTATATTTTTTACTTATTAAAGTTTGTGCCAATTAAATTTCAATTTAAGTTGATTAAAATTCATTTTTTACGTAGTAGAATGTGAGTCAATTAAAATTTATATTTTTTTATGTATCAAAATTCAGACTGATTAAAATTCAATGCGAGCTGATTAAAATTTGATTTGAACCAACTAAAAATAAAAATTTAGTTGGCTTGAATCGAATTTTAATATACTTAAATTTTAATACGTAAATTTTAATATACTTAAATTTTAATACGTAAAAAATATAATTTTTAATCAATTTAAATTTTAATACCTAAAAAATAAATTTTAATTAGTTTAAATTTTAATTGACTCGAATTTTATTACCTAAAAAAATTTAAAAAATAAAAGGAGGTCTCACCCCAAAGGAAAAAAAAAACAGAAAATTAAGAATATCAGCCATATCACATGTCTCATGGGTATTCTCTATTTGGGTCGACCCATCATGGACACTCCGGTTCGGGTCTATAACCCAAATCCAATATCTAATATCTCTCACTTGCATATGGTGGGTATAACATTGTCATCTCTCTCAATCCATCATATACATCAACACCTATTCATTCATGCTAATAAATCGTTCAACCGCTGAGCACATCGACTCAATGTAAAAGGGGGTCTTATGCAGAAGTTGTAAGTGGGAACCTTTTAGAATTTATTATAAATATATTTTTTGGTCTGGATTATTAATATATTAGATGATTAATATTTTTCTTCAAAATTATTCTTATTTTTTGTGACAAAAATTTAATAATTAAGTTTTTATATTAAAGTTTTGCTAATATATCATTTTTAATGGATAATATAGTTAATCCATTCAATCTTTCTTGTGACATAGTTGATTGTAAATATGATTTTATAAATTTTAATTTTAAAAAAATTCTTTCAACAGAAGCAACTATTACAGGTATTGTCAATACTATTCTATAAATAATGCATTCATTTAAAAAATAATCTAGTCTTCTGATATAACTTAATGTTTTTATTGGAGTGTTGCAGTATTTGTCAAATTTCACTTTAAGACTTTTAATTTTGAAAATAAATCTAATACATCGATATTGAAAAATTAATCAAGTTATCAAGGTTAAGACAATATATTTTAAACTCTCATCATGTAATGGTTGGACTTTTTTTGCTTTACTAGTTAGGGCAAACGTGCGTTGTGCGTGAATTATTTTGTGTTATACTTCTAATATTATATTACTTGACAAGTGTCTCTAAGTTGATTTGTTGCACATTGGATGTTCATCAGAAACTACCTCCAAATGTGATTTTTTATTTATAGACCTCATCAGCATATATTACTACAATACATTATTTTGCTTGAAAAACTATATACATAGCAAAGCACTTTCCTCTTTCAAAGTTTACAACTTGCGTGAAATAATTGATCAGAATTTGTGTTGTTTTCTTTTAATATTAGGCAGGGGCAGCTCAACAAGGTTATGAAAAAAGTCTAGGTTTTAGGCCCCATTTTTAAAGATGGTCTTAAATTTTTAAATATCATAAATAATACATATAAAAAAATTAAATCTATAAATATTTTAAGTCATACAAAAATGTCTTATAAAAATACAAGTTCAATCAAAAAAAAAATTAAGGTCTCATTTCAAAGAAGACCCATAATATATAGACGTACAGTAATAGTCCAAACAAAAAAATTAAATTTATGCCTAAACAAAATATTTTAATTTAAATAGATTGGGCCTATTAATTCTGCAGTAAAATTAAAAGGCCCTAAAATTTATTTATTTTTAAATAAAGAAAATTAAACTAACTGTAAAATTAAGGGGATGTTTGATAATTGTTTCTCTCTTGTGTTTTGTGTTTTTGTTTTCAATTTTTGTCAAAAATAAAAAAAAAACATGTTTGAGTACTGTTTTTGTTTTTGTTTTATATTAGTTTTTTGGAAACAAAGACAAAAAAATGGGAACCAAAAAAAGATGTTTCAAAAAACACCAAAAATGGAATTATGAGTTTGATAAAACTTGAGGTAGTTACCAAACATGTATTTTGTTTTATTCTCATAATTTGATACACAAAAATGACTACCAAACATGTTTTCTGTTTCAGTATTTATCACAAAACAGAGACAAAAAATTGTCTTTGCTTTTTGTTTTTTGAAGACACAAAAACAAAAACGTTACCAAACGACCCCTAAATTTATTAAAAAATCTAATTTTAACCCCTAAAAAAATCAAGTTTAAACTTACCATCATAATTTTTCATCTATTTTTTCTCTTTCTTACCATTAAGTTAAATTTGGTAACAAAAACTTGA
>CM042191.1:9097737-9153525 GCA_023539305.1 Ilex asprella
ATAAAATCATGCATTAATATCCCAAAAATCTCAATACAAATGACTATGTTATCCACACAATCTCTAACACATAATCAGTACCTTCGAAGTCCTAGAGTTCTAATATGAGTGATATTTGCATCTCTAGCTATAGGCTTAGTTAGAGGGGTCTACAACCATCTGAGTTGTAGGTATGTGCTTCAAGATCAATATCTTTTGTGCAATCATGTCTTTGATGTAATGATATCTCAAATCTATGTGTTTAGTTCTCCAATAATACTTAGGATCCTTGGCCTAAGCTAACATAACCATGCTTTCACAATGAATTGTCACTAGGCCCAATGTATGTGCGACAACTCTAAGATGTTGAACGAACCTTCTTAACCAAATAGATTTTTGTACAACAACAAAACAAGCCACGTATTTTGCTTCCATGGTGGATAAGTCTATACAAAATTTCTTTTTGCTACACCATGCAACGATCCCACCATTAAGTAAGAAAGCTTATCCTAATGTGGACTTTTGTGCATCTATATCACCATCCCAATCCACATCACTATAACCAACCTTCTGTATATCTAGAGACTTGTAGCATAGCATATAATCCGAATTCCCCTTGAGATTTGTTTGATCATATTTTCAATTGGCTAATTTCGTAAAATTCATTGTAAATCTCAACCTATTCCACGGTCATGATGCTATCAAGTTTAAGATCCGAAAGCATTATTGAAGGGAGGAGATCAAATGTCAAAGTAACATCATTCAACGTCCGTATGCACCTTTATACTTAGGATAAGGTAATGACCTAGACACCTAAGATGAACCCTTAGTTAACTAAAACTTAGGTTGATTAAGATGAAAATGAAATTGGAAGCAATCCGATTATGACTCCTAGATGATTTTAAAAGAAATATTTTTCTAAGCCATTTATGAGTTTTGAAAATATCATTTGAGTAACAATCAGACCACTCTTTGAGTAATACTGTTTAGTGCTCAAGAGGACAAGTTTTTTCATGGTTTTATACTTAAAAACTTGTATGGACTGATCTATACTAGCTTGCCTTCACTAGAACAGTCTCTTTATGACTTAGGGAAGGAAATGGGAAAAGGCCACGGAAGGCAGTATAGGGCTCTCTCTATGAGCTCGTTCGAGCAGTGCGTGCCTTATTCAGGATTGAAACGTGTTTTTCATTCTAGCGACAATCGCCCTATGACAACCCTTTCATCAATTAAGTGGTTATTCGAGAATCTAAATTTTCTTATTTACTAAGATTATCCTTATTCCAGACTTATAAATGGGGAGTGTCTTTCCCACACCTAGTTTAAACCTTTTGTGAGATTTATAAGAGAGAAAATCATCTTTCTACCTTTAGAGCTTCCACCACAATCTAAATTCCTAAGATCCAAAAGACTAACACTAGAGATTCTACCCAACCTCACAACTTGAAAAGAAGATCTTGATGGTTTGATAAACCCATTGGTGTGTTTATACTAGAGATCATTGGTGTACCCATGATTGCTCGAAGCCTAAACGAGTTGTATGGCGGGGAGGTCCAAATGAAGTTACACTAGACGTCGAAGGAAGGCCATTGGGAAAGCGACAACAAGAAAATGAGCATTTAACCATGGTATTGTTTGTGGGATAAGACTCGAAAACTTGTATGTTGACTTAGAGAGTAGTGGATTAGGCTTTGGTGAACCGAGCAGGTTCCCTGAAAATTTTCTTAAGGAGGATTTCCGCTTCAACTAATCACTTTTGTTCTTTATTATTTATTTTACACACTTCTGATTGTTTGCACTGTCACACCCCGAATCGACACGACATGTGACAGGTGTTACTTTAATCTACGGAACATTATCATACCGAGTCGTCACGTAACATAACATAATAACCCACAATATACAAACCACATCTTATTATAAAAACATATGCAATACTTTTACACTAACATATTCCAGACTATTACAAACTAATATCTAATTGAGTATACATTACACATTAGACTTTCATTTATTCTACTATAAACTTTGGATACATCTTCCTAATATATATACAGAAATCTTAGTAGGTTATTATGTACACCTCTCTCAGCTTCATCATATCTGAAAAAGGGAAAGTAATGTAGGGTGAGCATCAACAACTCAGTAGAGTGACTCAATCTCCAAGCAAACGAGTTTAAAAATAACATAGGTTAACATGATTGGGAAAGAATCCAAAACGAGCATTTGATACATATACGTCAGCAAAAATATCATTTTATTTGAAACTGTAGCAGTTAAACAAAACTGTAAAAGAGAATTCAGAAATTCGAGTACAGTGCTATACTGGTGGGTAATTCATCCTAATAGACCACTCAGGGTCAATACGATCCAATAATTTAGGGGACTTTCACCCCAAGGAAGATACGCTCCCAAGTCAATACGATCCAATTCAGTACCCAAGTCCGAAGACCAACAGGGCCACCCCAGGCATTTACAAACTCAATGGGTACCCTCTACGGCCTCAAACTGGAATGTAAGCCCTTTTTCCACTCAACCCGTGTGCACTTATATTTTCATTAAAAAGGATCCCGGAGTTTCATTCAATACGAATAATTCAAGCAATATGATCATTTCTAAAACAATAGTACAAATCGCACTCAAAAACGCTGACTCGGGTCCGAATTCACGTCAATATTTAAAACACCCAATCATATATTTTAAAACATGCTAAATCATCATAAATAACATATGAAATAATTTAGAAATAATTTTGGAAAGCATCGCCTGTTCTGGAATTGAGAAACCGTACCCGCTCGGTATTTTGATCTGAAATAGCCAAAAATTAAACGGTGTTATTTTTCGATGAAATTTAATACACATACTCAATTAACCTACCTAAAGATGAATATAAAATTTATTTCCTCAAAATACTTAAAACTAGATCAAATTGACCCCGGGGTCAAAACAGTCATTTTACTACTCATATAGATCCAGCCGTCCGATCGACTTGAAATTTTACCGGGACCTCCACACGGACGTTACTGAACTTTTGAGACCAACCAGAGGTTAATTGGACATTAGACGCGCCCTCACGCGCTGACGGGGTGCACTGGTGTCCTTCATCTTTTTCCTTGAGCACCTTGACCAAAAAACCCTAGTTTTCCTTCTACCAGCCTAACCTCCCTACTTCTCACCCTTATTTCTCCTTACTTAGTACACCTTTTCCCCTAATTTTTGAACTTAAACACTCACCACACATCACTCTAACAAACCCCATAATTTTCAAGCTCTGAATTAAGCTTAAACCCATAAAATAAAGAGGTCAAAGTTAACAAAAAATAATGTTTTTAGTTTATGTGCAGACCTGTAACTGCTCGTTTCACCCCCAAACAACTTCCAAATCCAATTCCGAGGTCATAAATGGATTCCTTGACCCCAAATTAGCTAGACCCAAGCCCCCTTTCAAAGTTTAAACAAGTTTTTATCAAAATCATATTTTCACCTTCTCAAACCCTCACACAACCATTACACCACCACAAACCATGGCAACCCACGAATCCACCACCAAAAAAATCCTCAAGACCTTCCAAACTCAGCCATACCAACCAATTAACCCAAATCATGCTCAAATCTCAAACCCGTTTCATAAACATCTAGAACCCGAAAATTTAAAACATGAAATCAAGCAATTCCAGTACATGATATGCAATTCTAATGATACCATGAGATTCCTAGTCAATAAATTAGCCTTAGCATACCTCTGATCGTTCGAAGTAGCTTCTGCCACAAATCAAAAATTCCAAATTTTGAGCTTCCCTCTCTAGCTTCTCTCTTCTTCCTCTCTCCTCTCTTGGCGATTCTCCTTATCCAGAGAGTTTCTGAGGTCTTAATACATCTCCCCAACCCCTCTGAAAGGTTGGAGAAGGCTGAGGTGAGTCCTTGTGCTGCCAGACAGCAACTTGGGAAGAAATGCCATGCAATGGCATTTCTGTAAATAACTCAATTTCGTTTTTTTTTATAATAATTTTTCTATATACATAATAAAACATTAACTATATAAAAATAATTCCCTATATATAATTTTTTTTTTGTATGCACGAATGCTCGGGTTTTACATGCACACTCGCGAACTATGTGTTTGTTGATTTGATTGGTTGATTATCTGTGCAACCATAGTTGTGCAAATTGGGTTTGGGGTTTTTGAGATTGTTTTAAAATTGATTGTTGAGTGGATTAATTGAATACTAATTAAAATCAATCATTATGGTTGGGTTGGGTAGTGGTGATTAAAGTGGGTTCTCACCATTTTTTGATCAATTTATGTGAGAATAGATAATTGTGGTGATTTAAGTTTTTACTAGTCAATGCACGTGAAAATTTAAATGTATTTATTTTTTTAAAATTTAATCTTTGCGATAAGCTTGATCAAAATATCATTAAAGGACCATATAGAAATTTCCAAATATGTTGTGCACACATGTGCTCTTGTGGACCATTTTGAATTATAATTTTTACCTTTTTATTTTTGGACAAGTTACAAATGTCAACATATATTTGATTGTGGATCCATCCTTGATGGACTCACTTGCATGGTGAAGGTCTGACCAAATATAATTGCACCTGATTACACACACACACACACACACACACACACACATATATATATATATATATATTGTTAGAGTTGCAATTGTTTTGCATCGTCATAATAAACTATATATATATATATATATATATATTGTTAGAGTTGTATTGTTAGAGTTGTAATTGTTTTGTAATTGTTTTGCTTCCATTCTTCAATCGTCAAAATAAACTAAAAACCGAAATAGCATAACCGGTAAGAATGTTCCGGAATATGTTACCACTTGCCTTTCCAAACCTATTGCTCTACTCATGGCATTAGTTGACTTGTTTTATGGCCCAAGCAAGCTATCCCGATTGACATAAAAGTCATTAGTAGTGTAAACATATACTTGCCCAAACAAAATATCAAGAGTAAGGATATTCTCATAGTACATCAATATAGCTCAGACATTATACAACAACAGAAGCAACATATAAAATGGAAAGTGTATATATACATATATATATATATATATATATATATATAAATATAATAAGAAGCAGTTGAATAGTTACGAAACAAAGTTTTTTCGAAACATACGCAATAGAAATTTATAGGTCAGACACTTCTAAACTTTCATGTGACTGACTAATGATCGAGAATGACCTTTTAGAAAATTGATTTTTATCCCATATTTGGATTTTCTAGATGAAACAGTTCTTTCCCCAAATAACTATGCCTAGATATGAACATCCAATCTGTGTTAAGCAAATCTTCATTAATAGAAATATCACCTTTAATAGGGATATATCCTTGTGAATCCATAAAGTCGTCATCAGAGTCAATAGGAATACTGGATTTCCTATCGTCCTCCTCAACTTTTTCATTACCTCTGCCTTTTATGGCAATTGTCGGATTATTGGGGAGATCTATCTTTTCGGTTTTGCCCATTCCAAATGTAAACATCACCTGAAGACGCATATCTTCCATTACTGCTGCTTTAAACTGCTCAGTATTTAAATGTGGTTGTTGAATTTGTTCTTTAAGGATTTCAATGGGATTAAATCCAGTATTTATACTGGAGCTACTGTGAATTAATTCTTTAGAGGTTGATTCCTCATTTCCCATGTCTTTAAGACATTCTTCAATTACTTGACATTTAGCGTCAATTGAATAATTATTCCAGAATCGGACATGATATTGTCTGATTAATCTAGGGTGTCCGTTTTGATTAAAATCACAGGCTAATGGCCACACCCAAATCCATGGAATAAAGAATTCAAGTGAGAAATTAATAATGAGTTTAGACTCAATGTTATTATCCTTTAAGGATGGACTTTTGTCTTTATACTCATCCAATAATTTTTCATTTTTTCAAGTTATATCCCTTCAATGGAACCATGGGTTTCCCACCAATCATAAAACCAGTTAGGAAGTACCGTACAGGTTTCAGTGAATTGGAAAAACCATGAGTGTCCCAAATTTATGCAGTTATATAGAAAGATTTTATCCCAAGCATCAATATAATCAAAATAATTATACTCCATATATGGAGGTTTTGTTAATGTTCTGGGGATAGTTAAATTTAAACTCAATCTTTAGCAGAAATCACTCTTAATATGAGTGTTTTACTATATTGAGGATCTTTAGTATCATATTTATTGTTAAAAAATCTCTGGAATTTGACAGAATCAGTCTCAATAAGAATGTCTTCATAATACACTCTGTCCTTTCTTCTAGATACTAAGAAGGTTTTATTCATCGTCATAAATTGCTTAGCAATATAGTATGGATTTGTCATTCAATTAATATACACATTATCAAGTGTCATTATGTTGCTATAAGCAGACACAGTAGTTAACTCTGTATAATTAACTTTGGTATGGCTATTAAGGCCTCTTTAATTGATTTTTAAGATCTTACAACAATATAACCGTCATCATCAGATTTATCTGATTTGCTCAAAGATCATTCTTTAATAATTTGATTATTAATAGCTTTAAGCTTTAAAGAATCATTAAGTGGGGGATAATAAGCATTGACCTAGGTCCTGCCCCCAGACCTTCCTCGCTTGCGGCCTTGGCCACGGTTACTGCTCTGGCCCCTGTTCACGAGAGTCCTGTAAAAATTCCCTCGTTAGAAAATAAGGAAGAGAATATAATTCTCCTTTAACATATTCAAATTTAAAATCAAAAATAGAAAGAATAGTCTGCCTTCTTGCAAAAATTTGTTTAAAAGCAATGTTCTTGACATCTTGTTCAAGAACATTTTTGGTAGAGTTACAATTAAAATTTAATAAAAAATCTTGATTTAATAAATCATCTTGAAATTTACTTATGCATTTAACAATGAACAAAATTTATTTTTTAATAGTAGAATAATTTAATTGAGTAGATCCCATTTACCCGAAGTAAATCTAATAAGTAGTTTCTTATTAGTATTAGGATCTCTTTGTCTAAGAAAGCCTCCATATCCTTTATCGGAGGCATCATTCTCAACAATTTTATACCATTCTGGATTTACAAATGAAAGACATGATAAATGTTTAGCTTTAAGTTTAATTTTTCTTACAGTTTCAATATGAAGATTTGTCCATCAAGGTGGATTTTTCTAAAGTCTAGAATATAGAATAGCAGTATCTTGAGCTAAATTTTTATAAAAATCTGTTAAATAATTTAGACTTCCCAAAAATCTGTGTAATTGTTTTTTATCTTTAATTTCATCAGGAAATTCATAAGTAAATTCAATATTTCTTTCAATTGGAACTATACTTCTTTGTTCAATATAATGACTCAAAAATCTAACTTTTAATTGGAATATTTTCATTTTAACAGCAGAAAGAACTAATCCATTCTTTTTTACTACTTGTATGAATTTATTCAGATGTTTAAAATGCTGATCAATAGAATAAAAAAATTAATATATGATTAATAAAGACAATGCATAATAAGGATTGAATATATCATTTATAATAGTAAAAATTGGAAATGAGTCCCCCTAGATGTACTTATTTGGAGATAAGTCCTGCAAGGAAACTTATAAGAGGCTAAGTCCATGTTTAAAATTATATGTAATGACTTAAGTCCACTTATTTTTTTTATCTCAAAAATACCCTTCCTTGAAAGGAAGTTAAATTAATTTTCTATTTTAGAAATTGTTATTCCTTAATTCAATGTCAATAAAATCTCTATTATAAATTTAAAATTCAAATTTAAAGCTCTATCTCTCTCTCTCTCTATATATATATATATCAAATTCAAAGCTCTTTATATATATAAAGCTCTTTATGTAGATGATACAAGTATAGTGGTGAAGATGGTGTGGAATAAAATGAGCTATCGGAGTGAAACTTGAATGAATTTTTGTATGGTGGTGATGGTGGTGAGCGTTGTTGTGAAGGTGATGACAATGTGATGGTTGGCGTTGCTCGGGATGTATGATGGTGGCAGTGCTATGGTGAGGAAAGTGGCAGCCGAATATATATATATTCAAATTCATGTTACTATTTTTTTATTATGTTATTGTTCATGTTACTGTTTTTATTGAGTATGTTACTGTTCATGTTACTCAATTTAATTTCAACAAAATTCAATTTAGTCTTAATATGTTATTGTTCATGAATTTCAATTTAGGTATATATGTCACTGTTCATGAATTTCAATTTAGTCTTAATATATATATATATATATATATATATATATATATATATAGACATACATACATAACCTATATATTCAAATTCATGTTACTATTTTTTATTATTATGTTATTGTTCATGTTACTCAATTTAGTATATAGAGGTTAGGTATATACATATATACATAACTTATATATGAATATAGATAGATAAGAGAGAGAATTTTTTTTAATGTTAATCAAATTCTTAACCTATATATGGATATAGATAGATATGAGAGAGAAAAGATTTTAATGTTAGTCAAACTCCTAAGATTTATGAGTTTTTAATTATTAGTTTTATTTCACTTCTAAAGGGAAGGGATAGTATGGTAAAATTGACAAAAAACGGACTTCATAACAAATAAGTTTTCTTGACGGACTTAAGTCCAAATAAGTCCATGTAGGAGTACCGGCCTCCAAATTTCCCTTTATAATATTCTAAAATTCTGATGGGGCGTTTTTAAGCCCAAATGACATAACCTTGCATTCATAATGTCCAAAAGGTACGGTGAAAGCAATTTTATACCAGTCTTCCTCAGCAATTTGGATTTGCCAATATCCTGATTTTAAATCAAACTTGGAAAAGATCTTAGCATTATATAATTGAGATAAAAAATCTTTTTTATTGGGAATGGGATATTTAATCCACTGCAACACCTTATTTAAAGGTTTGAAATTAATTACCTATTGAGGAACTCCTCTCTCCTTCTCTGCAGCGTTGTTAACATAAAAGGCTCCATGGTGAATAACTCTTTTGAATTAATGATTTTTCCATTAATGAATCAATTTATTTTCTACAAAGTTCTAGATATTCTTTATTCATTTGTGTTGGTCTTGCCTTAGTGGGAATATCCTTTTCTTAAAATTCCTTAATATAAGGAAGAGTGACAACATGTTTTTTCCTATCCAAAAAAGCAGTAGGAATCGTATCACAGATTTCCGTAGTCATTTTATTTCAATTTCTTTTATTTTATTCTTAACTTCATAAGAGTTAAGTTTTTCCGTTATGCTTAAGACCTTTATGTCTTCTTTCAAGAAATTTAATTGATTCTCTTTATGAATCAAATTTTCTTTTATCTGATTTATTATTTTTATTTGTGGTTGAGTTATGAACTCAAATAATATATGTTATCCATTTAAAGTGGTTAAAATTCATTTCCAATCAAATCTTTCAATGGGTTCGATCATTGATAAAAATGGTGTTCCCAAAATTACTAATTGATTTAAATTTTCTATAAGCATAAAAGTAGTTGGAATGCAAATTCCTTGGTTGCAGATGTAAACATTCGAAAGCTAGCCGAACTTAATGACTGAGAAGTTTTTTCAAAATATTTAGTAGGAATTAATTCTTCTTTAATATAGTTCATATCTACTCCACTGTCTATCAAAGCAATTATTTTGACAGTAAATTCTGGATTAATTACAAGTATAATCTTAACATACCATTTTTTATAAGTTATTTTTTCTAATACAAACATTTACACTTTTTTGTGTCTTCTTCATTCGTAATTGGCATTCTCTCAAGAGCCAAAAGTCTTTGTTTTATTGTTTTTATTTCAATTTTAAGTTGATTAATTTCTCCTTTAAGGTCTTGCATCGAATCATCTTTTTTTTCAATTATCAAATTTTCTGTTCTATTAAGAATTTCTTTTAAAGAATAAGGTTGATTCAGAGAAGGATTCTTCTCTTCTGGTGTTAATTCCAAATATTGCTCAATAGATTTTCTTTTTTATGCTGGATCTTGAATTTGATCTATAAGATCAAGAATTAAAGTTTGTAACTTAGTCAAAATATTTATGCTTAATCCATTCATGTCTAAAATCGCTTTATAATAATTAGTCTATGCTTGACAATGTGATGAACAAGCTTTAGCTTGTACTGAGTGTTCTTCATATTACGATGATTCACTTATTTAATTGATATCATTAATAGTACAGGATTCACCCTCAGAAAATGAAGTATTTACAGATTCTTCCTCTTCACTCTCTGAATTTAAAACGATTCTTAAAATCTTAGCTTTAAGATCTTTGTCAACAATTAATTCATTTATTTATTTTTAGTTAAACATTTAGAAGAAATGTGGCCTTCTTTTCCACACTTAAAACACTTAATTGGTTTTTTACTTTTTAATTTAAGTTTTTCAGTGGATTTATTTGTTTTATCTTTTTCATAATTCCTTTTCTGGAATTTTCTTCTTTTCCTATATGATTTATTATAAGATTTTCTTTTAGATGAAGATTTATCTTTTGGAATATCAAGATTATAAACAAATTGATTACAAAATTCTCCATGCTCTTCACGACCAGTTAATCTTTGTCTCTTCAGTTGAGCTTTAAGGTTTAAATCATTGCAGATAGCTAATCCTTCTGAAATTCATTCAGAAATTAATTATCCATAAGTGTAATTTTCATAAGGGATTTTAAATCCTCCATGTCTCTGTCTCAAACGAATTCTTATTTTTTCAGCAAATAAGCTGGGTAGTCCTGATATAAATTTTTCTTTCCAAAATTCATTATTAGCGTATGTTCTTAATAAGACCTTGGCTAAAAATACATCTTTATACCACCCAAAATATGTTAAAGTGGGGCATCTTAAATTCATTAAGAGTTCTTTATTTTTATCCGTACTTGGTAAGCTTGATCCTACAAAATGTTTTAATATTGTCTATATAAGAGTGTAAACAACATCTTCTTGAGTAGTTATACTACCACCTTCTTGAATATTTTATGCTTTTTAGTTAAACTTAAATAGTTATCCCATCAGCCTCTTAATTGGCTAGTAAATCCTGTTGTTATAATTTTTGTAGTAGCATGATCTGTGTTCCGATTTGCATTACAAACAGATGCATACATTAAAATTTTATACAAAACTTGATGAATTAAATATTCTAACATGCCATTGATATTCCACTCATAAATTGAAGGGGCATCATATGACTGATGATCAATAAAAAAGTTTTTCTCATATAAAATATCTTGAGGGGTTGATATGTGATAATAAGCCTTCATAGGGTGGTTGTGAATATGTATTATTTTGCCTTTTAGGTTTAGAATACCCAACTTTATTTATTTATTCAGATTGCATTTGGTGTAAAGAATCTTCGAATTTGTGGATTTTAGTTTCAGATTGCTCTACACTCTCTGCCTGAGAAATTACATTTAATGACAAATTTTGTAATTTCTTTTTAAGTTCTGTAACACCCCAAAATACACCCTGGACGGCATTACATTCTAATAACCATTTAGGCATGAGAGCACTAAGTAATCCATCAACATTACATCAACAATTTATATTGTAACAAAATTCGGGTAGAGTCTCCCTTGTACGGGGAGCTCTACCACAAAACTCAACCTGTGCAATTCTACTATAATGACCACACCGGGTCCATTTACTTACCATAAAATTAATTCATCAAATTTACAAGTTATCCCAAAAGAATAGGCCAAGTTATGGCCTTTACATCCCCATAATCAAATAACTATGATAATTCAGCGGAATTACAAAATATGGCTAGGCTTTACATTGTTTCAAAATAATACCCTAGTCTAGAACAAAATATAGGGTCCAGCTAAGAGTCCTCCCCAGGATCCACACTCCCGTCTTGCTAAATCTCCCAGGGTACGGGCTCCTCGAGTCCTAACTCCTCCTCATGAGTACAATCTGAAATATTTGTAGGTAGGGGGGGTGAGTACAAGACTCTGTAGGAAAATCCTTCCAAACCCATTCAAGGTTTTGAAATCAAGTAAAACAGGTAGGTCTCATTTCGTACATACATATCAATGAATTTTAAAAGAAAGTAAGGACATTTTAAAAGAGATCTCAAGTTTGTACAATAATAAAGAATTAAAAGAGAATAAAGTCGACTTTAATTGACAAATAATTTTCAATATAATCCAATCCACCATATACCATTTCCACAAGTTATCGCGGCATCCCATACTACCCGAAACTCTTGGAGAAATAATATGTGGTACAATGAACAATAATTTCTATTTGGTACCACTCAAGTAGGCTGTCGCTTCTCATGAATCTACCCAACGATTCTACCTCGTTCACCCATTTATAATCACAATCACAGGCCAATTTAGGAAGGGCGTGTACCGTCTCATACGGCATTGACGAAATCCTTCCAAGGTGTCTAGTATACTAACCCTTTTCCCCGGTATCCGTGAACAATAGTGGTCATTGTCACCACAATGATCCACTACAAGCATTAGGCAACCATCTCACCCCTCATTGGGGTAGACTAACCTCTAACGCTCTACGGCAGTTTTCGAATGTAATCCAAATCCCTCACAACACCATACACAAGAGTGCCATACCAACAATATACTCAAAACCTCATATATAATCAATTCCACAACTTTCCCAACTTTCACAAGCATTGGACATAATACAACAATTTAAGGAAAATATACTCATTTCGCAAATCATGTTACAAAAGATAAGTTTAAAGGAAATATGCATGAGATCATCCATACTACCATTTTAATACCCAACACAAAGCTCTAATATTTTAGAAATCAAGAGGAAGTGAAGATATAGAGAGAAATCCATATTTCTCCAAAAAACTAGGGTTTGATGAATTTCAAACCATTATTTTGTTCAAATCATGTGTATGTTTGTACAAGTACTAAGAAACAATGAACCCATAACAAATACTTACTATTTAGAGTCAAAATGTACAAGTATAATAACCCTAACATCATTGGATGAAAATGGAAGAAAACCCCTTCCTTGTGCTCTTGGAAACTAGGTTTTTGATCTTGGATAACCCTTTTTGACTCTTGTTTTTCTCTTCCTTTCTTTCTCTCTTAGGGTTTCTAATGTTGGAGTGGCTGAAATAGGGCCAAAATAGACGACCTTGGGTATTTATAAGGCTAAAATTGGACCAAGGTCGCGACATTAAATGTCCAGTTTTTATCGGGTGTACCGGTACCCAGTACCGGTACCAAAAACCTTCTGGAGTCGGGGTACCGGTACCCGGTACCGGTACCACTCAGCAGACAGATTCTTCCTCCGTCTTCCAAGTTTCCAATGCACTTCATATTACCTTTCCCAAGGTTTTTCGACCTTCCGGGTTCAATAGACACCTTATTTTGACCTAAAAGTATTTAAAAATTCATCTAATCCCCATTTTCATGTTTCAACGTCTTTGAAACTCAAACTTTCTAATCAATATGCGTCTCTAGTATTTATCCTATTCTTAAAATCTATATGGTTTATCCTTACCTCATTATACATATCCCCATATTCACAAAAATATTTTACTATATATATCTATACAAATATATAAAAGAAAATATGGGGTGTTACAAGTTCATTTATGAACTCATCTTCAACTTTATTATGTAGATTAAATGTTGAAGTATCAAAAGGAGGCTTAATGTTCACCTTTTCAATTTCAACCGGTTTATTTCTTAAAATTTGGGAAGACAAATTTTCTTGTCTTTGTTCTCTTATTAAATTTTCAATTTTAATCAAGTGTTGTCCTACCACTTGTAGACAAACATTAGTGTAATTATTTTATTTTATGGAAATATTCCTTCCTATATCATTGGTGTCCTTTAAAGAGTAACAAGCATTTAAAATTAAGTCACCTACCTCATTGCAAGCTAGCTTTATAGCATCCGTAGTTGGAGGATAGAAACTATTTATACTTTTACCATCCAATGTTTCCCATTTATGTTGAAATTTCTCAATTACATTTAATTGATCCATAGTGGGTGGAGCATAATAGGTTAAAAACCATGTAACAAAAGGGATTATCCAAAATGTTAGAAAGGACAATTCCCTTTTATCAAAATGGGGATACCTTACAACTATTAACAGAAAGAGAAGTCTTAAAGGCTCAAGAAAATTATAAATTCTTACATATTGGATTATTTCAGGTGGCTTTGAAACCATTAACTCTTCAAGGATTAAATGTCTCTTTTATGTTAGCATTAAGAGATGCTAGATGTCCAGATTTTAATCAATCTTTAATGGCAGTTATGCAATCCAGCTTAAGCATTGGTCCAGTCAATTTTAACTGTTTTACAAATCTATCAGTATCTTTAATGAATAGAAATATATTAGATGTTTTAACTTGTAATATTCAAACTTATGGTTACAATTTTAAAGAGCAGAGATAATGACTTTTACTTATAGGGTATATTTTAAAGTAATGAATACTTTATGTTCGAAAGCTAGACTTCATAACCTTAAAGGTCAAACAACTTTAATTGAAACAAATATGATTAAAAATAAAATTAAAATTCTCAAAATCATTAAATGGTCAGAGATCCAGTTTTCAGAAACTTAGCAATTGGAATCTGTGGTTCCTAAAAAGCCATAAATAAATAAAGAAGTAACACACATCTCCCAATCATCTGAAGGTGATGTAATGATAAATTTTTTTAGAGGAGATAATTTTGCAAGTTTCAAAATTTCTGATAAATCAGAAGCTTTATCAGTATATTACACTCCTACTAGGAGATCCACTTCTTCTATCCCAGATAGGAGAAGGGGAAAAGAATCTATAATTGAAGGAATTAAAATCTCACATAACCAAATTCCACATGGAATTTGTAGGCAAGATAATGAATCTTCCTTAGAGGAAGATAAAGACCCAAACCTTAATGCTCAACTTAAGATACAGAGATTAACTGGTCGTGAAGAATTTGGAGAATTTTGTAATCAATTTGCCTATAATCTTGATATTCCAAAAGATAAATCTCCATCTAAAAGAAAATCTTATAATAAACCATATAAGAAAAGAAGAAAATTCCATAAAAGGAATTATGAAAAAGACAAAACAAATTAACCCACTAAAAAACTTAAATTGAAAAGTAAAAAACCAATTAAGTGTGGAAAAGAATGTCATATTGCTTCTAGTAGCTCGAGTAATTCTTAACATGAAGATGGGAACATGATCAATTAATTGACCTTCCATGGCATTGCAGTGAGATCATGCAATAATTAGTTGGCCAGCTAGAAGCAAAGTTGAAAATGTCTTCATTATCATACTTACAAATACAGTCAAGAAGTTTTGTAAATTCAGCAATAGGGGCAATAGAAAAGGAATCTTTACTAAGAATCATGTTTAAACCCTTTTTCTCCTTAAGTCCAGGGTAAGTAATTCCTATGAATAAATGATAAATTCATTTCTTTTTGACAAAGTTCCAAATATTCTCTATTCATTTGTGTTGGCCTAGCCTTAGTGGGAATATCATTTTCATTAAATTCCTTAATATAAGGAAGACTGACAACATATTTTATCCTATCCCAAAAAATAGTAGAAATAGTATCACATATTTCTGTAGTTATTTTATTTTCAATTTCTTTTATTTTATTCTTAACTTCATAAGAGTTAAGTTTTTCGGATATACGTAAGACCTTTAAGTCTTCTTTCAAGAAATTTAATTGATTTTCTTTATGAATCAAATTTTCTTTTATCCGATTTATTATTTTTATTTTTGGTAGAGTTATGAACTCAAATAATATTTGTTCTCCATTTAAAGTGGTTAAAATTCCTTTATTGATGACGTTCCTATCTTCCTATTAAGAATTGCTCAAACTACTAATAATTCTCCCAAATTTCGCCTTCTTCTTTAGATAAATGATTGGTATTTTGAGTGACGTTATAATCAGTGGATGGAGAATATTGCTCCAGAGGAATTTTGCAACCTCATGTTAAAAAGACTTGGGGGTATTCTGGTAAGAACCCATGACTATGCATATAAAAATGCATATTATTTGTCTAATGAATATAAAAATGCGTATTATCCACCACTTAATGAATCTTTAAAAGCTTAAAGTTGTTAAACATGAACTTCTTAAAGAAGTTAAAGAAGAGACAAGTAAGTCCAATAATGATGATGACGATTATACTGTTGTAAGATCTAAAAAATTAATTAAAGAAGCCTTAATAACCAAACCAAATTTAAATTATACAGAGTTAAATACTCTGTAAAACCCGGGTAAATTTGAACTTTGTATGAAAAAGTGCAAAATAGTAATTTGTCACTTCGGTGCGGGTTAAAAACCTATGTTTCTCTAGAACTCAGATGATAAAATGGATCTAACCGTTGAATTCGTCTCGCAAAATCTAGTTATCCAAACAATTTTCGTTGAATTCCAAGATAGTCGCGTTTTTTGAGGCGATTGGCTGGTGGATGACCTAAAAAACGACCCCAAAAAAAATTTTAAAATTTTAAAATAATTTAAAGGAAGTTCATATAAAAATATTTTGAACTTAAACCGGGACGAAATTTAATCATTTTGGGGCGAAAACGGACTCGAAAATAAGGAACACATGGTGCGACGTGGACCAAGCATTAAATGGAATAAATAGGAGACAAAAATCTGATTTTCTACACAAAATCTTTGTTGGGTTTGCTGGGTTTTAACATTGGAAGAGGAAGAGAGGAAAAAGAGAGAATTCCAAACTTCTCTCTACGATCTACGAAGTTCTGCGATCAGAATCCTTTGGACCAAGTATTAAAGTCGATCTACGCGACGAGGGCTACGCAACCATACCAAAAAAAGACGGGTTTCACTAAAGATTCGAAGACAGGATTTTGGGAAAAGTTTGGTTTTGGGCGAGATTTGGATTCTTGGAGCTTACTAGCATTGTCTTACACTTTAAGAGGTAAGGTTTTCATCCTAACTACGTTTATTTCTAACCTAGGATGATTATATGGAATGGGTGGGCTGTTATATGTATTTTAACACTTGTCTATGCTTATGATTTGATGAAATGAGAAATGGAAATGGGTAAATTCAATGCTTGTATGAATTGGTAATTAGAAATTGCTAGCTTGTGATTTCTTGGAAGTTTGGATAATGGGGTATGTAGAAATCATTTAATGTGGTTTCTTGAGTTATGTGATGAATTTGTGCATTTTATGTGATTACATGATTTGGTGCCATGAATATGTTTGATAAAATGTCTACGCAAAATAAAGTGTGTTAATTGCATGAGATTATGTGATAGCATGCTTGGAAAAAATTGTTGTTAAATGTAAATGTTGATACATGCTTATGATATATTGACATTGTGATGAATTATGAAAATTATATGCTTATGATGTATTTAACCATGGTATATGTAGAAATATAGTTGAGATTATTCATATAGCCCTCATACATATTGGACATGAGATTGATATTATAATTGTACATTACATTGCATATGTATGGAGACATCGCATTATGTGGGTGTGTATGCATGGTTGTCATCAAACACCACACTTGGTGGATGATACGTGGGTTCGGGGAAAGTTGGATCGAAGATTCGACTGAGTCGCATGGTTTGCATTGAAAATAGGGTCAGGGTTACCAAGAAGGGCTAGACAATCCTTCAGGTGCAAGACCTGATTACTTAGGATACGCACTTTTTTGGTTTAGTCCATGAAGTGAGTCGGTGTAGCGGAACCGTTGGTAGAAGTCTATGAATTCCATGTCAGTTGGGTACCTGACCTATTCGTGTATGTCCATAAATACCCACCACAAGAAAGACCCAAAGATTTATAATGGTCATTTGATGTGTAACATAAATGGCGGGTTCATACACATTGACATTGCATGTGTTACGGAAGTCGGTAAGGGTTCGGGTTGAAGTGAATGAGTAAGTCTCATCTCATTTCATGACATGACATGGTGATTTCTAACATTGAAATGTTTATTCTTGATGGGAATGGTTGTTGCTTGTTGAATGTTACATGTGGACATTTGATATGCACTTAGGTAGGGGAATGGCCTCTTTAGGAGATACCCTATTGAGCGTGACTCACCTTTTATGGAAAAATATTTCAGATGCGGATTATACACCAGTGAACGGCTCATATTTGGGGCTACAAGGATGAAGAAAAGACGACTTGTGTTAAACCTTGTTTTGTAAAACTTTTGCGAAATTCGGTTTTGAACAAGTAAATCTATGGAAATGATTGTAATCGAACTCATATGGACTATTTTTAATATAAAATTACATGTTGTTATATGAGTATGGATAAATGGACCCGGTGTGGTCAATGTTATATGATTGCACAAGTTATGTTTTTGGGTAGAGCTCCCCGTACAAAGGAGATTCTGACCAAATTTTGTTAAATTATGTATCCCAATAAATGGGGCATAACAACATGGTATCGAGTTACACGGTATCCATGGGTATTCTGTGGGTTGATTAGTGATCAACGGGTTAACAAAGAGCCTCAGGTTTTTAGGGCGTCACAGCTTGGTATCAAAGTCTAGGTATACGATTTACCTAAGGCTTGAGAGGCATGAGTTTAGACCACAACATTCATTGTGCATTACATGTTATGTGTTATTTTTTTTGTGAACAGTATGCATGGTTAAATGTATATGGAAAAAGGACACTATGGTTAGAGAACATAACCTTTGGGGTCGGAAAAAAAAAGGAACAGGATAAGTCAGGGTGTAAATGTATACTAGTGTGTGGCACATTCTCTACTAGTAGGGGTGTTCACCCACCATACGGGTATGAAATATGTACTTCCACATTCCTACCCGAAACTTAGCGAAAGAATTTTTTCTTGGCCTACCCTATCCAACAGCTTTAGTATTCCTACCCGCCTTCCTACCCGATTAATCGGGTAGGAAGTCGGATAAATACTTTTGTAACTATTAATTTTTGGATCATTTTAACAATTTAATTAAATAACATCCACCAATTTAACAACACAATAAATCAATAACATTAAAATCAAAAGCAACTAAAACAACAATTATAATAAAACACAAGAAAGTATAAACATCAATCCACCATAATTGTTTCACAAATATAATAACAATTAATTTAAGTTTAAATAATATGAAATACAAAATTAATGCTGGTAGGGTAGGGTAGGAATGCAGAAATAGATGGCTATTCCACATTTTTACCCGATTTAATTGGAAGAACAAAAACTCTTTGGCATTTCTACCCGATTTTTGCGGCTAGCCGATTTTTAGGGTAGGGTAGGAACTTACGGCCAGTTGAAAATTTGAACACCCCTATCTACTAGTTAGACAAGGAGAGCAATCTCAAAGTTTGAACTTGATCCCTATCTTGGGATACTAAGTAAATACTCTGTTGCTATTTGACATGTGTGTAGATGGCAAATAGAGAAAGAGGACGCAACCGAGGTGGTGGGCGGAACAACAACCAACCACAAACGGCCTTTGACCAACAAGCCTTCATGGAGGCTATTGGTACTATGGAGGCTACCTTTGCACAAGCTAGAGTCAATGTGAGCCAATGAGGCTCAAGTAACCTCCAGAAGTTTAAGGCACACAAGCCTCCGACTTTCATGGGAGGGCAGATCCGATGGTGGTCGATCATTGGTTCTAGCAAGTCGACAAGATCTTAAAGTCTATGGAGATCACCTCCGACGCCACTAAGATAAGGCTAGCTGCATTTCAGCTAGAAGGAGAAGTCCATTTGTGGTGGGATTGAGCAAGGGCCTTGAAGAATCTAGAGGCAATAACATGGGAAGAGTTCTAGGAACTCTTCATGGGCAAGTACTTTCCATCGGCTGTATGACATGTGAAAACCCAAGAATTCTTGGATTTGAGGCAAGGGACTATGACGATGATGAAATACGTGGCTAAGTTCACTGAGTTAGGCCATTTTGCCGATGATTACGTGGCAAAAGACATGGCCAAAGTAATGAAGTTCGAGGATGGTTTAAAATTGTCCATTCGGGGAAAGATTGTGGGCCACCATCTACAGGATTTGGACTCGATGGTCGAGACAACCATGGCCATTGAGCGAGAGGTGGACGACGCAAGGAGCATCCAAAAAACGGGTGCTAAAGATAAGAAGAATGAGTGTCAATCCTCTTCTTCGAGTTTGGGGGGAAGAGGCAAAGGACTTTGACTCCTCAAGGACATTTGGGATAGGGCCGCGACTATCAAGGCCAAGGCAGATCCTCCTAAGGCGGGGGAAACCTATCAGGCAGGTTAGAGGACTTGCTACATATGCCACCAACTAGGTTATATGAAGCAGTATAGTTCTTAGAGGCAGGGATCCCAAAGCTATAGGACATCTCAATCCGAATTATTGGTGGGGCATGCACATACTCATTTCATTCCTCCCTACCCCACCATGGGCCAGGGAAGCCAGTTTCAATTCCAGGGTTCTGCACAGACCCCTACTACTTCACGTGTGGGGACTCCGTAATCATACCAAATAGGCCAAGGTATGGGTCGAGGCCGGGGACAAGGCTTTCAGGCAAGGACTTCAGGGACCCAGGGTGCTTGCCCACGCCATCACACCTTAGACTGAGCTAGTGGATCAGTGGGTTATTCAGGGTACATTTCTACTCTCTTTCTTATAGACAATGGTATTATTTGACTCTGGTGTATCTCATTCATTTATTTTTGCATCATGTGGGAGGGACTTGGGCTTAAAGGTTGAGACCTTAGAAGAGCCATTACATGTGAGTTCTCTCATAGGAGCTAGGGTGAGTGTTGATCAGATATGTCTGGGTTGTGAGTTAGAGATCTCGGGAATTTTACTCACCGTGGACCTTAGGGTCATGACATGTCAGAGTTTGATGTCATGCCTGGAATAGTCTAGTTGACGGTACGCCGAGTTGTCATTGATTGTGATCGAAAGAGGATCACTGCCCATACACCGGAGGGTGTTTGTTTCAAGTTTTAGGGGGAAAAACATGATGTTTTACCCCCAAGTAATGTATGATTCCCGTTGGCAAGGGCAAATGATGGGCTGGCTTGCGAACCTTACCTAAAGGACGAGACAAGATAGGAATTGGGTCTACCTCGGGTTGTTCATGACTATGAGGACGTTTTTTCGGATGAACTACTAGGATTACATCCACATAGGGAAGTAAACTTTACTATTGAGTTTCACCTCGGTACATCGCTCATTTCTATGACTCTGCGTATAATGACACCTGCAGAGTTGCAAGAACTCAATGTCCAATTACAATAATTGATGGATAAAGGCTTCATTATACCTAGTTCCTCACCTTGGACCGCTCCGATGTTATTTTCCCAGAAGAAGGATAAGACTCTTCGGGTATTTATAGACTACTGGCAGTTGAATCGAGTTACTCTCAAGAATAGATACCCTTTTCCAAGGATTGATGATTTGTTTGATCAACTGAGAGGGGCGTGAGTCTTCTACAAGATAGATCTACGGACGGGTTATCATCAGTTGAGGATTAGGGAGCCAAATATCCTTAAGACGGCGTTTAGGACGCGATATGGGCATTTCGAGTTCACTATAATGCCTTTTGGATTGATGAATACCCCGACGGCGTTCATAGATCTCTTGTATAGGGTGTTCCAACCCTACCTAGATTAGTTTGTTGTGGTCTTCGTTGATGATATTTTGATCTACTCCAAGTCTAAGGAGGAGCATGAGGGTCACTTGAGGATTGTTCTCCAGACCTTGAGAGACCATCAGTTGTACTTCAAGTTCAGCAAGTATGAATTTTGGCTTACGAATGTGAAATTTTTAGAACACGTGATGTCAGTTTCTGGTGTTTCAATTGACCCGGAGAAAGTTGAGGCGGTTATGAGTTAGGAGAAACCGAAGTCAGTCTTCGATATACTCAATTTCTTGAGATTGACAGGATATTATAGGAGATTCAATGAGGACTTCTCCCGACTGACTGCACCTATGTCAAAATTAACCCGAAAAGAGGTCAATTTTCAGTGGATGACTCGTATGAGAGGGCATTCCAAGAGTTGAAAGGGAGGCTCACTTCAGCTCATATTTTGATAGTCTCGGAGAGAGAACAGAGGTACACAGTGTATTGTGATGCCTCAAAGGACGGACTTGGGTGTGTTATGATGAAGTCCAGGAGGGTGGTAGCTTATGGTTTTTGTCAGTTAAAGAACCACGAGCATAATTACCTTACGCATGATATGGAGTTAACGACCATTGTCTTTGCCTTGAAGGCTTGGTGCCACTATTTATACGGTGAGCAGTTCGAGGTGTTTTCGGACCACAAGAGTCTGAAGTACATCTTCACGCAACAGGACCTCAACATGAGGTAACACAAGTGCTTGGAGTATTTAGAGCACTATGACTTCACTTTGCATTACCATCCAAGTAAGGCAAATGTGGTGGCTGATGCACTTAGCTAGAAGTCACGGGAAGTCTTGACCAGTTTGGCTTCCCAGGAATGGCAGATGCTCGAAACTTTGGGGCAGTTCGGGCTACACTACAAGAGTCAAGCTCAGGGCACTTTGGGGAGTTTGGTGGCTACGCCTTCCCTACTGAGCAGAGTGATCGAGTTCTAGGGACAAGACACGGAGATATTGTCTATTAGGGACTTGGTACAGTTGGGTACAAATGACGAGGGTTAGGCCATTCACGCGGATGGTAGACTTTGGTATAGGGGAAGGGTTATGGTTCCCTAGTCTGTGGATCTGAGAAATGAGATCCTCCGGGAATTTCATTACTCTCGTTTTGTTGTGCATTTAGGTGGCACGACAATGTACCATGATCTTCGCCACAAGTACTATTGGAACGAAATGAAGAGGAACGTTGGAGACTTTGTTAGTCGATGTCTCACGTATCAGCATGTCAAGGTTGACCACCAGAGACCCACAAAGTTGTTCTAGCCTTTGGAGGTGGCTGAGTGGAAGTGAGAGCACGTCACAATGGATTTTGTTACCCACTTGCCACGGACATCGTGGGGACATGACGCGATTTGGGTGATAGTGGACTGACTTATGAAGTCAGCACACTTTTTGACAGTGCGGATAACCTTCACACTGGAGGAATTCGTCCGATTGTACATACGGGATATAGTCTGGTTGTATGGAGTGCCTGTATCTATAGTATCGGATCAGAATTCCAGGTTTACGGCTCATTTTTGGGAGAGTTTCTAGTGGGCCATGAGGACACAGTTGATGATAAGCACATCTTTTCATCCCCAGACGGACTGTCAGTCGAAGAGAACCATCAAGACTTTAGAGGACATGCTAGAGACATGCGTCCTAGATCTCAAGGGTAGCTGGAAAGAACATTTACCCTTAGTAGAGTTCGCCTACAATAACAGTTATCAGACGAGCATATAGATGACACCCTATGAGACACTGTATGGGGAGGCATTGTCGTTCTCCGGTTTGTTGGACGGAGGTAGGAGAGAGACCCTCTACGGATCTGAAATTAGTCAGAGACACCTTGGAGAATGTGAACTTGATACGGAAGAGTCTCCTCACGGCTCAGAGCTGACAGACGGCGACGACATCTAGAGTTTGAGGTAGGAGATCACGTCTTTTTGAAAGTGATGCCTAAGAGGGGAGTGGTCAAGTTCGAGAAGCGGGGAAAGCTATCGTCGAGGTGTATCAGACCCTATAAGGTACTCGAGAGGGTTGGTACAGTTGCTTAACGATTGGTGTTGCAACCAAATTTATCGGGTATTCACGCGGTGTTCCATGTCTCTATGCTCCGGAAGTATACTCCAGATCCGACACATGTGGTGGATTGGGGTGAGTTGATTGTTGATGTGGATATGACCTTCAAGGAGGGACTGGTGCGTATCATGGATTGCTGAGAGCAGGTTTTGCAAGGCAAGACCGTGAGGCTAATGAAGGTGTTGTGGCAGCACCAACACATGGAGGAGGCGACATGGGAGCATGAGGACACTATACGTACTAGTTATCCGTTCTTATTTGAGGACGAAGGTACATTCTTATAGTCATTTAGTATTACATGACTGTTGCATATGCATGTGGTTGAATGTGCATGTGTGTGTGAATTTTGGGGACTAAATTCATTTTAAGGGGGGAAGAATGTAAAACTTAGGTAAATTTAATTTTTTTATCAAAAAGGGCTAAATGATAATTTGTCACTTCAGAGCAGGTTGAAAACCCATATTTTTTTAGAGCTCAGATAACGAAACGGAACTCACCGTTGGATTCGTCTCGCAAAATCTAGTTACCCAAATATTTTTTGATGAATTTCGAGATAGTAGAATTTTGTGCCTTTTTCGAAACGACCGGGTGTCGGGTGACCTAAAAAACGACTCCGAAAATAAAATTTTGAAAATTTTAAAATAATTTAAAGGAAGTTTATATAAAAATATTTTGAATTTAAACCGGGACCAAATTTAATCGTTTTAGAGTGAAAACGGACCAGAAAATCGGGAACGCGTGGCGCGATGTGGATCAAGCATTAAACGGTATAAATAGGAGATAAAAATCTGATTTTCTACACAAAATCTTTGTTGGGTTTGCTGGGTTTTAACGTTGGAAGAGGAAGAGAGGGAAAAGAGAGAATTTCAAACTTCTCTTTACGATCTACGGAGTTTCGTCTGTCGAAATTCTTTGGGCCAAGTACAAAAGTGAATCTACATGACGAAGGTTACGCAACCATACTAAAAAAGACGGGTTTCACCGAAGATTCAAAGACAGGATTTTGAAAAAATTTGGTTTTAGGAGAGATTTGGGTTCTTGGAGCTTCCTGGTATTGTCTTACGCTTCAAGAGGTAGGGTTTTCATCTTAACTAGATTTATTTCCAATCTAGGACGATTATATGAAATGGGTGGACTTTTGTATGTATTTTAACACTTGCCTATGGTTGTGATTTGATCAAATGAGAAATGAAATTGGGTAAATTCAATATTTGTATGAATTGGTAATTAGAAATTGTTAGCTTATGATTTCTTGAAAGTTTGGATAATGGGGTATGTAAAAATCATTTAATGTGATTTCTTGAGTTATGTGATGAATTTGGGTATTTTAGGTGATTACATGATTTGGTGCCTTGAAGGTGTTTGATAAAATACCTATGTGAAATAAAGTATATTAATTGCATGAGATTATGTGATAACATGCTTGGGAAAAATGGTTGTTACATGTAAATGTTGATATATGCTTATGATATATTGACATTGTGATAAATTATAGAAATTATGTGCTTATGATGTAATTAACCATGGTATATGTTGAAATGTGGTTGAGATTGTTCATATGACACTCATACATATTGGACATGAGATTGATATAGATATTGTACATTATATTGCATATGCATGGAGATGTCGCATTATGTGGGTGTGTGTGCATGGATGTCATCAAACACCACACTTGGTGGATGATACGTGGGCTCGGGAAAAGTTGGATCGAAGATTCGACTGAGTCGCATGGTTTGCATTGAAAATAGGGTCGGGGTTAGCAAGAAGGGCTAGACAATCCCTCAGGTGAAAGACCCAGTTACTTAGAATACGCACTCATTTGGTTTAGTCCATGAATTCCGTGTCGGTTGGGTACCCATTGGTGTATGTCCATAAATACCTACCCCAAGAAAGACCCAAAAATTTGTAATGGTCATTTGATGTATAAAATAAATGGCGGGTTCATACACGTTGACATTGCATGTGTTACGAGAGTCTGTAAGGGCTCGGGTTGAAGTGCATGAGTAAGTCTCATCTCATTTCATGACATGACATGGTGATTTCTGATATTGAATTGCATATTCTTGATTAGAATGATTGTTACTTGTTGAATGTTGAATGTGGACATTTCATATGCGCTTAGGTTGGGGAGTGGCTTCTTTCGGAGAAACCCTATTGAGTGTGGCTCACCCTTTATTAGAAAATATTTTAAGTGCGGGTTATACACCAGTGGACGGCTCGTATTTGGGGCCTCAAGGATGAAGAAAAACCGACTTGTGGCTTTTAAACCTTGTTTTGTAAAACTTCTGTGAAATTCGGTTTTGGACATGTAAATCTATGGAAATGATTGTTATCGAACTCATATGAACTATTTTTAATGAAAAATTGCATGTTATATGAGTATGGATAAATGGATCTGGTGTGGTCAATGTTGTATGATTGCACAGGTTGTGTTTTTGGGTAGAGCTCTCCGTACAAAAGAGATTCTACCCGAATTTTGTTAAATTATGGATCCTGTTAAATGGGGCATAACGATGTGGTATCAAGTTATACGGTATCCACGGGTTGATGGGTGATCAACGGGTTGATAAAAAACCCCCGATTTTTGGGGTGTCACATACTCTGCCTGCTTATAACAGCATAATGACACTCGATAATGAGTATATTAATTGGATGACAGATCCATACTATATTTCTAAGCAATTTATGATGATGGATAAAACCTTCTTTGCATCTAGAAGAAAGGACAGACTGTATTATGCAAACATTCTTATTGAGACTGATTCTGTCAAATTCTAAAGATTTTTTAACAATAAATATGATACTAAAGATCCTAATATAGTAAAGCACTCATATTAAGAGTGATTTCTACTAAAGAATGGGGTTTAAATTTAACTATCCCCAGAACATTAACAAAACCTCCATATATGAAGTATAATTATTTTGATTATATTAATGTTTGGGATAAAATCTTTCTATATAACTGCATAAATTTTGGACACTCATGCTTCTTCCAATTTATTGAAATATGTACGGAATTTCCTAACTCGTTTTATGATTGGTGGGAAACACATGGTGCCATTGAAGGGATATATCCGAAAAAAATGAAAAAAAATTTGGACGAGTATAAAGACAAAAGTACATCCTTAAAGGATAATAATATTGAGGCTAAACTCATTATTAATTTCTCACTCAAATTCTTTATTTCATGGATTTGGGTGTGGACTTTAGCCTGTGATTTTAATCAAAACGGACACCCTAGATTAATCAGGGAATATCATATCTGATTCTAGAATAATTATCCAATTAACGCTATATGTCAAGTAATTGAAGAATGTCTTAAAGACATGGGAAAAGAGGAATCAATGTTATGCCCCAATTTTCATTCACACGTGATTTAATAAAAAGAGATATTTACCCAAAATTCTCTTGCCAGTTTACAATAATAATTCAATGAAATGAAACATTTGGTTTTAGCATAACATATTTGATTTTTTTTTTCAAAAATTTTGGCAGAGTTTCATTTAAAAATTGGGTTTTCAATCAGCTAGTAAGAGCATTCTTGTGAGAGCATAGCATAATTTAAACTAACTAATCATCCACAACATGCCTTCATAAAAAATATAATTCAACTAAATCTGGAGTGGCAATTAGAGGCCCACAAAGTCCTCCCAAACCCGAATACACCCTATATTAATATATACCACAACTTAGTACACAAAGTCATAACTTTACATTACAATACCCAAAATAATAATCCCTCTATGAGATGATCAAGTGTACACCATAAATGCCTCAAGATAACCTTTTCAAACACAATGTTTGAGTGCTAACATTTCTACATACGTTCTAAAGGTAAATACAAAAAGGCTCCAAAAGAGATTCTTTCTAGTCCAAGCTCCCACAAGCATTCCATCACCTATGTTCCAGGATGCACGCTAGTCTCTGAAAATATTAGTAAGGGATGAGTAACCATAGCTCAGTAGGATAATTTTTTTTCCAAACATTTACAAAGTTTTAAATACCAACATTCCCCAAACCATACGAATAAGTAATGAAAGTTTTCTATAATTAAATACAAGTATAAGATAATAAGTAAAACATTTATAAAAATCTCCCAACACCTCATCATTAGAAATATACAAAGTATAAATTATATGTTTATATATTTAAAGTCAAACCTTCATAGCAAATATCATGCTTGTCTCATATACATACAATATAATCAATCACACCGGTTCACGCATGAACCATCCCTAGGGAAACTTTTAGGTCTTGCACCCTAGGGTCTCATCACCCTTCTTGCTTTTCAAGAGAAATGTGTAGAGCACAACTTGTGGCGCCACATACGTCATCTCCGAAAATCACTACCATATTCAATCCCCCTTAGGACTAGTAGTCGTCTTGGCAACTCACTCAATAGGCCCCAATCATTTACTAACCTTCTGTTTGTCAATAACGCACATACATTTTTCAAAAATCATTATTTTTTATATCCATAAATCCTTTTGAAAATCCATGTCATAACCGTGACATTTTATCAAACATATAGTATACTTAAATCACAAAATTTGTATTTTCAAAGCAACACAACCAATTCTAAGAAAATAAGTCATATATATTATGTACAAGATCATAACATACTTCAAAACCCCCAAATCATAAGTTTAATCAAATACCCATAACTAAAATTAAACTAGGGTTTCAAACCCACAAAACTAAAATCATTTTTATGCATGCAGATCCACAATTCATGGCATACTCCACAATAAATCAAGGTTTATAACAAGTATTTTTCCACCAAACACATAGTAAGTTTTTAACTAAAGAAAATGAATGAGATGCATAATGTAAATGCAAGAGAGAGTAAAACCCCACCTAGAAATCAAGAATTTCAAGCCAAGTTCTTAGGATTTTCAAGCAAAACTCAAGTTTTAGAGACCTTCTTCTTCCCTTTTCTCTTTGCCTTTATCTTCTCCTAAGGTTCTAAGAGGTATTTGGTGAGAGTGGAATGAAAGAATGGAAGAAAAGGGACTGAAATAGGGGTTTTAAACCCAGCAGTCCCGAATTTACTGTTTATGAGGCAAAACAATATATTTTTCTCTGAAATTACGGTTTTGCTGTTAAACATTCCAATTCAATCTCTATGACTACCCTAAGATTTTTCGACGTTCTAGATTCATTTTTAATGTTATTTTAACCTAAAAATATTTATTTTTATGATTTATCTCAAAACTAAAGTTAATTTACACCAGAAACACTAAAATTACTATTTTATACATCCAAACCGCTATATGAGCTAAATGTTTATTCCAAGTTTTTTTTCGGACCTCTTGGATTCAATGATAATATTATTTTGACCTAAAAATATTAATATATTTACTTAGTTACCCTTATCAACCTTAAACACTATCAAAAATTAAATTTGACCCAAAAGTCAATATGTTCATGTCCCAAACTTACGCGACTATTCCTTTAACAACAATTCGAAGTTTCTCTCATCATTTTAATTATTTTAAAATTACTATAAAGTTAATATCATTTATATTTATATAACACACGAGATCTCACAATCAACCTCTAAAGAATTAAGTCCTAGTAACTCCGGTATAAATACTGGATTTAATCCCATTGAAATCCTTAAAGGACAAATTCTTAAAGAAAAACCACATTTAAATACTGAGTAGCTTAAAGTAGCAGTAATGGAAGAGATGCGTCTTTAGGTGATGTCTACATTTAGAATGGTCAAAACCAAAAAGATGGATCTCGTAAATAATCTGACAATTGCCATAAAAGGCAGAGGTAAAGAAAAAGTCGAGGAGGACGATAGGAAATCTAGTACTCTTATTGACTCTGATTATGACTTTATGGATTCACAGGGAAATACCCCTATTAAAGGTGATATTTCTATTAATGAAGATTCTCTTAACACATATATGGAGATAAACCTCCAAGACAAAGATAATGAGCGGTATAATTTGCTTTATAGAAAATGATCGGATAAAGCCGAATCTCAAGGAGTGACGAACGTCCGGATGTCACCAGCAAATTATTATAACAAATGACGTAAGCAATGATGTCACAAACAGTAAAAGTTATATGCAGTAAAAGTTGTGTACAATAAAAAGTTGTGAATAGTCTAGGCTGTGTTGAAATCTGGATTTCAAAAGGTAAAAAACCAATTAAGTGTTTTAAGTGTGGAAAAGAAGGTCATATTGCTTCTAAATGTTTAACTAAATAAAAAATAAATGAATTAATTGTTGACGAAGATCTTAAAGATAAGATTCTAAGGAAAGTAAAGGGGAAGAATTTGTAAATACTTCATTTTTTGAGGGTGAATCCTGTAACATTACTGATATCAATGAAATAAGTGAATCATCGTCAAATGAAGAACACTCAGGACAAGGTAAAGCTTGTTCATCACACTGTCAATGTGAGATCCCTAGTATCCCACATCGGCTGGAAGAGGGGGAGTCCTGGGCTATATATGTAAGCCCTTCGCCTCACTTGTTAACAGGCCTTTTCCCAGGGATACTGGGAGGAACAAAACCGTGAGGGCCAGTGGGCCCAAAGCGGACAATATGTTGACACGTGGTGGGTGGGGTGTTACAGAATGGTATCAGAGCCGATTCTCGCCCTATTCGAGGGTGGGGCCCTGCACGGGTCAGCGTGTGGGCGGGGTAAGGAGGAGAACGGTAGTCCATGACTCGTGCTGGCGAGCTACACGGGGACGTGCAGCCCTAAGGGGGTGGGATTGTGAGATCCCTAGTATCCCATATCGGCTGGAAGAGGGGGAGTCCTAGGCTATATATGTAAGCCCTTCGCCTCACTTGTTAACAGGCCTTTTCCCAGGGATACTGGGAGGAACAAAACCGTGAGGGTCAGTGGGCCCAAAGCGGACAATATGTTGACACGTGGTGGGTGGGGTGTTACAGTCAAGCACAAGCTAATTATTATAAAGCGATTTTAGACATGAATGGATTAAGCACAAATACTTTGATTAAGTCACAAACTTTAATTCTTAATCTTATAGATCAAATTCAAGATTCAGCATAAAAAAGAAAAGCTATTGAGCAATATTTGGAATTAACATCAGAAGAGAAGAAACCTTCTCTGACTGAACCTTATTTTTTACAAGAAGTTCTTAATAGAACATAAAATATGATAATTGAAGAAAAAGATGCTTCGATGCAAGACCTTAAAGGAGAAATTAATCAACTTAAAGTTGAAATAAAAACAATAAAACAAAGACATGCAAAACTTGATGAATTAAATATTCTGACATGCCATCGATATTCCACTCATAAATTGAAAAGGCATCATATGACTGTTGATCAATAAGGAATTTTTTCTCATATAAAATATCAACATAAATGGGAAACATTGGATGGTAAAAGTATAAATAGTTTCTATCCTCCAACTTTGGAAGCTATAAAGCTAGCTTGCAATGAGGTAGGTGAAGTAATTTTAAATGTTTGCTACTCTTTAAAGGACACCAATGATATAGGAAGCAACACTAATGTTTGTCTACAAGTGGTAGGACAACACTTGAGTAAAATTGAAAATTTAATAAGAGAACAAAGACAAGAAAATTTGCCTTCCCAATTTTTAAGAAATAAACCAGTTGAAATTGAAAAATTTGTCCTTTAAGTATTTCACTGGAATTAAATCTAGTATTTATACCGGAGCTACTAAGAATTAATTCTTTGGAGGTTGATTCCTCATTTCCTATGTCTTTAAGACATTCTTCAATTACTTGACATTTAGCGTCAATTGGATAATTATTCAAGAATCGGACATGATATTCCCTTATTAATCTAGGGTGTCCATTTTGATTAAAATCACATGCTAAAGTCCACACCCAAATCCATGGAACAAAAAATTCGAGTGATAAATTAATATTGGGTTTAGCCTCAATATTATTATCCTTTAAGGATGGACTTTTGTCATTATACTTGTCCAATATTTTTTTCATTTTTCTGGGATATATCCCTTCAATGGCACCATGAGTTTCCCACCAATCATAAAACCAGTTAGGAAGTTCCGTACAGGTTTCAGTGAATTGGAAGAACCACGAGTGTCCCAAATTTATGCAGTTATGTAGAAAGGTTTTATCTCAAACATCAATATAATCAAAATAATTATACTCCATATATGGAGGTTTTGTTAATGTTTTGGGGATAGTTAAATTTAAACCCCAATCTTTAGCAGAAATCACTCTTAATATGAATGTTTTACTATATTTGGGATCTTTAGTATCATATTTATTGTTAAAAAATCTCTGAAATTTGACATAATTAGTCTCAATAAGAATGTCTTCATAATATAATATGTCCTTTCTTCTAGATACTAAGAAGACTTTATCCATCGTCATAAATTGTTTAGCAATATAGTATGGATCTATTATCCAATTAATATAATCATTATCGAGTGTCATTATGCTTCTATAAGCATGCAGAGTATTTAACTCTGTATAATTTAACTTTGGTTTGGCTATTATGGTCTCTTTAATTGATTTTTTAGATCTTACAACGGTATAACTGTCATCATCATTATTGGACTTACTTGTCCCTTCTTTAACTTCTTTAAGAAGTTCATGATTAACAGCTTTAAACTTTAAAGATTCATTAAGTGGTGGATAATAATCATTTGTATATGCACTAGATAAATAATATGAATTTTTATATGCATAGTCCTGGGTTCTTACTAGAATATCCCCAAGTCTTTTTAACACGAGGTTGCAAAATTCCTCTAGAGCAATATTCTCCATCCACTGATTATAACGCCATTCAAAATATCAATCATTTATCTCAAGAAGAAGGCGAAATTTGGGAGAATTCTTAGTAGCTCGAGCAATTCTTAACTAGAAGATAGGAACATAATCAAATAATTGATCTTCCATGGCATTGCAGTAGAGGCACCAAAGTGAGATCCTGCAATAATTAGTTTGCCAGCTAGAAGCAAATCTGAAAATGTATCCATTAGCATACTTACAAATACAGTCAAGAAGTTCTATCGATTCAGCAGTAGGGGAAACAAGTAAGGAATCTTTACTAAGAATCATGTTTAAACCCTTTTTCTCCTTATCTGCAATGAAAACTGAATAAGACCAGGGTAAGTAATTCTTATGAATCAATGATAAATTCATTTCTTTTTGACAAAGTTCCAAACATTCTTTATTCATTTGTATTGGCCTAGCCTTAGTGGGAATATCATTTTCATTAAATTCCTTAATATAAGGAAGAGTGACGACATGTTTTTTCCCATCCCAAAAAGCAGTAAGAATAGTATCACATATTTCTGTAGTTATTTTATTTTCAATTTCTTTTATTTTATTCTTAACTTCATAAGAGTTAAGTTTTTCGGATATACTTAAGGCCTTTATGTCTTTGTAACGCCCCAAAATCGGGGGTCCTTTATTTAACAAAATTCAGGCAGAGTCTTTTTTGTATGGAGAGGTCTACCCCAAAATAAAACCTGTGTAATTATACTATACTGATCATACTGGGTCCATTTATAAATAAATATTGACTACACCGGGTCCATTTATAAGTAAACATTGACTACATTACGGTTTAAAACCATTACATCATAAGAGCACTAATAGAATCCATAAAGAAATGAGACTTCATTCATCATCCATAAAGACTTACAGCATTATCCAAAAGAATAAGCCCAAATCATGGCTACTACCTCAAAAGATTTACATTTAAACTTAGCAGCAGAATAAACAAAATATTAGACTTCACATGATTGTACATAATTGTTTCTAGTCTAGCACAAAAAT
Source organism: Ilex asprella (assembly GCA_023539305.1). NCBI lineage: Eukaryota > Viridiplantae > Streptophyta > Magnoliopsida > Aquifoliales > Aquifoliaceae > Ilex > Ilex asprella. The sequence continues at coordinate 9,131,088 of CM042191.1, forward strand.
AAACGACATCTCTAGATGTCCTACTTGGGATCCAAGTACCCCTCTAATGAAGCTTCTCCATGGCCCGGCTCGTTAGCACCGAGCTCCTCCTCTAACCCATAATCTATAAAATATTTAACTGGAGGGAGTGAGCACGAAGCTCTGTAGAAAAATCCTTTCAAACTCGAACAAGGTTTATAAAACAGATAAAAACTGGTAGGTCTCATTTCGTGAATAACATATATCAATTTTGAAGAAAAAATAAGACATTTTAAATAGATCTCAAGTTTAAGCCATAACAATAATCAAATGAAAGGATAAAGTAAATTTCACAACAATAAACCATTTTCAGCCTTAAGCCATTTAGGAAGGACGCCTTTCGATGCATTGTCCTATACCAATTCACCAGCCAAGACGATCCAACCTATTATCCCATGTCTACTTGTTCATCCTTGTACCATGTATGTTGATTTCTTCTCATGAATCTACCCAATGATTATACCTAGTCCACCAATCACAATCACAATCACAAGCACTTTAGGAAAGGGCGTTTACCATCCCAATGGCAGTGATGAGTCCCTTACCAGGAAAAGTATATCATCCCTTGTTCCAACTCCAGTGAACGATGGTGGTCGCATTACCAAATGACAATCCACTACAAGTGTTAGGAAACCATCTCACCCCCACTGGGATAGACTAACCTCTAACACTCAACGACATCTTTCGATGGAAATCCAAGTCCATCACAACGACCATACAAATGAGGATACCAAGAATATTCTCCATTCACAAACCATTTCAAAGAATTATCAAAATCTACAATTTCTCATTTTACAAACATATCATAAAAATCCTCATATTTATCATGTAATAATTCCAATAACCAATTAAGGAAAAATACAAGAGATCACTACAACATCATTTATTACTCAACACAAATCACTAAAGTTTTAGAAATCAAGAACAAATGAATATTGAGAGAAAAATCCACCTCTCATGAGAACAAGAGTTTTCAAAACAAGAAATAGAGGTTTCATGGCAATCCAACTATAGTCTTGTTAAAAACATGATAATATTTGCAAGAATATCAAGAACCAAAGATTTCCTAACACATATCTAAGATTTAGAGTCAAAAACATATATATATACACATAGATATATATAGCCCTAGCCTCAATGAACAAGAGTGAGAAAAACCCTACCTTGAATTAAAGTCCCAAACCAAAGCCCAAGCTCTAGAGACCTCATTTCTCCCTTTCATCTATCTTCTCCTAGGGTGCTAAGAGGTTTGGGGGTGAGAGATGTGAAAAAAAATGGAAGCAAAGGGGCTGGAATCTGTGCTTCAAACACTGCTGCCCCTGAAGTTACTATTTACAATCTGTTTAGGTTGTCTCTAAAATTACGATTTTGCCATTAAGAATCTCTAATTTGATCCATAAGACTACCCTAAGGTTTTTCGATATTCCAGATTCATTTTTAATGTTATTTTAACCTAAAAATATTTATTTTTATGATTTATTTCAAAAAATTAAAATTTCTATTTTATTCTTCTGAACCGCTGTAGGTGCTATTCTTACGGTTTTAATATATATATGGTTTATTCTTACGTCATTGCATATATAAGAATCTCCAAACAAGTACGTTACTATATTAATATAAACATATGGGGGTTTACACATTCAATGTCTAAGAAGAAAGCACAACACTTTACTATCCAAGGAACACTACAGTGTAGATTTTTGGTCAACTTCGGAGAATAAACTGACTTGACTCAGGTATTTCTAATATATGTGACCTATATGGTTGGAAAGATATACGAGTTCGGGTTTTAACAAAAATAACAGTGTGTAATTTGGACTTTCCAACAAAGAGTTATGATCAAATTGGTGAAAGGTAGTGTGCCGGACTGTTTGGTTCTTCTATACTTGTCTAACTCAAGTTTGGGTGTCTTTTGTCACAAATCCTATCTCATACCCATCTCCAATATAGGTAGTATGACTTACATAAAGATCCATGTCTAGCATTATTCATTAACCAAAACCAAATTACCATCCGTCTCCTAGAATCATCCAGAACAAGATGATGTAGAACTAGTATATCCATCAAAATTTTTCTTCAATTCATCTAAGCTAGCTCATTGATGAGAAAGCAAAATGTGATATTTTTCTCTTTTATTATTTAGCCTTTTATACTTATTATTCTTACAATTTTATTTAGGATGTAAATGGAGACGTTAAATGCAAAACAAAGCTAATTTGACGATTATTGATAGTGTAGACATGTGAGGGTTTACAGTCTTCTTTCAAGAAATTTAATTGATTTTCTTTATGAATTAAATTTTATTTATCGAATTTATTATTTTTATTTGTGGTGGAGTTATGAACTCAAATAATATCTATTGTCCATTTAAAATGGTTAAAATTCCTTTTAAATCAATTCTTTCAATGGGTTTGATCATAGATAAATATGGTGTTACCAAAATTACAAATTGATTTAAATTTGCTATAAGCATAAAAGTAGTTGGAATGCAAATTCTTTGGTTACAGATGTAAACATTCATAAGTTTAAATTTTATATTTAATTTTGAACCATTAGTCGTACTTAATGACTGAGTTGATTTTTCAAAATATTTTGTAGGAATTAATCCTTCTCTAATACAATTGATATCTACTCCACTGTCTATTAAAACAATTGTTTCGACAGTAAATTCTGGATTTATTACAAGTATAATCTTAACATACCATTTTTGATAAGTTATTTTTTCGAATACATTTAAATATTCACACTTTTTTGTCTTCTTCATTCGTAATTGACATTTTCTCAAGTGCCAAAAGTATTTGTTTTATTGTTTTTATTTCAAATTTAAGTTGATTAATTTCTCCTTTAAGGCCTTGCATCAAAGCATCTTTTTCTTCAATTTTCATAATTTCTGTTCTATTAAGAACTTCTTTTAGAGAATAAGGTTGAGTCAGAGAAGGTTTCTTCTCTTCTGGTGTTAATTCCAAATATTGCTCAATAGCTTTTCTTTTTGATGTTGGATCTTGAATTTGATCTATAAGATTAAGAATTAAAGTTTGTGACTTAGTCAAAGTATTTATGCTTAATCCATTCATGTCTAAAATCGCTTTATAATAATTAGCCTATGCATGACAGTGTGATGAATGAGCTTTATCTTGTCCTAAGTGTTCTTCATCTGATGATGATTCACTTATTTTTTCTAATCAACGAGTATTCTGCGGGCTGATGGATGATCAACGGGGTAATTACGGACATCCGGATTTTGTGGCGTCACAGGTTCAGTACCATATAAGTGTTGGAGGATGAGCCAAGAGGTCCAAGAGTGCAACCAAGGCCACTGCAAGCAAAATTGAGGGAAAAAACCCTTTCTACTGGTACGACAAAGGACAGAAGAAGGTTTTATCAGTAAGACATCATTCCTATTGGTAGGTGCAAAACAGAGAATGGTCTTATTGGTAGGTTAGTATTTTTTTACCGGTAGGTTGAAGATAAAAATACGTCCTACCAATAAAAGAGCACAGCAACCAGTAGTACAAAAATAATGAACAGTCCTACCAGTAGGTTTTTTTTTGCTTTCTACCAGTAGGTTCCTGAAGATTCGGTAATTTTTAGCACAAGATCTCTTATAATTACTCAAGTTTAGCAAGAGATAGGAGAGCTCAACATTTCTTCTTCTCTTTCCTAGGTTTTTTAGATTTTCTTCTTCTCTTTCAAGTTTTCTTCATTGTTTTACTTTACAAGCTTTCTTTTAATTCAAGTATTTAATTTCTGCAACGTGATTACTTTTGGATTCCTTTCTGCAAACAATTTACAATATTGCAATTTTAATTCTTGTCTTCTTACTTTAATTTACGATGATATTTTCTTTAATGGCTTTCAATTTAATTTCTATCACAAGTGAGTAGTCGTTCACCTGTTTGATCGGATGAAGTAGTCTCATTCGTGAATTTGGGGTTGTTGACTCAAAACTAGGGTTTTTCTACTGTCCTTGGTTAATAGAATGGGATAAATTAAGACACTGTCGATTACATATCTCATTGCTTAACCGTTGACAACTAAGACTTGACACTGATAATTCTAGTAATCACTGTAATTGTAGTAAATTCTATTTAATGGATTTAATTGATTTGAGTACATATATGTTATTTATGAATTGGGTGTTTAATGAATATCTACCACTTGAGTGCGTTTTACCACAATCTCGAGTGAGTTATAGATTTTGAGTCAAAATACCTATTCATGGTGAGGTGATCTCTACCGATCAACCGATTCTTTTCTTTAAATGTTATTTCTTTAAGTAATTAAGTTTTCAAACCAACTCTCAAAATTCCAAGTTTTACTTCTTTATGTCTCAGCACCCTTTGAGCCAATCATCTTCCCTGAGGAGACGACCTCGGTAATCAACTGAGTTACAAAAGATACCCCTTCCCGCACTTGAAAATTCCTTATTAATTATTACCACCCTAAGGAGCAAGTATTTATATCTCCATGGGTATCACCTAACTCATAGAGTTCTTTTACGTTAAACACATATCTTGTATTAGAGAAATCATCTTCAAGGAAAATTGTATCCTGTGACTCAATTTCAATAATCATTCCATCAAGTTGTTCACCTATAAACATATAGCACTTAGATTGCTCAGAACAATGGATGAAGATACATTTCTTCCCTCTAGGACTTAACTTCCCATTCTTATGAGAACTATTGTGAATATAAGCCGCTGTGCATAGCTTTTTATTATTATTATTTTTACTATGTTGTGAATATAACTTCCCATACATTTCTAATTTATGTGCATAGCCTATTTTTTTATTTATTTATTCTTCTCTTGCATTTAAGTAAGGGACACATTACACAATAGACTTGTAAGACTTGAACCCACACACACTGTCGAAATGGAAGGTTTAAAGAATGAGAACCCACCACATGTAGGGAACTAGGGAAACAACTTCCCTATAATTACACCTGGTCCAAATAACGGAAACGTTGGAAATAATCTCCCGCTGGCTCCATATGTGAGGATGATGAGAGACTATCTTCAACCCACTCGTTTTTCCACTTTGTGCGTATTGGGGATGCTTCAGTTGCTTCCACAATTCCATAGTGTGGATAAGAAAAACCCCTACCTCCATATTAAGGAATTTGAGGAGGTAGTTAACACGTTCCTATAACATAATATGCTTGAGAAAGTGGCGAAAATGAAATTATTCTTATTGAGCAACACCCTTCTTGTACTCAATAGGGATGTCCATTAGTCTTGCAGCTCAAGCAGTCTTTGATCACATAAGTAGAAGTTGGAAAGAACTACAATAGAGACAGTTGCTTGGTTGCTCAAGCACACTCCACTATCGAGGTTCAGACACATTATTTTTTAGTTTAGTAGCCACTACTTGAAGGCTGCTAGCGGATGACTCGAGCTAGCTATCACGAATCTGAGTTTTATTTGTCTGCAATTAAACTATACTTTTGGGACCTGTATATATGGTACAATATTTTCTCTACAAGATAGGTCTCAAGAAGCCTAAATGACCATCTAAATAGGCAAGACATCCTAGACTTCGACAATCCAAAAGGCTATCTCTCCTTAGATTGGGATTATCTACTAAAAACTATAGTAAAACAGTTTATAAATGTCTACGTGGTGGACTTGATTTTACCAAAGATGATGAGAATGTGAACTCCCAACCATTTATGCACTGCAGAGATCATTTCTTATTTTGTGCCATCTTGAGTTATTGATCTTATTAATACAAGGGATAGAAAGATTAATAGAACCACCCTTTAAAATTTTAGAGGTAAAGAGATCTTATAAAGATTCCAATGATCAAAGGTGGATTTTAAAGACAGATTTTGGATCTCAATTTGTGCTTAGAAGTTAGTGCTCAAGCACTCGCAGTTGACTCTGAAGTGAATATTGAAGTTAAGAAAACGTCTAACCATGGTATTGACTGAGGTATATGTATTTTTAAGACTTGTAATCTTACTTTGAGGCCAGTGGATCAGTTTTGGGAGATTTTAATATTTTTGTCCGAAAGGGTTTCCATGTAAAATTATTTGTGTTATTGTTGCTTACTTTTCATCATATCTATTTGCATGTTTGTAATTTTACACCCCTTACATTCTTAATTAAATGATTGAATTTGAATTGCTTTGTGGGTGTGTGAGGAATAATTGGGTAAATACAATTGTATTTGATGATGCATAAATTGGTTTGCACACCACCTGTCAATTAAGCAGTAAAAAATACAGTAAAGTAGAGGGAGAGAGAAGACCAAGTTTATAGTAGTTCGGTCAAGGTGACCTATGTCCACTTAGAATGGCAAGGGTCGCTGGCACTTTATTAACTCCGGTGTAGTGAGAAAGCAAAAAGTTCCTAGCTTTGAGAGAGGAGGAGAGAATTATCTCGAATGAGTCTGATGCCCCCAAGTGTTGGTGGGACTTATAATTTATAGTTGCTCAGGATAGTAATTGAATAGCTAGTTTGACGGTCATAACGAATTAGGGTAACTTAATGGTAATTAAGTAGCTGATCCGATGGAGGCGCACATCTTCTCAACGGGCGAGGTGGTTACAATATTCTCCATAACTCTTCCCAAGGCGGCTTGGATGAGGCTCTTGGGATGACCCTTACTCCAAAGTGGTGAGGAGGAGACTCTTGGACGACCCTTACTCCAAGGTGGCGAAGAGGAGGCTCTTGGATGACCCTTTTGTGCTCCTTGCTAATGTAGGTCCTTGAGCTTGACCGGGGTGACCACATTAAGCTGGACTTGTTGCATCTCTTAGAAATGGGTCTTTAGTTCGGACCGGGCTTATAACATGAGTTGGACTCTTGGGCTTAGCCCATCATTTGCCTCCCAATGCCCTGCATCTAACGGAACTTAGAAAGGAGGGTATTCAAGTTGAGTTTGAATTTTCGGATGACCGACATAACTAGAAAAACTTCGAGAGGCCAAAACTTGTGCTTTTAGGCATTTTTTGAGCTTTTAACAACATCAATCACAGCCAAAGGCTTTGGGCGAGCAAGCACTCTCCTAGGTGAGTTGAATTTTTTTAAAAAAAAAACTTTAGGAGGCCAAAACACCTGTTTTTGGGCCTTTTTTGGAATTTTTACAGCATCTTTCACGGCCACATGTAGTGAATTTTGTAAGGCTCGTCAAGATCTTCGATTTGATATATGATAAGCCCTATGTGGAGTTTCGGATCAAAAGTTATAGTCAAAATAGCGTGCAACCATTTTTAAATCCGAATTTTTTGAAAACTCCCCTTGATCAGCGACTTCCTCCCTTCCAGTATACTCCTTTTTCTTGTAGGACTCCAGTGACTACATAAACTCCTTTCCTTCTTTGGATTCTTGAAGAGCCTAGGTTGTAATTTCGGCACCCAGGCCACGGAGATGGGCGCTGCTTTGGATGTCTTAGGCGAGCTGGGGGAGTAGGCCATGGAGGTGGGCGAGATGGTCGTTAAGGCGCCTAGGCTGGGTGCTGATGGTGGTGCAGGGGCGCGGGGCAGCCCGTTGGGCGGGTAGTGAGGCACCCCTTAGGTACTAGTTTGAAGAGTTTTGGCAAGGATGGAGCTTTGGATGGGCAAGGGGCTGCCTTGGGCTCCTTGGATGAGCGGGGGCTGCCTTGGGCGCTTTGGGCGAACCTGGAGCTTCCTTGGGCGAGCTTGGTCATAGAGTTAAAAGACAGAGTACGTCGAACACTTTTGGTGGTGATGATCCAACTTCTCCAAGTGTAACTTCTCAAAATCAAATTCCTCAAGACTTCCCTGGCATTGGCTCAGACAAAGTTTCACCCTTTCGCGCCAAAAGCACCAAGGTAAGGTAGCTCTCAATGATGATGGATCGAAAGTACTATCTCCAGCACTTTAAATACGGACACCAATATTTTGCGGAATGTCTCTGCCTACCACATTCCTCCGAATGTGTTGTGCCATCAAGCCGAGATGGACACAAAAGGATGAGGCCCAATTGTTTACATTCAATTTAATGTAGTCCCTCGGGTTGCATACGACCTGAGTTTCAAGAGTCTGGCTAAAGATGACAAAAATAATATTATTCCAAACATTAAAATATCTATCATAATTACTTGGAGAGAGAGGTAGACCGCTTGCGCTAAAGCAAAGATAGAGTTTGAGGATTGCTCGTGCGAGAGCTACACCTTTTGAGATCGAGGTTGTGGCTACCCATGAGAGAGTTCTTAAACTTGAGGTATAGGCTGTTTTCTTGAGAGCAGACAGAGGCCAAGCTTTTGGCGACCCGTGAGGAAGCCGCTCAGCTGAAGATATTGGTTGTCTGTTTGAGAGCAATGCAGATGTCAAGCTTTTGGTGACCCATGGGAGAGCCGCTATGATGGAGATATATGATGTCTGTTTGAGAACAGTGCAGAGACAAAGCTTTTGGAGACCCGCGAGAGAGCCACTAAGCTAGAGATATAGGCTGCCTGCTTGAGAATAGTGCAGAGGTCAAGCTTTGTCGACCCGTTAGAGAGACGCTAGGCTAGAGATATAGACTGTCTATTTGAGAACAGTGCAGAGGTCAAGCTTTTGGCGACTCGTGAGAGAGTCGCTAAGCTGCAGATATAGACTATCTGTTTAAGAACAGTGTAGAGACAGGTCAAGCTTGTGGCGACCGATGATATGATTCACCTCGCCTAGACCTGTTGATGTCTTCAGCATTCATATATTTTTGAGTTTTTTTCAATAGTTTTGACATGCTCTTTGGTGACCGCTTCATCACTGAGAAAAGGAAGCTTGATGTTTGGAGGCCTCCTAGAAAGGCGGTCATGATGAATTTGTCGTTGGGCTCCTCCATTTGGAGGATCTCCTCGTTAAAATGAGTGAGATAGCTCCTAAGGCTTTCGTCTCGATCCTACTTTATGTTGAGCAGGTGAGTGGCTGACTTCTGGTGACGGCGTCCTCCGATGAAGTGCGACATGAAGAACCTACTCAGTTCAGCAAATGAACCAATGGAGGCTGGGGAAAGCTTGGCGAACCATTGTCGAGCAGATCCCTTCAAGGTGGGTGGGAACGTTTCGCACATGATTTCGTCAGGGACGTTGTGCAGCTGCATCAAGGTCTTAAAAGTTTTAAGGTGGTTCAGTGGATCCTTTGTACCATCAAAGGTTTCGATAGATGACATCTTGAATTTCTGAAGAAGTGGGTAGTTTGCCATGTCAGGATTGAAAGGCGTGTCAGTTCGCCGTACGAGGTACTCCACTGTCTCGGGTCCATGTGCCTTCACGGTGTTGAAGACGTCACCCAGTTGATTTTACACCTCCTTAAATTCTTTGTCCCAATGATTAGGAGGTCCTCTGGAATTATCATGAAAATAACTCTCATGCTATACACTTTGGTTTTTGCTCTCATCCTCTTGGAAATGAGGGTTTCCACCATGAGAAGTGGGAGGTGGAGGTGGAGGTCCCTCATGGTGGGCTCCCTTGTGTGGGGCGCCCAAAGGTGGGGCGCCTATATGGGGAGCGCCTTGATGACTAAGGCCTAGGGCTCACCTGACTTGAGGTCTAGGTTATGCTCCTCCTTGTTGTCCGAGCATCAATTACAAAATTTGCTGGTTCTGGGCTACAAACTGTTGCATTGTATTCAGCATCTACTGTGCATTTAGGACGGGATTGGCAGGTGGAGGAGCAAACTCCTCTTCTCGTGTTTGATTGTCTTTAGGCTGATTCATTGATCTAGTGATGATCGCCTTTGATTCAGCAAATAAAGTGTTTAGATGGGAATTTTGTCGTTCCCATAGACGACGTCAAATTGATGATGCACAAATTGGTTTGCACATCACCTGTCAATTAAGAAGTAAAAAATGCAGTAAAGTAGAGGGAGAGAGAAGACTAAGTTTATAGTGGTTCGGTCAAGGTGACCTACATCCACTTAGAATGACAAGGATCGCCTGAATTTTATTAACTCCAATGTAGTGGGACAGCAGAAGGTTACAAGCTTTAAGAGAGGAGGAGATAATTATCTCGAAAGAGTCTGACGCCCCCCAAGTGTTAGTGGAACTTACAATTTATAGTCGCTCATCATAGTAATTGAATAGCTAATCTGACGGTCATAACGGATTGTGGTGACTTAATGGTAATTAAGTAGCTGATCCGGTGGAGACATACCTCTTCTCAACGGGCAAGGTGGTTACAATATTCTCCATAACTCTTCCCAAGGAGGCTTGGATGAGATTCTTGGGATGACCCTTACTCCAAGGTGGTGAGGAGGAGATTCTTGGACGACCCTTACTCCAAGGCGGCTTGGAAGAGGCTCTTGGATGACCCTTTGTGCCCTTTGCTAATGTAGGTCCTTGAGCTTGATGAGCTTGATCGAGTTGACTACATTGAGCTGGACTTGTTGGATCTCTTAGAAATGGGTCTTTAGTTCAGACCGGGCTTATAACATGAGTTGGACTCTTGGGTTTGGCCCATCAGGATTGGTTGCTGGATACAATTGGAGAATTTTGCACTACTTTTTAAATTGATCATTGTGACTTTTTTTTTGGGTCATAATCATTGGGTTATTTGAATTAGGGGATTTAAAGCATTAATTAAAATAATTAATCAATTAGTGGAATTAGGTTTTGAATTAGGCATAAAATTTTGCATTGAGTGGCTAAGACTTCACCCCAATATAGGACAAGTAAATGCTTGATTACAGTGCCAGGATCGATCCACACACACATTCCATTGCTTATATAATTGGAAAACAAAATAACGGGCAACCTAATGAATAAAATATATCATAACCCATTGAATAAAGTAATGTACACAAAAAATGTTACTTATAATACCTCTAATTAGGTTGAAATATCTCGTGCCCATTCTATTTTGTTAACAATCACAAGGAAAAAAGGTTTAAGTAAACTCAAATTTAGACATTAACACTAGATCACAGGGTTTTGTATGTAAGATTAGGGTTTCGATTTTGTCAACTTAGGGGTGAGAGGAACGAGGAATGAGTTCTTCATATGAGTAATGCTACATGGACTTAAAAAGTAGACTTAAAAATTAGACTTGATAATTACAACCATTGATTTCACTGTAGATCCCAACATTTATTGGGACCTACTACCTATTCAATGGTTGAGATTATCAAGTCAAATTTTTAAGTCTAATTTTTAAGTCTATCTAGCATTACTCTCTTCATATTACTCTCTTCGTATAGAGTAGTTGCCAACTTAGGGTTTTGATGATGTTCATAGAAATGCAATATTGCCTCAAATTATATTTGATTGAATGTGAATCTCACTAAACTTATGTATTATTGAATGAATGTGATGATTTTTGGTAATTATAAAATAGTGGAGTAATTAGACGATGACATAATGTGACATGGATGACGTGGTCTCACCATTGCATTGAAAATTTCCCCTCCACCCTAGAGTACTATCCTTGCCGGTTTAACTCATGTAATGACTGTTTTACCCTTTGCTCGATTAATGATCCTTATCTTCACTTTCGTCTAACTACTCGTCAAAGCGCTGCTCGGTTGAAGCGTTGAATTGCATCACACCGGCAACGGCGAAGCTCCGACTGGGAGGTAAGTCTCTCTCTCTCTCTCTCCCCCCGAAACAATCTGTGCTCGTAGCTCACGGAGAGATCCAGATCTGCATCCGTCTCACGATCTGGATCTGTCTCTCTATCTCTCTCTGCGTCTGAGGAACAGATCTCCCTCTCCCTCAGCTGTAAAAGAAAAAGAGGGTGAAGCTGCCGAATGTAAATCGGACAGATAAAAAATGGGTGTTCTAGAGTGTGTTTATAAATTGTTCAATTGGGTGGTTTTGTGGTGATTGAGTAACTGAGATTTGTGGGAGATTAGTGAAGGAGTTAGCACTGTTGTGGGTTTTAGTTTAATTGCATGGATACACCGTGGTTAATTTATGGAATGTATATGTGAACAATTGAAGTTCGTTTTAATTTTCTTAGTGAATTGGACAAAGTTTGATCTTCTTCTTCATTCACTCATATGCACTACCTACGGTCGAGGTCGGAGGGTTTTCTTAACCCAATTGGGTGTCTATAATTTGAGTTCATTTTATTAATACTAAGGTGTCAGTTATGCTTGATTAACAAGTGTATTTAACTGCTATCCGGGTATGATTCTTTTACCTTTTTTCATCTTCTACTCTATGTTTTTCTGGTATATTGTTCAAGTGCTTGGTCGATTGCTACTCATATTTTTTTCATTTTGATGATTTGTGTGGTTCCATTTTGTGTTGATTATTTTCTTACAAATATTCAAGTTGTTCATAGCCAACAGTATTGTGTTTTTGTTTCATTTTGTTCTTGCAACTTCTTTCTTCTAGTTAATGTTGAGGTATTAAGAGACATGACTATTTTCAAGCACTTAAAAACTCTTAACTTTAACACTATGTTTGGGTAATGGGTTAAAGTATATTTAACTTTGATATATGATTTAAAGAAATCCAAAAATATGCTATTCTAATATTAAATGTGTCCAATGTAATTTTCTAATGCCGTTATTATCTTTGGTTTAAGTATAGATATACTTGGATTAGGATTGAGAGTAATTGGATGTAAAGTAATTGGGATTATTGGAATTTCTTGCTTGAAAAGGAATTTTATTCTCGAGCGTGTGAATATAAAAAAAAATGCTATTATTTGTTTGTTAATTCATCTGTTGCTTTGTTTTGCTTAGCTTCAATTGCATCACATTCATACCACATTCAATTTTGACTTCAGTCTTGTAAATGAAATGCAAGGGAGTTGACGTGATAAAATGTCAAACGAATTAATGACATCACTGGATTGATTGTTGTGTCGGATATAAGATGAGAAGAGAGATGATGAAGCAAACACTTGATTACTTCATAATTGTTGTGTATTTTTGTATAAGGCAACGCTTGATTATAATTACATGTGTAATCTCGGCTATTCTTTTTTTTTTTTTTGTAGGATGTTTAATTTTGTCTTTGTAATATTTAAATGGGTATATGTTTTCGATTATAGTATATTTGGAAATGTGTATTTGCACGTATATTTTTTTATTTGATGTGGAATGTATGATGGTATTGATATATAGGTTTGTGAATGTATATTTCTTTTTTTATAGGAAGTTTTATGGTAGGCTATCTCGGTTGGTAGGTGGATGGATGATGAGCTGCACCATTTATTTAGGGAGGGTTAATTATGGTTGTTGATTTGTGGAAGTTTAAGAGTGGTGTACAATTGAGATTGAAAAAAAAAAAAAATTTGCTTTGGGTGTAGTAGGAGTGGCATCTGCAACTTCCAAAATGGTAATATGTTCAAGAGTTTTTGGCAAAAAAAATGTTCCAAGATAGTCCCACCCATATTTGATCCATAAGATATGGTTGGATTGGCTAAGGGGTGTAATAGTCAAAACACATCATTTTAATATTTTTAAATCACCTTTGTTAGGGGGCTCCACGGAGATGTACCATTGGTTTACCAAACATTGGCATGGATACATATCCAATCTGGATATGAGCTTGGCCGTGTTTGGCTTGGATAGGCAAGGCTATATTTTTGATATCCTATCCAATCCACTCCCAGCATCCAAACACTCCCTGTTTGTGCTGTGTACTTTAGAGCTATTTTTCACTTATTTTCTTTGTTTATGTATCTTACAGCGATTTCATATACTTACACTAACGAGTTCTGCAGTTTTCAGTGATCTGCAAGGGGTTTTACAAAATTCAAAGGGAAATTGCAATTATCATGGCTTCTAAGTACGCTCATTGTTCTTGTTTTTCTCGTTCTTTTCTCTATATCACAATTGTCCCTAGGTTTAGTTATTTTGTTTAGTTGAAAAGCTAAAATCTTTCCCAATTATTTGCCTAGCTGATGACATATGCATCTAGTTTTGCTGTAGAAAGTCAATCAATAGCCTATATTATGTTTGCTAAGTATTTGCAAATGTATGCTTGCAGACTTACTGAAGTGATAACACGGGATGTGGCGAAGAAGGCTGTGATGTGGGGTGTGTTTCTAACTGTGATTATGATTTGAATTTCCTCACAATCTGTGCCGTTTAACTGCAAACTGAGATTTCCATGTGACTGTTCTATCGTAGTTACTTTTTTGGTGTTGTTAAAAGTTACAATTGATGCGAGTGGCCGAATGTCTGAGTGGTAAGTTTCATTGTGGATGCATCCAATTCAATTTCTAGAGTCTATGTGCAAAAGCAACTCTATAATTCCGTTAATTTGTAATTCTCAAATATTTGTAACTTTGCATACCCTTTCTCACTAGCTATTATGTCTTTGCAATATTCAGTCCATGTTCTATTTTTCTTAATCTCATTGCTTTAAATTTGCTAACTGTTATATTTTTGGTGTATGCTTACTGTGTTTTGGAATATCATGGGTGCATTTATCGGTCAATTGCTCTATGTGTGCTAATTTTCTTTGGTTTGAAGTTTGACCCAAGTTTAGAAAGCATAAGTTCATTTAAGTACCATTTAGTTGAGCTTTCTTCAAGTTCTTCTCTTTGACATGAGAACCAACCTTTTCACCTGTTTTTGATTTCTTAAAGTTAAAAAAATGTTTGATGATTGAAGAGATTTAAATTTGGAATCTCTTGGCACAATAAGCTTACAAGAATTCAAAGATACCATACACATTTGATGCATGTATATGTGCATGCATAAGGTGTATGTGTATCTGTATTAAATCAATGAGAAGGAAGATATGATGGTATGTTTGCATCTACGTGCATATCTAAGCATATAGGCTTAGAATTCGATGTCTGTGAGTACTCATTAGGCCATGAGACGAGTCAATAGGGATGCATCAGATCTATATGACAAAGCGTACTGATATTCTACGTAATGCTCAAGAAGATTTAACAAAGATACAAAATTGTTATGCAAGATGTAGAAGTGGATGAGGAATTGGGGCTAACCGATCCAATTAATTGCCCTCCATGAGCATTGTTGATATTAGAAGAGCAGGGGATTGCAAGACCCGCATTTGTAGATTTTGATTGGGTTATTGCCCAGTAATGGACAATCTAGTACCTATTTGGTGTGACCCTTAGGGGATGTGGAGAAGATGCCAGGTTGAATTCCGAGGGTCTCTTAAACTTGAAGAAGAGAAAGAAGTGGTGAGCTCGAAGCAAATAAAGGGAGTTTCAAAGAGTTAACAATTTCAATAAATGATGAAAAAGTGGGTAAAGGTTCGTGATTGGAGCGGTGGTGTAGGGAAACGGGTTGATGGAATGGGAGATAACAAAAATAAGTGTTTAAGGAATCTTAAATATGTAGTTAAGTATGAGGGAACTACTTTATAGAGGAAGGAAGGAAGGGTGGCATTGTTGGCTCATTGAGATTTTAGTTGAATGTGCACGTGTTAGGTGAGAAGGCGTTGTTTGAATGTAGTAGGGACACATTTAGGCCAAATGAATTTCGTTGGAAACTGTTAAAAAAAAAAAAGAAAAAATTTTGTTGGCAGTGTTTCAAGATTGTTGGGAGATTTTAAAGGTGGACTTAATGAAAGTGTTCGTGGAGTCTTTCTAAAATTCAGAGGTTAATCTCAATACCAATGCAGCCTATATTGGTTTGGTTTCGAAGAAATGTTTTTTTTTTTAAATTCATGACTACAAATACATAAGTATGGTTCTAGTCTTTATTACATTCTAGAGAAGCTTCTTGTTCATAAGATTAAGAAATCATTGGGTGATACAATTTCGAAATTTAGGTGTGTTTTTGTGAAAGGTATACAAATTTTGCATGTTGCTTTGATGGTAGCAAATGAGGTGGTGGAGTACAAGGCAATAGGAAAAGAAAAGATTTGTAAAAGCATTTCATCATGTAAGTAAGGCGATGGCACATCTATTTCATGGTTGGACAATTATGATCGACTTTGGAAGCCTAGGAGAAAGACTAGGAATTTTTGGTCCATTGATGATAGCTTATTAGGATCTATTTTATTATTATTTATTTGATTATTTAATTTAGGAGTACTTGTTTGTCTAGCAGCAGTAGTAGTGAGAGTTTGATTAGGAAATTGTTGTAAAGTTTTAGTATGATAGTAATTTGAGAGTTTGATTATTATACTCTTTAAGAATTTTAGTGGAAGAGTAGTTTTTATGTTGGTAGGGGACATAACCTATAAATATCGATGTAATTTCAACTATTTTTATTAGAGACTGTTATATTAATAAAATTGTTTATATTTGGAGAATTTGTGTATTTTTTGACCTAATACCTTGCAAGGAGTTGGTATCTCTTCTTCTTCTTCTTCCTTTCTATTCTCTCATTTCTTGCTCTATCATCCTGCATCATAAGGCTTTTCAGATTTTATTTTAGAGGGTAATGGTTTGGTTGCGGATGGAAGAAAAGCATAAAAATGTAAGAGTTTTATGAATTTTTGACTCATTGTTAATGGTAAGTCGAGAGGCAGATTTAATGCTTTTACGGGACATGGGCAGAGGGATCCATTGTCGCATTTTTTTTTTACTTTGGTTGTTGATGGATTGAATCGGTTAGTGGAGTGAGAAGAGAGTAAATTTAGTTGAGGGCTTTTCAATTGAGAGGGAAAAAGTGTTGTTTCCCATTTATAGTTTGCGGATGACACATTTTCTTTGTTTAAGATTTTTGAAATGCATATACTCATAAGTTACACCCTCAGCCAGATAATCAAAAGACTAGCATGAACCTTCTTTGATAGCATAAGATTTTATAGCAGATTGTTAATTCAAAATATTAAATGAATATTATTGAATTTTTAGAAGGTGGGTCTTGACACAATGGTAATGTTACTCTATTGTGACTTGAGCATCAAGGGTTTGAGTTGGGGAAACAATCTCTCCGCATGTGGGGGTAAGACATCAAAACTAAGGGTGTCAAACGTGTCGGGTTAAACGGGTGACTGGTGAAAAACATGTAAACCCGTACACGACACGTTTAATAAACGGGTAAAAAATTGGAACACGAACACGAACCGTTTAATAAACGGGTAACACGACACGACTCGTTTAATACGTCTAATTTTAAACGAGTCGGGTTGGGTTGGGTCGAGTTTACATGATAAACCACTCGTTTAACCCATTTAACACGGTAAACCACCTGTTTAACCCATTTACCTGTTTACCACACGTTTGACCAATTTAACACGGTAAGTCACTCATTTAACCATTTACCTGTTTATTTAAAAATGTTATATAATTTTATAAAACTAACAAATTAACACAAATAAATGTGATATTTAAAGATATCATACCACACCATATTATAAAGTACAAACTATAATCCAAAATATCCAAATTCCACCAACAACCATATTACAAATCATAAATACAATCCGAAATAACAATCATATTACAACCACAAATTCCATGATTCACAAAATCCCGCGAAAGATATTAAATCTCCACCTTCACGACAACGAACAAATTCAACAATCAAATTCCCATGCCCTACACAAATTAAAATGAAATATTATATAACATTAATAATTAAATAGACTCATAACTAGGTAAGTACCAAAAAGTTGGCATTACCTCTCTTTAGTCATGATCAATTATAGAATTAGAATATTGAGCAGATATAGTTTTATTAGACTTCATATTTTGATTGAAAACATCATCTATTTCCCCTTCCGAATCATCACTAGAATCATCTATAACTAAGCACAGCAAAACATAAATGAATCAATGATCACATGAATTAGTATAATGAGAAAAATAATACTAGTAAAATGGAATCAAACTTACTGATCTTCTCATGAATTCAATCTCTAGTACAAATCAAAGCTGGAACAGTTTCTGGCAAAAGTGAACTTCAATACTTATTCAAAACTCTACCACCGGTACTAAATGCAGATTCAGATGCAACTGTAGAAATAAGAATTGGCATCACATCATAAGCCAACCGAGACAATATAGGATGCCGAAACTGCTCTCCTTTACAAAAGGTTAGAATATGCAAGTCCTTCTTTCGATTAAGCCTTTTTTCATTAAAATACAATTGCAACTCAGTCACTCGAGAAACTGGAGAATCTTCTTCTTTCCGTTTTTCAAAATCCTATATTTTGTACAAAATAATTACGAATATACAATAAATTACCTTGATCACATTCAATTCAAACAAACTAAATTATATTTTACCAGAAAAAGGCTTTCAGAATCATCAAGACCATGAGTCTAGCTAACTTGTTTCTCACTACTTGAAGTACTTGGAACAACATGTAAGAAGTTGACAGAGTACAATTCAAAGAGTTCAAATAAAGTATCCTGAACACACTTGAACTCATAGGAATCACCACCATAAAGTTTTGAATAAGCCCAATCTCTTGTACCGAGGATCTAAGATGATAGCAATTGAAAGAATCATACTATACTTTGACCAATATTTGTCAAACTTGGCATACATATGACTTTCCATTATCCTCATAAAATTATCATTATCTGTCAATGCCTCCTTCAAAGTATGTTGAATTAGGAACACTTAGGGGAAGTACAAATTAGCTGTGGGATATGTTGTACCAGAGAATAAACAAGTAACTTTATGAAACACCTTCAACAAATTAGAAATCTTCTCTACTTTGCTCCATTCTTCTTGAGAAGGACAATGTCTATAATTAGAATTACTCAACTCTAAATAAATAAGTGCACGACGATAAAAAAGTGTACCATCAAGCATAATATAAGTTGAGTTCCACCTAGTTGGAACATCTTCTTGCAAACTTTTTTTACTCTCCAATGAAACTTGAGCAACACAATCCATGAACTTCTTTTTCCTTCCTGATGAACCTTTGACATATTTGATGAATTTTTATCACTGATTCATCAATTTCTTTAAGTCCATCTTGGACTATCAAATTCAGAATATGTGCACAACACCGAACATGGAAGAACTCACCATCCCTCAAGAGAGCATTTTTAAGGTTAAGTTGACTCTTCAATAACTCAACAAAACAATCATTACTAGAAGCATTATCCAAAGTCAAAGAAAACAATTTCCTATCAATTCCCCAATCAGTCAAAAATGTATAAATTTTCTCTGACAAGGCAATACCAGTATGGGGAGGGGGCATGAGACAAAAGTTTAAAATTTTTTTCTGCAACTTTCAATCTAGATCAACATAATGGGCTATGAGAGAAACATATTCATCAGTTGATATAGAAGTCCACAAATCAGATGTCAAACAAATTCTTCCAGGAAGGAAACCTAACACAATTTTAAGTTTATCCTTCTCTCTCTTATACATTTTTAACACATCTGACTTTCTAGTATTTCTAGAAGGCATCTTGATATTCTCATAAGCATACTTGAACATTGCTCTAATACCCTCATATTGGACAAATCGAAATGGTAAATCATGCTTAAGTATTGCCTCAACCGTTAACTCACGAAATTTTTTAGGATCAAATTTTGTAGATCGCATTAACATAGATCCTTGACCTTGACTTAGAAGTAATTGTCCAATATCCCTGCTGTTTTTGTTCACACATTTTTTCATGTGAGTATGCATGTTACCAGTTCCATGACTAGAAGCACACATATATTTGATACCACAAATATTACATGTAGCACGCTTCTTGCCGTCTGAATATTTTTCATTTAATTCTGTAAAATATTTCCATACTATTGAAGTCTTTTGTCGCTAACGATTAGATTTACCTTTTTCTATAGTTGTACCAGTTGATGTCTGTGTTGTTGGAGCTGCAACTGCATTAGATTCATGCCCGACTTGATCTTCTTCATTAGAAATTATTATATTATGTTTGGAAGAATCCATCTGTTTAAGACAAAAAAATATAGTTAAATAACTTAAATTGATTAAGTGAAAAGTATTTGCGAAGAAAACAATTGAAAAATGATTATAATTTGATCATTGATTTCCTAAAAACAATCACATGCATCATTCCATTTAATCATGTTCATCACTTTGGAATTGTGATCATAAGAACAAAATTACATTGGATCTATTTTAGCAGATTAAACTAGTTATATTTCCATTCACTCACTAATCAAAGGTATCGATCTAACACAGTCTGTAAAACACCACAATACATGGGTGGTTTTAACTTTTAAGTAGTTGGAATACTGATGTATAGGTTTTAACTTTTAAGTAGTTGGAATACTGATGTTTAAGCATATTGTCTTGGTTTGAATAACATCAAATCCAACCCAAATAGAAGAATATCCATAGTATATGCGTATAGGACCTATAGATATATTTTGACATGTTCTTAATTAAATTGATCAAAACTCGGAAACGATTAAGAAACATTGAAATTAGGTAACATATCAAACAAGCTAAAGAGCGTTTGTTAATGGGAGCATAAAACATCAGAGAATTTAAATAAATAAATAAATAACCTCTAAAGAAAGGCTGTGTGTGGAAGAAAGAGCTCAAACACTCACCTCAGATGAGGGTTAAGTGAAAAGTGAAAAATTTTCTTCTCAATGTGTTTTTCGTGCTCAAGCCTAGTCGAATAGAAATTACAAAGTTGATTTTGCAGTGAGGAAGACGAGAAGAGGGAGGGAGGTAGGGGGGAAAGGAGAATATCCTTGATCCGCAAACGGATCTACTCAAACACAGATATGCTCGAAGGTATCGATCTAACATAGATCTGCTCAAAAATTTATCATTCCCAGCTATAATCAACTCAGATCTAACACAGATCTACTCGCTGAGAGGGAGGGAGAGATAGAGAGGAGCAAAAGATGGAGGGCCTGCTGGAATGGACTGGAGGCGCAGACAGCCGTTCAAGAATTTGCAAAATTAGATTAGGGTTAAGAAAAAATACCTTTATATATTTTCTATATGACTTTTATTAAAAAAAAAAATTGATTATTTTTTTTTAAAGTTATTATTTTATTAATTTTATTTAAACGGGTTAACATGTCTCACCTGAACACGATCCGTTTATTAAACGTGTTAAACGGGTTGACCCGTTTATCACCCGAACCTGTTAAGGTCTCACTTAAACCCGTTTAATCAACGGTTAATGGTGTCGGTTAATTGTATCGTGTTGGATTTTGACAGGCCTAATCAAAACCTTTCAAGACCCAATAATGGTGGGAGCCTTGTATACTGGGCAATCCTTTACTTGTAGAAATTTTAGTTTAGTTTCAAACTTTAAGGTAAATGTCTCAAGAATTTAGTGGCCAACTGACTTTTCAAAGGAGTAAACTAGCAAGTGTAGCATCTGATAAAAGGTCCTTTTACCGTTCCTCAATAGATGGAGGTGTTAGGAGTTAAACGATAGTTTATGTGCACGGGAGTGGTATATATTGCATGTGATGCAGCCCTTCTTTGGCTGTACATTAAGGAGTATAATTGCCGATACATGTGTAGGTTTAGAATTTCTAGTTTTTAAATATTAAGTTGAGCTTTACTATTTATTTCTTTTACTCCGGGGGGATTTACAGGTTGGTATTAATGTAGACAGGTGCATATTTATGTAAATGTGAACCCACTTTCAATTTATACATATGCATAATGTACACATGATTGTTATGTTCTGGGGGAGCCTTCATAGATAAAGCAAATAGCAAGCAGGTTTTTATTTTGCAAGCACTGAAACTTGGAGAATGTTTGGGAAGTGCAAGGACCAGCTCTTTTGGACACAGATTTGATCCACAACCCTAGTTTGTCAGGACCAAACTCCACATGGATCTGGTATTCCATGGACCCAATTCAGAGAAATGTCAAAGTAGGAATTTGGGGTGACTTGCATTGATAATAAAGAGAAAAGCTAGCAGGCATCATTGTAGCTATCTGCCTTTTATTTCCATATAAATTTTGGGCACTCCAAGAATGAAAGAAATCAAAAGAACTGGATGAAACAGTTTCACAGAGTGGCGGTGTTACTGCTCTACTCCAATTTATGTGAATGAAAATGAAACTCAAAAGACTCTCTCATTGGCACATGTCAAATGAAGATTAATTAAATGAGGATAAAGGGAAAAAAAAGGGCAGAATGCTTCGAAAGAAGAGTAAAATTCAAGAAGAGAAAAATATCAATTCAGTATTCTATTTGATAATCAAGTCTTGGACAGCAAAACCATTACATATAAAGTCCATTTTGAGGTAATCCTAAAAGCCCAAAGTAACACTAACCCCAAAAAAACACAAGAATAATACTTAAATTCTAAATTAGTAAATAAACACTGAAATTCTATCCAATAGCATTCATACAAATTTCGAAAATCCTAATTTTCAATTCCAAGGTCCATCCAATTCCTTTTTGATCCCATAACTTGTCCATGCTCAAAGTTTTGCAATTCAGTGATGATGGTACAAAACAGATTGGCGGGATGTAGAAGAGTCAGTTTGCTTAGGGGCGGGAGGCATTTTGGCTAGCATTTCTAGTTATTTCTCATTTTGAGGGAAGGTAGCAAAAATGTTGGAAAACTAAAAGAGGGATTGTCAACCCCCCCCCTCCCACGTTATCCCTCCTCCACCTCCTCCTCCTCCTCTAATAAGCAACAAATTTTATTAAAAATAGA
>CM042191.1:9153535-9196926 GCA_023539305.1 Ilex asprella
ACCTCCTCCTCCTCCTCTAATAAGCAACAAATTTTATTAAAAATAGAAAATAGATAGTACTAGAGACAAATAAGCGTTGACAGGTAGTCCAATCCTTATGTTAAACAACCAAAAACAGTCCCACTAAGGCAGCAAGTCTAAACGTAACACAACAACTATCAACAACAAAAGGCTTGCCAATTTCTCGAAATGCCAAAAGTCGCAATGTTGTCAAATTCTTTGGTGATCGATGCCCAAAAAGAAGCTAAGAAATGGATTTGTTCCATAAAACCTTCAATCACCTCACATTTAACCTCAAAGATATTTGCATTTCTCTCCATCCAAGTAATCCACATCTGTATTTATCTATCTATCTATCTATCTATCTATCTGTACTACTTATAAATGTCAGCATCTATGAAAAACTTTTGATTTCCTATTTTATCCTTAATTATTAATATAAAGTCAATTATATCCACATATTTGCTTTCATCCAATTTTTAATGTTTTCTATAGCTATTAGATTTATAAGTTTTTTTAGACTCTTTTATTAGTAGTATTTGACTTCTAAATTCTTTTGAACTCATTTATTTGTAGTACACTTGCATACAATTTATATAAACGGATCATCTTATCTTCTTGAAATGAATTCAAGACAACATCAAAGTTGAGATCACATATGCCATGAATCAATCACTTTCTCTCTACGACAAAAAGCATTATTCTTGGCTTCCAGCTCTTCTCATCTCATGGAATCATCTCATCAATCATTAGAGAAAGGGCAGCCTCTTGATTCTTCTCTACCCGACTGCTACGTTCTTTTGACCCCGATTGTATCCTCAATACCATGTTTTCTTTATGAACACTTCTATGGCCGAACAATGAAGCATCCAAAAGTCTTCTAAATTCATTGCACCCCCTTCCTTCTACCCTTTTTGGTATAATCAACCCCATTGTTCTATCCTTACTCATTACCTTACTGATCCTCAAGAATACACCCACTCTACTCGTTTCCATTTCCACCCACGCACAATATTGTGCATCCTTATATTTCTTCAAAAAACTCCCTTTTGTCCCCACCCAGTAGCCTCACCAATGGTTCTTCCCAGCCGCACAATCTCTGGTAAACACACAATGAAAAGATCCAAATCTATTCCACTCGGTAATTCTTATACTCTCACTAATGGATTCGACAATAGTGAGAGGGTGATCAAAATCGAGCCAAGAATAGAGCCCTGCTAGAAGCCCAAGCACTTGACAACCTCTTACAGCCTGGCTGACACCCTGATCGACCCCAAAAAACCATTTTGAAACCATACAAGAACCGTTAAACATCGCACTGAAACATACACAAGTCCAAATCGCACCTCTCTGGTGCAGATCAAATCAAAGCATCCCCAAATCTGCCCGAAATCAGTGCATCAAACAAATCACCCCTATTTTCCGTAAACATTCCAAATTAGCAAACCCATTAAGATGGCTTAAAAAATAATAATAAAAATCCACACAATTATCAGCATGGAATTTTGAGTCTAGAGGTGTGTTCTAGTGTTTGTATGTTGACGACTCATGCTTAGGGCATCCTTGACAGTGACGACAGCTAACAAAAAAACTTGAGCCCTTCTATGATGTTTTCTAATAATTTGTAGTGCTGGTAGTGTTCTGATACCAAGTTAAAATTGTGAATGTGGTATTAGCGTTCGTAAGTATCAATAGAATAAGATTGAAAGATTTGCGGAGTCTGTGCAATGCTTTGAGGTTTTAGGTTCATGTTATGAAGAAAATTGGGAAGAGTTTTGATGGATAAAATAGAGTTTTTATTTCTAGAGGGAGGCATAGTTTAGTGCTTTAGGTGTTTGCTAGCATTCCCATTTTTTAAATGTATCTTTTTAAGATGTTGTGGGAGGTGGACAAGTAGAACTGAAAGTATGATGAGGGATTTTCCTGGGGAAGAGAAGAGAGATCATTTGAGATGTTGGGTTTTTGTTCCCCGGTCTATAGATAGGGGAGGTCATGGTGTTGGGAATTGGAGTGCTAGCAATGTGACCCTTTTTTGGTCTATAGATACCGAGCTTCAGTATTGCCAAATGGCCAGGGATAGTCTAACTGCTTTTAACTTGGCAAAGAGGAGGATGTTCCAGGTTCTTCATGGTTCTGTGAGCAACTCGTGATTGGTAAATAAGGGTGCTGCTCCTTGATTATTTGGTAGGTGGTTTTGAGTAGGGAAGTCAATGAGCTCACAAAATTGGTATTATCAGGGTAGGATAGTGGATGGTCACTTGGTTGTAGGGTTTTGTAGGTTTTACCCCACGTTTAGATTGAGATTCGAGTGTTTGGTGGGGGATCTCTACATCCACAATACGGATGTTTGTATTTTGATCGATGCAAAGAAGAAGTAACTTTGAAGTGTACTATTTTGATGTTTGAGGCATATATCATTGAAAGTGGTGCCTTAGAACCTAGCTTAATGAGGGTAATGGCAAAAAGCTTTAGAGATTATAACCAAAACAGTTGTCCGTTTCCGGATATTAAAATGTTTTTTTGACATTCCTTGACGCATTTTAATTTATTAATGCAGGTACCCATTAGAGAACATGATCAGCCCCTGATTTTTGTTCATGATTAGGTATATAGCATCTATCAGAAACTGCTTCTTGCTTGTTTACAATCCATCAACCTGAAGTCATTACCCTTTGTTACACCATTGACCCTGAAATCCGACATCTTCTAGCTGCAAATTCTAGGAGAATCAGGCATAATAAAATCCTTTGATTGTTGCCCTACATTGATATGTGGCTGCAAAACATGTTGGTAGTGATATGAATATTAGGTTTTGACATGGTTCACTGTAATACAGAAGGTAGGTTTCTACAATTTGGACATGTGGCTGTGTTTTGATCAAATGTGGTACTAGGTTTCCTTTTTCTCTTTGTTTACGAACACGGCTGTTCGGACTCCCTCTCATACGAGATGCGTTACCATGGTCTCTTTCCCCTTTGGTAGGTCACACAATATGGATTAGTCGATTGACAAATCGGACCTTGGCTCGCTATCCCGTCGATGAACCAGTCTCTAAGTAGAAAGGGAACACAATAGAAAAATGTCATTTTTTCTTTTTTTTTTTTGGGGGGTGTGTGTATTTTCATTTGGAACCATTTAGATTGTGAGTTGAAAGGAAAACAAGAGATATTATTATTATTACGACTCTATAAGTATGTTACATGTTAATCATGAAAGATGCAAAATAGAAACCCTTTTATAGTAAGGGAAAACAATAGTGGAAAATGGCTAAACTACTAATATTAAAATATCATGAGTTTGCTAAGAAGAAAACATAAACACATAATGGTGTGAGACTTCGTAAAGAAATCTGTCAACTGCATAGTAAGTAGAAGGAAAGAAGGAAAAAAGGAAAGAGAAATAATGTCCAATTGAAGATGATGGCGCATAAAATAACAATCAATTTTAATGTGTTTTGTACACTCATGAAATATCGAGTTGTGGGCGATCTAAATGGTATTAGTGTTGTCGCAATATATAGGAGTAGACAAATGGATGCCAAGATCAGCAAGTAACCATTACAAACGAACTATCTCAGCCGTGGTGGAACCCTTAGCACGATACTCGACCTCAGTAGAAGAATGAGCAACTACATTATGTCTTTGCTCTTCTACGAACTAAGGGAATCACCAAGAAAGAGACAAAAACCAAGATGGACTTGCGATTAGTATAATCACCAGCCCAATCAGCATCGGAATAAGCCCCGAGTTCTGACACAGAAGAAGAAAATAATTGACTTTAGTGTAGAGTGCCCTGAAAATAGAGAAGAATGCAGATAACAACAGTCCAGTGAACTTGGTATATGAGGTAGCAAACAGACTAACGATATAAATTGCATAGGAAATGTTTGAGCAACTGTAACATATATCAACCTACCAATAATAGTGTGATATAACGTAGGATTAGATAAGGGAGTGCCATCAGAGGAATAATGAGCATTAAGCTCTAAGGGCGTCTTAGCTATTTGAGTGTTTGACAAGTGGGCTCGCTTTGAGAATGGAAATAACCAATGTTATCAGAACCGGATCGGTCATCGAACCTGCTAGGGTACTGGTTCAATGGTTCACTGGTCCAACCAGCGAGTCAACTGGTCGGACCGGTTATATAATAAAAAAAAATATATAATAATTATAAAATATAATAATTTAGCTAAAAAATATAAAATATGTCTAAAATGCATACAATTTATCATAAAATTAATAAAGTTTAATAAAAGTCAATAAGATTCATGAGGCATTACTTGTGAAATCTTCAAAGTCAATGAGATCAAAATTTCTATCCCTCAAGTAATACAATCACTCAATCCATTTTAACTTTAGTTAAAAATGAATTGAAAATTACATTTATTTCTAACCCTCTCTTTTCTAAAATGTTCATAGAATGCTCTGCATCATGAAAAACAAACACAAACTGATGTGGCTGATTTAGAAAGAAAAGAAAAAGCATATGGATATTTCTCCTCTCAGATCAAAGATGTTTCCTTATCTTCCACTGTTCTGGCCTGTTTGCTTTTACATTCGTCTGTATCGAAACGAATAATAATAGATTACAAAAAAAAAAAACGAGTGTACCTCAATATATCGACAGAGAAGTGGGGTTTAGAGAGCTAGCTATTTCCAAGGACCATCTGAGAAAAACAGAACTACAACTACATCTTCCTCTCACTGTTCATAACCCTGAAGCCTTTGGATTCCTTTTTCTTTTGAGAAAAGGGTAGCAGAAGGAACTCAACGGCAGACGATTCTGCCAAATTGCCTAAGTAATCATTTCCCAAAAAATCCAATGTGGACATTATCAAAATGAATGAAAGGGAGACAAGCACCACAGGCTTGGTCAAAACCCAAAGAAGCTTACCAGAATTGTTGGAGCCTGGTCGCCGGAGCAGTGGCTGATCGCAGTCGAACAGAGATGGTCGTGGTCGCCTGAAATCGTGATCGAAGATCCCTGGTCGTTGACTCGTTAGAGCCTGGTCGCCGGAGCAGTGGTTGATCGCAGTCGAATGAAGGTGGTCGTGGTCGCCTGAGCTGGTTGCTGCGATTTACTGATTTAGGGCAAAATAAACCCCAAATACAAAAAGAGACTGATTTATACAATTTAATTTTTAAACAGACATTAAACCGGCCGGTTTTTATAAAATCGGCGGTTCACGATTTTTGTTAAAAACCGTCCGGTTTTTCGGTTTTTAACCGGTTCACTTCCTTATACGGTTCAACTAAAGAACCGGACCGGTTGAGGTCCCGGTTCACGGTTGAACCGGTCCGGTCCGGTTCTGATAACACTGGAAATAACCCTTAAGAGAAGAGGCAACCTCAATACCAAAGAAATATCAGTGCCCACTCAAATCCTTCATTTTAAAATGATCTGGCAATTGATTTTTTAATAATTAGATAGATACTAACAGTGTCATCACTTGTAATGGTCATATCATTGACATATAATAAAAATACACTAGAACCTGAGGGTGAGGATCTTAGAAAAGAGTAGAGTCATGGCCACTGACATAAAAACCCAAACCACAAATGACAGAGGAAAATTTGGCGGAACATGCCCTGAAAGTCTGTAAAAGGCCAATTTATGCCTTGTGAAGTTTTCACACCTGACCAGAACAATGAGATAATCTAGAAGGAGCCATAAATACTTCTTTAGTCAAATCTCCATTAAGAAAGATATTTTGCACCTTGTGATTTTCTTAGCAACATGAGTAAATGTTGCTTTATAGTCTATGCCATTCTCTTTGACCAAATCCCTTGATTACGAACCTGGCCTTGTACCGTTCCATAGAACCACTAGATTTTGTCTTAATTTTATAGACCCATTTACAATCAACAGTGCGCTTGCCTATTGATTGGGGTAATGACACCGACTCCTACGTCCCACTCTTACGTAAAGCACTAAGTTCCTCTTCCATAACTTGTTTCTAAAGAGGGTCAAGAACAACCTCCTTATTGGAGGCAGGTTCAGAAAAGGAGTGGATAGAAGCTAAGAAAAAACAAAAATCAATATAATAACAAGAGTTAGAAACTAAACTGATCTAAACACTTATGAGGTCACCGAGGATAGCGAGAAACATGATCCATATTGTCAGAACTTGATTGAGTGACACTAGAGAAATTGGGAGGCACCGTGTCTGTAGAAGAGATAACTGTAGTCTTGCGAGCTTAGGTATGCATAATAGGAGGACGAGTGATTGGTGAATTAAAGGAGGAAAAGGTAAGATAGATCACAAACATAAGAGTCAGTAGGAACATCAATAAAAATGGATCAATATAAATGAAATCAAATTTGTGCAAATGTGAATAACTAAATGGAATAGAAAAGAAGAGAATATGCTCCATGAAAACATGACGAGAGACATAGAATTTGTGTGTAATAGGGTCATAGCAACAATACCCTATCTGACCCTCATCATAACTAAGAAAAATACATAAAATTGAAAGAGCATAAAATTTAGTACGAAGAACACTAGGAAGTAAGACAAAGTAGGCGCATCTAAACACACGCAAGGAGAAAATTAGGTGGCTTACCACACAATTTTTTAAATAGAGAAATTTCAGAAGTGAGGATACAATTAATCAGATGAACTATAGTAAAAATTGTTTTCCCCCAAAATGAACTGGGAACATTTGTACACAATAAGAGAGAGCGTGCCGTCTTCATAATATGTCGATGTATTTAATGACAGGAATATTGAGTGCGTATCATAGTACAAAAATAAGTGAATATAGAGAAAAATTCAGAATGATGTTTCATTAGATATATCCTATAGTACCTAGTATAATTATCAATGAAGGAGACATGATATTTGAACCCTCGTTTTGTTGGAATAGGAGCAGGTCACCACACATCAAAATAAATAAGATCAAAAGGTGCAAGAGAGCTAGTAAGACTAATATGAAAAGGTAATGCAATAAACTTAGCTAGCTTGTAGCTACAAGTGAAAATGGCATGACACTTAAGCTGCCCAACTATTAGTAAAGGATAAGAACTTCAAACGAGAATGAGAAATATAATGAGAATGTTACATATAAAAGCTGAAAGATTGTGGACTCAAATGAAAAGAAGATAAATCAACAGAAGAAGTAGAAACATTTGGAACATGTAGCTCATCCAACACATACAACCCTCTCTTTCTACCACCTGTCCCAATCGACGTCTTGAAACGTGGATCTTGGATAACACAACTAGAAGAAAAAAAAGTGAACTGAAAATTTAGAGTAAACTGATGGATATTATAGACATCTGTAAGTGTGAAGTGAGGAGAAATAATAGCCTCAACACCAACCAATGTCATTTGAGTACCATTGGGAAGTACATATACATATGGTGGAGAAAAAATAGATACAAACAAAGAAGAGTCAATGATCATGTGATGTGTAGTACTCGAATCAAAGACCCAAGTTGTTCAAGGTATATCTGAAGGACCAGAAGTGATCGAACCTATTGAAAAGAAGAGTCTAAAAGAGCATTGGGATGTTGAGATGACAAGAGTTTCTGCAACTGATCAATAATCATAGTCAAACTTGGAGTTTCACAATTTCCACTAGCTATAATTGTATCAGAAGTAATCCAAAACCTACAAGAAGTCCAAGACTAACTCCAACAAATTATTAAGTCTGAAAAGAAGCAAACCAAACAGCCCACTAATCACAAATATTCAACAACAAATATCCCTAAGTAACAACAATACCAAATAACCCAAAGCAAAGTCTAGCGAACAGCCCAAAGAGAAGCCCAGCAAACTGAGTCTCACTTCACATCTGATAGTAGTAAAGAGAGCTTGAAAACAAAAAGTGAAGCCCAGCCACGCAAATTCCAAAAGAATTAAAGTCCAAGGTAAAACAAGTGCCAAAAACAAACACCCCAAAGGCTGAACTGGCAAAATAATTCAAAAGCCTAAAGTAAGGAACCATTCAGATTAGGGGTTTAAGCAAAACAATTGCTAAATCATAGTATAGCTGCCAGAATTTCAGCAACCTCACAGCTCCTAAGTCACAACTCACAAAAGCCCAGAAGATCAAAGGCCCAACCAGAAGAACAGTAAGCCAACCCAGCCCAAACATTACAAATCCATCCCTAAACAACTGCAGAACAACTTATTTTTCAAGGCCCAGCAACAATTAGGAAGGAAACGACATTATTCCTATTGTTCAATGCAACATATGCAAGCACTGAACCACGCACGACCAGATATGCAAATCAGCAAAGGAGCAACACAGCAGGCCAACAAAATCAGCAATCCAAATAGTAGATCCCAACACAGAAGACCCAAACCGAGAGCCAAGAACCAGAAATTTGCAAGTTTTTGGCACAAAAGCTCACAGATTTCGTTCAAGGTGCTTCAATACCTCGAATCAATCACATATAACCCTAAATCACACCTTGCAAGAAGGATTTGTTGCAGAAAAGTTGAAGCAACTTCACATAAATAACAGATAAAGTTTCAGTCATATTTTTGGAAAATATTTGAAAAATAAAAAACAGAACCAGATGAGCACGAAATCAAAAACCAACTGCACCATATCAAAGCCCATATAAAGTCGATTAGGATGGTGGCTGCCCTCGTCACTGGCTGATGATGTCAGCCCTCGTTGAACCCAGAATTTTCTTCTGATTAAGAGTGAAGTCTTTCTAAACATGTTTAGGATCGAATTTAGGATCTAAGCATTGCTTTGATACCATGAAAATAATGAAAACAACGATAATGAAAGGAAAACAAGAGAAAATATTATTACGACCCTACAAGTCTGTTACAGCTTAACCATGAAAGATGCAAATAGGAGGGCAAAACACTACTCTAACATGAGTAATATTCATTTGAATTTTTCAAAATCACTGAACATGGTATTGTTTTGGCGGCTGAGTATAATTAGTGTTCACAATTTATTAGGGAGTCGAAAACATAACCTTCACAAGTATCTGTGTATATGCTTGCACTTGTGCATTTCCTTATTTCTTTGATATCTTTGGTTTTGGTGCCTCAGAGATGATCAAAAGTGTATTCATAACAATACTACATTTTGTATAGTTCACCTCGATTTAATGGGGAATTTCTTTGTAACAGGGCATTTGAAAGAGTTGTGTTGGACAAAGCAAGGTATGAGTTATTATTAATGGTTTATCTTGAAACCGGTGTGTTCTTGTTTCTTATTTGTATGTATCAAATGTTATTGCTTATTCATGCTTCAATCTTCGTCGGTGGTTTGGAAAATTATTGTCATCTTCATTTTTTAGTCCTTTCATTTTTATGGCATTATTTTGAGGTTAGCAACTAAGCTAAATAAATTTGTTTGTATGTAATCCTTGCATTCTGGCAGTTTTTGTTGACATAATTGGATGTTGCTGTTTAGGCTCTATGCCAACCAAATCAATGTTGATGATACCCATGAAATGCTAGATGCAAAGCTACAAATTGTAAAGGTAATCATGAAAGCTAAAAAAAATTGAAATTAAAAATTGCATGCATCTTAAATAAAAGTAAATCAAAAAATAGTAATGAGCTATACGCACAACTGGTGTTTACCGATGATCAAAATTTTATTTTGGTATCGAAATAAATCATTAAATAAATATCTAAATTCCTATGTTTCTAGGTGTTTTGGGACGTTTCTGGAACAAAATTTCAAACTTATTCTCTACTTTGATTTTGCTTAAAAAAATATTCTGAGACATTTTCGTGACGTTTTTGTTTACGAGCTTAACAAAGCTATGTATCAAAATGAATTTTTTATCCTTAGCGTTGGCAAGAGAATTAGGTCTAAGACAAACAAGTTCAACAAACTAGGTTAATTAGGTTGATAAACATTTGTATGTTGTACTAAAATTGGCTCTTATTTCTTTAGGGTTGGAGAGGTATATATGGTCATGTCTTTCTCTTATATTTTGTTTTTGCTTTTTGGACTCCAGAAATAATAAATATATAAATTTTATGATTGCAAAGTACTTTTTGTTTTGGGGTGTGTAAAGATGGGAACATTAGTTTATATTTTTACTATTGGGGAGTCATCGTTGTCAAGTTTATTTCCTTGTCCTTTTTCACTATCTTGCTATCATGAATGTAGTGTTGCTTCCAAAAAAATCTTAATGATAGGGACCCTTCGTTATTTAAGTTGTCTAGGAAGATTGGAATGATAGTTGAACAAATGAAAAGGGTTTCTTGTAGGTAGGATGTTGTGAGGTGAGGGAAGGATTTTTTTTTCCCTAGAACTAGAGATAAGGGAGGTCTTTCGATTGGAAATTTGAAGCCAAGAAATATTGTTCCATTGGGTAAGTTGAGTGGCTTTGGAGGTTTCCCCTAGAACAAAATTATCTATGGCATTTAGTTATCGAGAGCAAATATAGTTTACAAGCTGATGGATGGGATATTGATTGGATTGAAAGGAGAATTTTTTGGAGCTCGTGAAAGTTTATATCTTTGGGGATGGCAAGGTTTTCTCAAAATTTTAATTATATTGTGGGTAGTGGGGAAATATTGTATGATGGGATCATGTTGGGGTTATTATGGATTATTTTAGTATTTATTTATGTATTTGAATTGTAGTTAGTACTTGTCTTTTATAGTGTTAGTATTAGAGTAGGAGTTTTGATTTATGGTTTTTGAGTTCCCTACATAAATGGGCTGGTGTTATTATTTTTAGGTAGACTAGACTTATTGAATAATATTGAGAATTGTTCTTCTTAATATCTGTTTCTCATCCCCTTCTCATCTCATCTCATTCTTCTGTTTTTTCTTCTCTTCTCATCCCAATTATGCTTTTCTTAATCTACATCAAGTATCAGAGCTACTACGTTCTACATCAATTTGGTAACAAAGCCTAAATTTAGTCTATCAGTAATATGCTTTCTCCATCAGAATCATTGGTTGCCAAAGAACTTACTGTCGTTATTGTCGGTAAGCGTGGGTGTTTACGTCATTGGTTGCTTGGGAAAGGAGTTCAAACCCGTTGGCGCAAACGAGGGAAGAAGGTCTTCGTCCTACTACTAATAATCGCACACAAAGCAAGTTGAGAAGCCACTAGAGTAGGTGTTGTACAACTTTATAGTTTATGAATTTGTTATGGTTTTGAGAGAGACAAAATGGGTAGTGTGTTAGGTTACACAACTACACCTCATTTATATATATATGTACACAAAGGACAAAAATTCTTTTATTCTAGAAATAACACATAACGTAACAGTCCCCCTCAAGATGGTGCATAAATATCCCTCATATTTAACTTGCAAACAATGGGGTGAAAAACCTTACTACTAAGTCCGTTTATGAAAACATCGACTTGCTGATCTTTCGATTTCACAAAAGGCATACAAATCAAGCCCTTGTTTAACTTCTCTTTGATGAAGTACCGATTAATTTCGGCATGTTTAGTCTTGTCATATTGAACCAGATTATGAGCAATGTCAATAGCAGCCTTGTTATCACAATATAACCTCATAGGTCCATCACCATAAATTGCCAGCTTTCTAATGTTTGGACCAACATAAGTTCACAGGCTCTATGGGACATTGCTCTATATTCAACTTCTGCACTAGATCTTAGTTACTACTGCCAGCTTCTTGCTTCGCCATGTGACAAGATTTCCCCCAAGTGCAATAACTTGAAGTAGATTGTCTATCATCCACTTAGCTCTATCTAGTCTGCATCACTAAATGTTTCTAGTTTCAAGTGATCATTATTAGAAAACAAGACCCCTTTTCTTGGTGCTGACATGAGATACCTCAATATGCGGTACATGGCTTCAAGATGAGGGGTTCGAGAATTATGCATGAATTAACTAACAACACCCTTTGCATAAGTAATATCTGGCCAAGTATGTGAGAGATATATTGATCTCCCCACCAGTCTCTCGTATCTTTCTTTTCCAACTACCTCACCAACATTCCTGTCTCATCAAGAAGGTCAAGAACATACTTATTCAGGGACATAAAGATGCCTCTATTTGATCTGGTTTACCTCGGCAGTCCCAAGTCGTTGATTTCAAACTCCTTGGCCAACTAAGCTTTCAATTTGGTGATTTGATGCTCATCATTTCCAATTGTCACTATGTTGTCAACATATGCGATGAGGACCGCAATCTTGCCATCAACCTATATGATGAACATGGTATGATCTGGCTCTGTTTATATCCAAATTTCAGCATAGCTTTGAGAAACCGATCGAACCAAGCTTTGGGAGATTGTTTCAACCCTTCAAGAGACTTCTTTGGCTTACACATTTTTTTTTTTGTAAGATTTTTTTATTTATTAATATTCGAAAAAAATTACAAAGTAATGGTAAGCGTTATAGCCTTATTCCCAAAACAAATATACAAACTTCTTACATCCGAAAAGAATGAAAAAGAATCAAGAATACAAATCAACTTTCTCTTGAAGCACTGGAATGCAACACTGATTCTGCAGCAAGAGGATCTCGCCTGACTGGGCAGAGGTACAGAGGCTGTGAAATTAGTCGAACGCCTGTCTTGAACTGCCTGACTATCTAGAAAGTCAGCAACACCATTAGCCTCCCAATACACACCAGAAATCTAAAAATTTAGCCAGCTCAAAATCCCTATTATTTGCTCCAAAATTTTCAGATACTTCCTTGAGTTTTCACCGTACCCAAAACCATGTTTATTGGATCTGAGAATCAGGTTCTATAAAAATTCTGTATACCTCTAAACCATAGCTCACTACCATTCTTAAACCATCCAGCAAAGCCATGCATTCAGCATTCATATTAGAACCTTCCCCATAAAAGCAAGAGGCTGCCAAGACCATATTACCATTTGAATTTCACAACACCCCTCCACTTGATAAACCAGGATTTCCTTTTGATGCTCCATCCACATTCAATTTCAAAACACCATCTGGAGGAGGATGCCAACAAAGCCATACAACTTTAATCAAAACTCTATGAGACACTTTAACCCTCAGTTTACACGCCTTTCCTTCAGTCATTTGAGTTGGAAACCTTAGAGGAATCTTCATGTACATCTACAAATCTTCACGAAGAAAAGCATTCTTCACATTCAACTACTGTATATTTCACTCTAAATTTGTTGTATGAGAGAGAAGATTACGTATAGAGTTCATCTTTACCACCGGAGGTAAAAGTCTCTTGGTAATAGGAAACAACTATTCACTTCACAAGGGAAAAGATAAGTAGGGGCGGAGATTAAGGTAAGCCCTTAGCAACTAGTCCACCTTTGTACCTCTCGTCTGCCCCATTAGCTTGTAGTTTAGTAGGAAATACCTATTTGCACCCGAATAGAAACTAACTTCCATGTGTCATTGTTTTCCGGGGCTTTTATTTCCTCTACAATAGCTTCTCTCCACTTAGGATCAATGAGACACTCTTAGAGACAAGGAATTATGGGAGACAAAGTTAGAGATACAAACCACTATATGCTTTATTATTGTCAATCGTTTTCCCCGATTTCAGTACTTGAAATATACAATGAGTAGACAAAAAAATTACTGAACAATTCAAAGATTTTGTAATACTACTAACAGACAATAAATTAGTTGAGAAATTTGAAATGTAGAGAACAAAGGAAAGGGACAAGGCGGACAAAGAAACAACTGATCCTTTCCCAGAAATAGAGGATAAATATTCATTTGCCATTTTGACTCTATCCTTACCTAAATATGAAGAAAAAAAGGCTAGAAAAACTAGTCATATGATCAGTGGCTTCAGAATCTATTATCTAAGGAATGTATGAGGATAATTTAGTCAGCACACGAGCAGATATGCCCGTACGAGCAAAGTTGGAAGACGAGATGTGATTAGGAGCTGGGGTAGAGGAAACGTCAAGCCGAGCCATCAAACTCCTAAGAGTTTGCATCTCGTCTGGAGAGAAATTGGAGTGGGCAGACTGAGGAGTCTCTGAAGAGTGAGTCATATGTGCATGTGAGCTCGTATTACCACCTTGACCAACCCTACGACCACCACCCCGACCATGGGAGGGGCATCCAGTCTGTTTCCAACAGAATTCCCCAGTATGCCTCGTCTTCTCTCAATAGTCTCACTTTAAGATATCTTTAGTAACAGTGCTACTTGGCTCCGTGGACTTGGGCTGGACTAACCTATGTCATGCGGGGGATAGCAACCAATGTAGGCTGTTCTTGAGTGGAAGCATAAACCATCGTAATCCTTCGGCTTTCCTCTTACTGAATATGGGCATAGGCCTCTCGTAAAGTGGAAAATGGACTACGACCCAAAATTTGAACCCGAATTTGCTCCATATTAAGACCAACAAAAAAGTCAATACACTTGTTCCTTTTCCACTATTTGATGAAATTTTACTACATCATTAGTACACTATGCCTGAAAACTTTGATAGTAATCAAGTTCTTGCTATAAGGTAGTCAACTATGCATAGTACATGAAGTGTTTTTTCTTTTTGGTTGGTCTCCCTAACTTTCTTCTGGAGTTCATACACCTGAGCATTGTTGCTTGTTTGAGAATAGGTGTGAGCCACAATAGTACAAATTTTATGGGTTGTATCAAACAACAGAAAACCACGACAATAGAGGGTTGCATTGAATTAAGCAACCGGGACATAACTAAGGTATTGTCCGAAGTCCACTGCTTTAAGGAAGAATCACGTTCACTAGGTTTCTGAGTCTCACCGGTCAAATATCCATCCAAAGATATAGTCTGAATCGATAGCAAGCAAACTCGTGACCATGCCAAATAACAAATAATTACTTTCATCTAGCTTCTATGGATTAATTTGGGGAGAGGTGGTGTTTGCAAAGCCTTAAACGGCTAGACCCACCTCCTTTGCTACCTCCTCTTGTATGGGTAGAGGTCACACTGTTTTTTGCCATGTTCACTATAGAATCACCACAAAATTACACCCAAAAAACAAAAAAACTCCAAGTCATAGTCTACACAATCACTTCAAAACCAGAAAAATCCTCCAAATCACCTCAAGCCCAGAAAAACTCCTCCAAATAGCAGCAAAATAGGTTTGGTGGATCAACTGGAAGAGCTAGAAACAAGACCTGGTCGTCGGAGTAGAAGTAGATCGCAGATCTGCTAAAAAAGCTACTGTCGAGAATCAGAGGCGGCTAAAAAACCTCCCAAATCCAAACGAAAAGCCACAAAAACACACGGGCATGGTAGATCAAGCCCCAGTCGCACCCTAGGAAGTTTGATCGACTTAAAAACAAACTCCAAATTCCTCGAAAATCTTAGATATGAGGCAGAAAACACAGAATCCCAAATCCCAAAAAACATTCGAAAAATCAAAAGACTATGCATGTGACTTCAAAAAATTTCGAAAAAATCACCATAAATCTTAGTTATCATAGGTGAAGTTGTCTTGAAAATTTCAAAAAATTCTGACATGGTTACTTTATGATGTTAGGTTGTCAGATGCTGAGCATGTCAGAATTTGACAATGTCCACTGCTGGTTGCGCAATCTGATTTTCGATGAATTCCGACAACTTTGACACGATAAATTTTATATACACTTTAATACCAAGTTATGAATCCGTTAAGGTTTTGAGAGAGAAAAGAGTAGCTAAGAGAAATAAGATTATCATAATAGGTAGTGTGTTAGGCTATACAACTTTTGACACGTTAGATAAGGCCTATCAATATGCTTTAAAGGTTGAAAAAATTTCATGGGAGTCGAAGTATAGTCTGGTGGGTTCTCAATCACACTCTTCTAGACAACTGGGCAAGGCGCCTTTCAATTTTAATTCCACCACCTATGAGTATCCTGATTACTGGAATGATGTCCATGTTGTTCTAGCTTGTTTTTCTAATCCCAAGTTGATCATGAACCTTGATAGCACAGTCTCACATGAAATGAAATATATTTCTCATTTAAATTGTCAATCCTTTACTTTAGTTTCATTTGATGAAGACATTTCTCGAAGAAGGTGAGTTTGAGTATTTACTCTAGTCAAATTTTGCATCACAACTTGTCATAGTTCTTGCTGAAAAGTCTGTCGAGTCTGGACTTATACAAGATGTTGAGCATAATGCATTACCTATCTCAGAATCTGTTGTTGATTGTTCTGTTTTGAGATTGTTGAATTTGTTCCTCTGCCTATTGTCAAGTGTTCACTTGAGTTTGTACTTAATTATTTTCAACACCAGGGCATTTTTGTTACTCTTTTGTCATTGTTGGTGTCTTGTTCCACTAAATACTTATTGTTGAAATCTGATGAGAATTGTTTTGTTATTATTAAGCTTGGATCTAATGCATGTATACTTAATTTCCCTTAGTTTGAATTTTTATACAGAGGACATGCTACTTTATCGATGCACTTCGGAGTCCCTTTATTATTAGCCGGTGAACCTAAGGGTGGAATTGCTTATTTCTCAGCATTATCGCCAGTTTCCATCTCTCCACTTCTATCGCATATTCTAGGCCACATAGATGATGTGCTATAGGACCAGACTTTTTGTGTTTCCGATGGAGATTGTCACCAATATTCTACTCGATGGACAGTGATAGATGCTTCCTTAAATATAGAGGATGAGTTCTACCATCTTCACTTTGGTCTCTTTGAGTACTTTCCTTTGATGAATCTCTGTAGAAGAGTTTTTTCCAACTGAGAGATAATGATGGGGATCGTGTTGGGGTTGGATAAATAGTATGAATTATTTCAGGATTTATTAATTATTTGAATATTAGTTAGTATTTATCTTTTATAGTTAGTATTAGATTAGGAGTCTTGATTTTTGATTTTTGAGCTCCCTATATAAAGAGCTTTTGCTATTATTTTTAGGTAGATTGGAGTTATTGAATAATATTGAGAATTGTTCTCCTTAATTTCTGTTTCTCATCCCCTTCTTTTCCTCTCATCTCATTATTCTGTTTTCTCATCCCTTTTTTCCCTTCTTTTCTGCTTTCTTGCCTTCTCATCTCCATTATATTTTTCTTAATTTACATCAAGTATCAGAGCTATATAAAGGCTGTTGATAGGAGCTATATAGATCCGTATTCCAATAAATATGCAAACTCGATAGGGAGTTGTTGCTGTGATCTTGATATTTTCTCATATTTGTCTTAGGATTTGGGAGTCAAATGCTCATTTTTCATTTGTTGTTTCTCACTTGGGGTTTGTGGAATAGCTTATTCAATGTGATTTGAGCATACTTTTGTCTTTCCACATTAGAGTAATTGTTGCTGATCAAGTTATGGGGTTTTGAAATGAACAAAGAAGCTTAGGTTCTTTGGAATTGTTGTTTGAATTCTGATGACCATTATTTGGCTTATTTCTTTAGAGAGAAAAGAAGAAATTTTCAATGATCGATATTCCTTTTAGAATTAGCAGGGGGAAGAATTGTTCAAAACTTCTTTTTGGACCAAAGCCATTGGAAATTTAGAGGAATGTGTTTGTCGGATCTTCAGCCGCATTGGAATGTGGTTTTTCTTTTAGTGTTACTTGGTTTCATTCTTTTTTGCATTCTGCTTCGTCTTGCTCTCTTTGAGAATATCTGGTCCTCAATAGCGTAGCATTGTTCTCAATTCTCCTTTATGATAGAATGCTTCTATTGTATAAAACGATTTTACATTGTTTTGATGTTCCACATACCTTTCTCTAATTTTTTCACACATCATGATGTATTCTATTTGTGAGGTTTTGGGTTGGAGGTTTGGGGATCATTACAAATTCATTAGAATAAATTTGTTTGCTTTTTGCTAGCCATATTAACGAGGTTTTTTTTTCTTTTCAAAATATGGCAGAGAAAGGGAAAAAGCCCTGATCGATCTGTGTGACAGAAAAAGGTTTGACTTTGATTTCAAATTATTCTTATTTTGAGTTTTCTGTTTAGTTTGTTTTGTTTAAGCATCACCATGCACCAAATGGACACGTATTCTATGCATGTAATCTGTCCTTAGGCACATTACCAAAAAGCAAAGGATGAATGAGGCAAACAAAGTTAATAAATTTGTACTTTCTTGTAAGAGTGTAAAATGCGAGATTTTTATTCTATAATTGGCGAAAAATATGATGACATGTTGTTTATTACAAGATATGGTTGTCACTGAGTAATAGTACCAAAAGTACATAATTATGAAGCCGTGTTGAATTGGCATATATTGTTCGACTTTGTTTAGAATGTAACTAATTAATCATAACATTGCATTTATATATCTGTATATCAAACAGTGCTACTTAGTATACTGCTACTATGAGTCCGTGCTACGTAGTATGTTGTTACTATGATTTTCTTCTCCTTCATTTGGATCTATTTTTTCTTGATAGGAAGTTTACATGGTTTATATTTTTTGTATTGTTTGGGAATTTTGTTGGGACAGGTACCATCCGATATAGTTTATATATTATATCTTTGAGAATATTCGTTATAGGAGAAATTATTAATGAGACAATCAGAGAGCATTTTTGTGTACTTCCAACTCCGAACTTGAATTGATCCTCCCTTCAATTTGGTCTTACTGCATGTCATATGCACATGTATATGAAATACTGAGACGAGAATTTAGGGTACATAAAAAGCGTACACACGGACTGGGACATGGTGGCAATATGGCACAAACATGCCAACACTTGAAATTCAAAGCGATAGGACACATATATGGTTAGAACTGGACATGCTATAATGTATTTTTATTCGTGCAGGGTTTATAGATTGTGACGGTCTACTACGACAACGAATGCGTAGTGAGATAGCTAGTGACGTTAAGTGTAGGTGTAGAGAAAGACAAATTAAATTTAAGTGAAAAATTAAAAAAAGATATGACAACTTGTGCTTTAACAGAAAGCATGACCCTTAATAGAGTGTAATGGCGAAATATAATTCATTTGGGCTACCCATAAATATTGAAACAAGGTTGAGTTGGGTTGGGTTTTAATGTTTTATATTTTGTCTAAATATATAAACGTATCTATGCATGAAGAGATTAAATAAATGTAAATCTAAGGAATTTAAAACTTCATGGAAGGTTGCGGTCGGTAACATTTTCGTATTTATCTTTTCAAACCAAAAAAAAAACGAAATCAATTTTTGTTTTTTTTTTAAAAAAAGTTGATATAAAAACGTGTTTAGTTACAGTTTTTATTTTAGTATCTCTCAAAACTAAAACAGAAAACATATTTGGTAACCACTTTAATTTCTAGCATATATTTTAAATTTATATTAATTCCCTACCAAAAACACATCCAAAATTTTTATCTCAACACATCCACCAATCCATGAAATAAGGCACAAAGCAAATTCATAGAAAATCCTTAAAACCATTAAACATATACACCAATTTACACTCCATACTTGTTATTTTTCCTTTCAACAAATACCTTCACTTGACCACCAATTTCTGTCATAAATCGATAAGTTAGCATTGTTTTCATAGTTTTGATAGCAGAAGCTACTTTGGCCAATGCTGTCAACCTACGACTTGGATGCATAAAGTTCGCCGCATTTTTCGTAACTTCTCCCCAAACCATTTTTATTCTAACATTTGTTCTACTTAAGCTTTGTGTCAGCTCTGTTCTGATATTTACAATAGTGGCAGCAACCAACTTAGATGAGTCAATTGCCCAGCAGCTTATGAAATGAGTTCCCATTAGAAAGGCTAATGGACGTGTTGCCATCTGTTGATGCAATAGGAGATAAAACCACGATGCCTGACATAAAATTTCCTGCAATGAAAAGATTTTCCTACTTGATCCTCAATCTTTCTCTGTAGAAGATGAAACAAATAAGTTTGTTTAGCACCGCAAACAAAAAGAAGATTTATGTGACCGTGTGAATATCTATTGATACATTTCCATGCTGTGATCGTGCTAGTTGAATTCTTGATTGACAAAAAGAACAGGATAACAGTCCATTTGTGGTTCATAAACATCAGAAGTGAGTGATCCTGATATGCAGTTCAGAAAATCTACCAAATAATTCCTATCTCATTTATCAAAGTTTACCACATGAAACCGAATGCATTCATCAACGTCAAAATAGATAAATGGGTATGGATAACCATTTAACACAAACAAATAGGCAATTAATATTCAGCTTGATAAAATTATTTGAATCAAATTCAGCTTTATGTATTCCAACACCCAAATCTATCACAATTCATGCTTCAGAAATCACATTTCATAATTCTCAAATCCCAATTCATACTTCATAATTCATAAATCACAATTCATAATTCACACACACACACATAGATTCATTCAGAAGACGAGAGAACTTCGCATATTCACACTATACGCACAGGCGAAAACATTTACACACAAAACACATACACCCATCGGACACACACATTCACACACAAATATAACCAAATATAACAATATATACATAGATCTAGGGCTATATTTGAATATATATACAAATCTATGTATATATTGTTATATACATCAGAGGCGGCCCGACACAAAATGGGGGCTTAAAGCAAAAATTTAAATAGTCTTATTAATTTTTAAAATAAATTTTATAATTTAAATCATTATACAATGTTATTTATATTATGTCTTTTGAGATGTGAAAGTATTTATTAGATTTTTGTATTCAAATTTTGTTAACATGTTGTTTTCAAGAGATATTATAGTTAATTTAAACAAAATGTTATACTTGACATAATAATAAGATATATTTTAGTAGATTTAATGTTAATATAATTAATGAAAAGAAACAAAATTTTATAAATAATAGAACTTAAGCTAAATATCTAAATATCATAAACTCTAATGGTGTTTTATGTTGTCATTAACAACATAAACAAATTCTCAACAAAACTCAAATCAAATTTAAAAAACTTAAAATTTTTTTTTTGGGTACTAAAATAAAATTAAACTTAATTAAATGTGTATTTAAATATTAAATTTAATTAAACCTCCTTAAAACGAGGCCTTAATAATTTGGGGGCCTAAAGCGGCACCTTTATACTTGATTCCCTAGAGAGGGGAGAGAGAGAGAGAGAGAGAGAGAGAGATCGATGGAGATGGAACGAGTGAAATCTGACCTTGAGACCCGATTGTGATGGTGATGGGAGTGTTGCCTTCTGGATTTGAGAGCTCCTTCGCTTAGTAATGTTTGTAGCTGGCGTTGTGAGAGAGACACGATCGAGAGTGAAGAGGCAAAAAAACTTTTATACTTGGAACAAAAAAACCCTTTTTTTGAAACTAATGGGGTTCGAAGGTCAGACTTCATTAATTGGGGTTAAGGGGCGCACTTGTTTTCGTTTTCCCCCCTTTTTCAAAACAATTATTTTCATGTTTTCAAAATTTGGGTTGTTTACAAAACAGACCATCCAAAAAAAATAAAAACTCTCCAAACATGTTTTTTTTCTTTGGACAAAAACTTAAAAAAAAAACAGGAATAGTCTATTAGCAAACGCACCTAAGTAAATTTTTTTTTCATTGCTGCAACATAATCTTTTCTAGCTTATAAATCATAAAAATAAAAGTTTGAGAGTAGTTCAAGGGCATCGCACCCCCCCAATGCCTTTAATCATTGGCTTTACCGGATAGAACTAGTATCGAGGGTTTTTTTTTAGATCATCTAACACAAATTCAATTGGCAATGAGTGGTGTGACCCTTCTATGGCATAAACCAACCTTGGGATCCTAATTATTCGACAAATAAACAAACAACCGTGCATACCAAAAAAATCAACTATGGGACTTGAGCTTGTACACGGGGTCGACAAATAAACAAACGAGCATGCATACC
This sequence comes from Ilex asprella, assembly GCA_023539305.1. Lineage (NCBI taxonomy): Eukaryota > Viridiplantae > Streptophyta > Magnoliopsida > Aquifoliales > Aquifoliaceae > Ilex > Ilex asprella. Next base: position 9,175,216 of record CM042191.1, read on the forward strand.
CAAAAACTCAAAATAAGTAGGAGACTTGGCCCATTGATCACCAAAATCCCAGCTTTGATACAATGTTAGAGTATTCAACCCAAAATTAATTGGCAATGGGTGTAATGGCCCTTAAAATATATAAACCAACCTTGGTGATCCTAATTGTCGATTTGCGATACAAGCTTTCTAAACACAACTATCTTGAGACCCTGTAGTGGCGAGAGGGTACTGGGTTATCTTTCTTTCATAATAGAAAAAATCGTCCATACAACATAGTAAGCATACTTAACTATTGTGATTCCTCCCTATCCTTTCATGCCCAACCTTGAATTATAATGCATTTGTATTGCATATTTCTTGTTTCCAACCTTATATAATAATACTCTATATTCTTTCATACTTTTAAATATATTGGGAACCTCATAAGAAATTCTACATGTATGGACCTTTAGTTTGATTACACAATGTTTGAAGTGTCGGATACATTTAGTATTTTTATTATTGAGCGAGCATCGAACACTTGTTTGGTAGAGTCCAAGAAGCGTCGGTGTCTAGTTGACATAATACCAATTTGGATTTGTCCTTGATTCTCAGTTGTTCAGTAAGTTTTTGGCCAAACAAAATAAGTGAAGTTTGTCGAAGGTTTTTTCATTCTACAAAGATCATTGTCTTGTTTTACCATGAATGATATCAAATAATGTTTGTGTTAAGATATGAAGAGAGAAAGGAGTTGAAATAGAAAGGAAGAGAGATGTTGCATGAATGTAGTAATTGTTGAGAGAAAGCCCCAAGAATTAGAATATGGTTACATCTCTTGATAGATTACATATGTTGTTATGGTTTGTCCATATTTTTACAAGCAAGGATCAAAATTTCGTTTCAGTGCATTATTTCAGTCACCTAAGAAACAAAAACGTTTCGATATGTTTCGAAAACGTTTTGACCCGTTTCAAAAATAGAATGAAAAAAAATAAAAAAAATTAGTTTTTTTTTTTCAAAACATTGGTCAAAATATACAAAAATATCTTGAAATACCTTGAAACATTTTGAAATAATTGTGCAAATGCATTAAAATATGACAAAACATTTCGAAACATTATGGAATTCCTCGAAGTATTAGAATTTCGATTCCATCACTGATTCGTTTCGGTCTAGATGGAAACGGAAACGTTTCGGATGTTCCAACCATTTCGAAACAATATTTTGATCCTTGTTTACAAGTTAAACTGTGGATTTGGTTCATCAAAATAACTTGAGTTTGTAGTGGGCGTGTGAATTTTTCCTTAGGTTGCTTGTCGACTCTCATTTTGACACTTGAACTTGATTTCGAAACAATATTTTGATCCTTGTTTACAAGGTAAAATGTGGATTTGGTTCATCAAAATTAACTGAGTTTGCAATGGGATTGTGAATTTTTCCCTAGGTTGCTCGTCGACTCTCATTTTGACACTTGAACTTGGTGTCATGGAGGGAAATATACAAAATGCGGCCTGAAAGGGGTGGTTATATATGTTTACCCGTTTGTGTTTTTGATGAAATGTGAATAAATTGAGTGCTAAATTGTTTCAAAACATTGGTGGTATAAATCTCCATGTCGCAAAATATGACTTGTGGTTTTAACAAGGCTAAGTTGCTATTTTGGGTACTTTGCACTTCCAAGTAGTACTTTCGGGATTTTTTGTCACATATCTTGCATGGTCTTCTAGGAGTTGTGGTGTCTGATAATCTAGATCAAAACCATGTAAAGGACAAATGTTTATCAAGAAGAAAAGGAAAATGGAGGCTAGTGTTTGATTTCGTGAAGAATTTAACCAAATTCATAGTCCAAATTGGAAGGGAAAGATTTTACGGTCCATTTCAATATGTTTGGTCTCGACTTATGGAATATAAGAGTTGTGTGTGATTTGAATGATATCTTTTTTTACAATGTAGAAGTAGAAGAAGAAAATGAATGTACGAGATATATAGAACGAGAAAAACTGTATGTTTCTGGTTTTTCGAGGAAATAAGATTCATCTGAAAAACATCGAAACAAATAGTGGGTTTATGGTCCTATTCAGCATTAGAGAAAGCATAAAGCTCCAAAGATGTAGAATCAAACAAAACATTTGATGCAAATTGCCTTATAGATAGCGCAACTCAAGAGAAGCGGTACTAAAAAATTTGGGGAGACGACTCTCTTGAAGGTTAGAGACTGCTTGAGCTGTCTTGAGACGGCTCAAGTGGTCTTCCCCCTTAAGGCCCAGAATGATTCATTTTTCATTCCACTAACTATCGCCCTCTTACAGCTCGAGCGGTTTGTCGCAAATCTGAGCTTTATTGGGGTCCAATTAAACTCTAATTTTTAGGACATATTTTTAGGAGACAATATTTTTTGACTAGGGTAAGCCTCTTTGAGCTAAAAAAAGACAAGAGACTTTGTAGAGAGCTTTCAAACCCTAGCCTCTCTTGGACCAAAAAGTCAGATCTACAAGATCAATCTTGCTTTTCACCTTCAAATATTGCAAAAAAGGGAGATCAAGTAGAAACCACCAAACCCACATCGGTGTGAAGGACAGATTGAGTAGACCTTGGGAGGGGTCCTTAAATATTAAAAGAGGAGAAGTTGGATCGCGGAGCTCAATTCACCATTTGAAGCTCGTACTTAGGAACTTGTGGTAGCAATTCCCAAGGGAAGATTCGAGGAGAAAAATGTCTAACCATGAACTTGGGTGAGGTATAGAACTTTGGACCTTATAATCAGTTATCAGTTAAATTATAAAAGAGAGGAGAAGAAAGTAGAGAGAAAAAGAATATGTTTATGACAATAGTCAGAGCTAATGAGAGAATTAGGCGCTCTCCCTTAGCCACATGTATTTATAATAATAAGATTTAAAGTACATAAATATCCTTCATAGACATCTCTTAACACCCCCTTTAAGTTGGAGCATAGATATCTCTCATGTCAACTTACAAAAAATAGGATGGAAAATCTTACTACTAAGTCCTTTGGTGAAAACATCAGCTAATTGACCCCCTGATCTCACAAATGGCATACATATAACTCTTTTATTTAGTTTCTATTCGATGAAATGTCTGTCAATCTCCATATGATTGGTTCTGTAATGCTAAACTAGATTATGTGCAATATTAATAGCAACCTTATTGTCATAATACAACTTCATAGGCCCATCAATTAGATTATGTGTATCACCCGGAACCATAACAACACGAATGTTAGAAGCACGTGTAAAAGCGGGAACCGTGTATTGGCTGTTATACGTGTAGCAGCTGGACCAGGTAGAGCAGATGGAAATAAAGTAAAAAAGTGCTTCTTTCGATGCCTATCTTCTTTTTCTTTCTCCTACGAAATGGAAGTAGATGTCAGGAAGGATTTCCTGCAGCGCAGTAGTTCTTCCATACCAACTTAGCTACCCGGCGCTGCTATTGGCATAACAACCGATACATCATAGGTTGGCCCAACCCAGTCCTCTCGTACTAGGGTTGGCTCCTCGCAGCTCTCCCTTTAACACCAATGGTAGATAGGAATCAAACTGTTTCACGACATTCTAAACCCAACTCACGTACCACTTGAATCGGTGAACAATTGAACCCTTGGGACCTTCTTCAACCCCAGGATGTGATGAGTCGACATCGAGGTGCCAAATGATCCGTCGATAATTGCATTATATATTTGTGAAGGAGTGTACTTCAATTATTTATATTAGTGTAATCTAGACTTAATTGATGGACTTCTAGTGGCCTAGAACACAACTGCATTAGAAGAGCTTGGTCACAACAGAAAGTTGATTACTTTTGTGGCTCCATGATAACGGAAACAAGATTTCTTGCTTGTGTCACTTTTGTAGAGAGACCTGCTCTGTGTGTCTGACATGAAGATAGTCGGTGAGGTATCTTGTGATGGATGATCATAATCCTCGTTGTGAGATTGACTCTACCATTGACGTGCTTTGTGATAGATGGCTAAAGTCTAGGTTTTATGTCTCTTTAATGTACTTAGATTGAGAATGGAATTTCATCTATTGTTGAGAAGAATGTTTGTTGTTGTCACCATTTAGACTTACAGAGTTCTTAGTTATTTAAGTGCTATTCATGAAAAATACAAGGGTGGTAGTTTTTTTTGTTAAATATGAGTATGGGGTTTTGGAAGTTTTAGTCTTTCGACTGCACTTTTATGGTTACTGTTGGAACTCTAGTTAACTGAAATTCCTTACTATTTGTCTGTTTCATCTCTCTCTGAGTAATGTAATGGCATCCTAGTTAAAAATTGCCAAATTCTACAAACGATGGACCCAAATATGACATGACGTGGCCATACAAATGTGGGAAATTGAAACTTTAGTACACAGGCACAATGGGAACATGCCAACAATCAGCTGCCCCTCTTGGTACATTAACTTGATTCCTTTCACAAACTTGGGTCCTATATTTAACATGAAACCCACATTCTAATGTTCGACGTAAGTTCTATAAGTTTCTTAAATTTGAATCTCTATTGTAGTTATGAATAGTTCATATAGCTATATGGACCGTAATGGTAATTAGAAGCATTAACGTATTTGTCGATTTTGATGATATCATCTGTGTTATGAATTGTTCATCAACTGAAAATGTTTGTGAAACTGAAGCTTATCCACAGTCTAAGCTTAGTATTATTCGTGTGGACTTTCAATAGTGATTCAAGGTTTCTTGCATCTCTAGGGTCTAGGGTCATTACCTTGTTTGTTCCCATTGATCAAAATATCTTAGGAGAGGTGTACTGATTATAGACCTAAGTGGTGACATTATTTGCACAAAGTGACTATTCTAGTTTTGATCACAAGCTCGCAGTTGTTAGCCTGAACATTTGTCTTTGCACAAACTAATGGTCCCTATGTTCTAGGAAAGAGGCTTGGGAAATTGTGTTTTGACACAATTATGATGGTTCATTTATGCCTCTACAATCATATTTTAGTTGTAATCTGGGTAAAATATGTGGCTTACCTACCCAAATGTTTTTGTGACCTGGCAAGATGTTTGTTCATATTTTGGAGGGATATGTATTTGCTCACAATCTTGAGTGCTCCTATAAAGTGGGATTCTTGCATTTGGTATTTTGCACATTTATGAATGTGATTCCACTAAGTATTACTTATTCTCATAGCACATTCTACTAACGAACGAAGGTTTTCTGTAACAGGAAACAACATTACAACGATCTCAAAGAAGCTATGGGCGAGGTCATATTTAATTTCAAAATATGTTATTGCTGCAGGATATCTCTATGTTATTTCTTACGTTCTATTTGTGGGTGGATGTTTGATGAAATCTTAGATGAACTTAGATAAAAATGAAATAGAGGAGGGAGGGGACACATCTGCTATTGTTTAGCATTTTCATAATAATAGGTACAAGAGATAGTATAATATAAAAGCTTCTCTCATGAAAAAAATTAGACTCTCTAATGAAAATAATCAAATAATTATAAACATGGTTATCAAAATCCGGATCTAGATCCTTAAATCTTACGGTTCTATTGTTAGGTATGAGAAAATCAATTCAAGTCTCTTGTAGAATCCCAAATTCGTAGTATCATAATGGATCGTGATCCGGATCTTATAGGATCGTAGAATCTCGATCCGAACTGCAATTTTATGATCAAAATTGTTGAGTTTCTTTGTAAGTGCATTGAGTTATCATGCACTACAATCCATATTTTTCGTTTTAATAATTAAGGACTCAATCCAAATGTGAGTGTCTCATATAATTTTGAGTGTATTGAGTTCAATGGATGAGAAAAATTATAAAAAGTTTCTTTTGTTTACAAAAAGGTCTCTTCATTCGTTCATTTCTCTTGTTAAATTATCAAAAGCAATGGTTAGATTTGGTCAGTGATCATAGTCTGACAAACTTCCATTTTTTTTTTTTCTGTTTTTTATTTTGGTTCAGTGTCAAATAGTCGCTATTCTTTCGCAAGGTGCGATTTTTTGCAATTGCTTGGATTATTTGATTGGAGAGAAATTCGAAATTTTTTAAAGATACAAAGGAATTGGTGGAGGTATATGAGATCAAGTATATTTCTTAGCTTCATTCCGGACCTCGATGACAAATAGTTAGATTGTGAAGCTGTTAGGATTTAGCGACTAAAAGAAGAACGAGAAAATGAGAACAATATGAGAAAAGAGTAGTGTGTTAGGGTTACAAAACACCCAATATATATATATATATAGCCACAAGCACCCTTAAGCTAGGATATCGGGTCCTCAATAGCATAAAGCAAACAAATTTGTTGTCTTTGAGGATATCTGGTCCTCCATAGTGTAACTTTGTCCTCAATTCTCTTGATAGAATGCTTCTATTATATAAAATGATTTTAGATTGTTTTGATGTTCCACATACCTCTCTATTTTTTTTGCATATTCTCATTGTGGAGATTTGGGTTGGAGGTTTGGGGATCATTACAAATTAAACTAGAGTAAATTTGATTTGGGCTACTCATTTAACAAGTGTTTTTTTTTTCTCTTTGAAATATGACAGGACATGGCAAAAATCATCCTTCGTCGAGATCTAAGAATCAGAGAAAGGTTTGAATTTGATTTCAAATTATTTTTAATGCTGAGTTTTCTATTTAGTTGAAGCATCACCATGCACCAAATGGACATGTATTTTGTACGTGAAATATGTGCTTAGCCGAAGGATTTGGATTCAATTTGACGTTAGATATGAAGCAGCATTGTTTATAATATTTTTTTATCCCGTCATTGAGATTCCCAATTGGCACATTGCTAGAAAGCAAAGGATGAATGATGCAAACAAGATTAATAAATTCGTACTTTCTTGAAAGAGTGTACAATGTGATTTTTATTCTATAACTAGCAAAATCTCCGAGAGAAAAATATGGTAACATGTTTATTACAAGGTATGGTTTTATTACAAGATATGTTCGTTATTGAGTAATAGTACCAAGAGTACGTAATTATAAAGCCGTGTTGAATTGACATATATTGTTTGACTTTGTTTTGAATGTAACTGATTAATCATAACATTGCATTTGTAAGTATACCAAACCATTGAATAAAGTAAATAGGAACAATAGTGAACCCTACTATAGGCTATTTTGGTTGCACGCATGTGTTCATTTTTTCTTTGACTTAGTTGCAATTGGTTCAATTATCTTACCAATTTTAGGACTTTTGTAGTTTTTGATGAGAGACAACCAAGAAATATAATTTACTTTTTTTGGTAAGAGAGTTTAAGTGGATCTCGTCTGTCTATAATCTCATAGCTTTCCTCTTTTCATTGAGCGAATCTCTCCTCTTTCGATTCGGGCATTTCGCAGCCATGTGTCCAGATCCTTGACACTCAAAGCATTGGAAGTCTTGCCCCTTTCTCTTAACCTCTTGTTGAAATCTTCTTTTCCCTCCTTTGGAGTTTTAGGTCTACTAGGCTTTCCTTTTGACCTTGAGGACTCTACATTGGTAGGCTTGAAGTATTTTTTGAATTTTTTCTCAATGAAAGCTAGGTCATCTTCTTCTAATCGGGATGACTCAGATTTACCTCCCTCTTCTCTTGTTTGAACACAAAGCAACACCCTTTGTTTCTTGAGTGATGGAAGGTTCATCTCAAAAGTCGATATTGACTCAATTATGTCTTCCACCGATATCGACACCATATTGACACTCATCTCTAAGGACGTTACTTTAGCATGAAATCTCTCCCGTAGAGATTTTTCATTTGATAGACGCGTCATCAATTTTAATACCTAATGCAAAAGAAGAATTTATAAAATCTCAGAATAGCATAAAATTTGCTAAATATTTCTTCATCTCGCATTCTCAACATTTTAAATTATGAGGTATACCTTTTGAGTCTAAACATCTTCACCACGGAGGTCCCTTCATTGGAAACCACGAAGATGTCCCAAGCTTCTTTGGAGGTCTCACAATTTGCAATCATCTGAAACTCATTAGGTGTCATGGCGTTGAATATTGCATTCAAGCTTTTAAAGTTCCACCCGCCCAATTCAATTTCAGCTTTAGTCCCCGGCTTTCAAGCTTTTACTTCAACCATTGCTTCACCACCTTCAATTGGAGTGGTGGCGATGGGAGGTCTCGAACTCTATTGCACCCAAACCCATACTCTCTCATTTATTGATTTTAGAAACGTTCTCATGAGAGCTTTCTAATATGCAAAGTTAGACCCATCAAAGTGAGGTGGTCGTGCAATTGGACCTCCTTCGTTTTGAAACTAACTTGTAGCAACAATAGATCTATAGAAATAAAAAAGTAGGTATGTAAGCAAAAATAAGGTATGCGAGTCTAAAGTAACTCGGGCCAACCACACTATGATACCAATTATTGTTCTGAGAGAAGATATTATGCCGATTTTTCCCCACGATTATATACGTGAATTTCACCACACTACCTAGAAGGGGTTTTTAATAGGTTTTCAAACTTTATGCTTGGACAAACACCAAATTAAAGCTATTAATACCACAATTATTTCTTCTCACAAAAATTAATCAATTAATAGTGAAAAATTCCTTTTTAACCACAACGACTTAATAAACCCATGAAGATTAATGTATATCAATTAATCACTCAACACTCGATCTCTCACGGGAATTCCAACCAAAGACCAAATCCCTTTGATGCACAACTACAAATAATAAATATATTTAAACAATCATTCAATCAAACACATAGTGCATTTGTGTGCTCAAATTGCAAGTTTATATGAAAATAATAAAGATCAACACATGCAATTTGTTGACACGGAAACTCTCCTCGGGAAAACATGGGGAACCCCTCTTTATGGTTCAGCAAAGCCTAATCCACTATCTCAAAGTTAGCTTACATGTACTCGAGTCTTATACTTCAATCAATATCATGGTTAGATGTTCATTTCTTTCAATAAGCCTCTCAACCGGATATACCCACCAATGTCTTGAATAGTTTTACTTAATTCTCCACCGTAATGGATCCTCTAAACCTCGAACGATCTTTTCCACTAAGATCCTCAGTATACACACCTTTCAATGGGTTTGGTCTTTAAGGAAGTAAGTTCCTCTTCTCTAATTTGTGATGCTAGCATCACTAGATGGTAGCCTTTGAATTTAGCGATCTAGGATTGTGGTATGATTTCTAAGGTTTTAAAGGCAAGAATTCAACCCACAAAAGAGCTACCCTAAGTTAGGAAAGACTCTATTTACAGGCTCGGAATAGTGTTAATCTTGGGGCCTAAGAAAACATAAATTCGCGAAAGTAATGGCATTGCGGTCAGAGAGTAGTGGTCACTAGAATGAAAAATGAATTTCAAACCAGCCTAAGAGAGTAGGACTGCTCGAGCGACCTAGATTTTTTCCTCCATTTTTACTTTTGCCTAATTTTTTCCTTAAGTCATAAAGAGACCGTGAAAGCTAGTTAATATTGGGTAGTCCTTCCAAGCAAAAAACTTGTCTTGTTGAACACTAAAGGGTGTTGCCCAAGAGAGGTCCAATAATGACTCAAATCTATGTTTTCAAAACACACAAAAGGTTTAAAAAAACTTTTCATTAAAAAACACCTATGAGCAATACTCTGATCAATAACCGATTTCATTTCAAAACTAATTTTTTTAAGTCTATTAAATCAAGGGATCATCTTATGTCTCTAGGTCCGTACCTTGTCCTAAGTAAGAAGGTGCATACGGAGTGCTTTTGATGTAGTTTTGACACGTGATCTTCTTCCTTCAATTGAGGTTTTCGGATCTTCATTGTTGTAGTATCATGACCATGAAATAAGTTGAGATATACACGGACTTCACGAAATTTGCTAATTATAAATACATGATCTAACACTAATTTTGGTCAAATTTGAATACAATTCCCACTGCATGTATCTATGTGCCTTGGATACACTTGAAACCTTAGAACCTTATACAAACACGAAGAAAAGAAGGACAGACATAGGAAGGATGTCGAGGTTGGATTCGGAGTTGGATTTTTGCACGATCTTAGAATATTTTCTTGTCATGGGTAGGATTTCCTTTATGATTTTTTTATCAATGATGCATATCATGTTATTTGTGATGTCATGCTAAATTATGTTGATTATACGCATGAGCCATATGTTCGTTCATTGCATTAAAGATGGGTAATGAATTAGGGTTTTGATATTATTAATGTTTTTTCTAGTGCATGTAATCTTATTATGTACGTTATGCCTATGTTCTTTAAAAAATTTGATGAATATTTATATGATGTATGTGGATATGATATTGGATTTTTGGATTGTGAATGGTAAATTGTGATTGTTATTAGCCAGATCTTGAAACTTAGATGCACTATGTTAATGATGATGGGTCTGTAGATGTGGTGGTCCTTGCAAGAATGCATAGAATTCCAACAGATATGTTTTTATGTTGGGTTTGCAGATGTCGTGGTCCTTGCGAAGATACGCAAAATTCGTACAAATCCTTGGGATGCTTGGTTTAAGTGTATTGGATGTCGTAGCTGCCAGTATAGTAGTCACAAATTTTCGACGCTAGTTTCCCAGAAAATTAAGTAGGCCAACGTGTTTCATAGGGTGAGAGACCCCAAAGTTTCCTCAAGAAGAGTTCATGCGTGGTCAGTATTGATATTTGTTGCATTCTAGAGACTTTATATTTATGTTTTTTTGTAATTGTGCATTTTGACTATTTTGAAAGAACATGCATATTCATGATTTCTATACATAAATTGATTTTCTAGTAAGCTCTGTATCCAAATTATTATATTCATCATTGGTAATATACGTATGAATTTGCAAAACCTCAATAATAAGGTTTGAGAAACGTTATCCTACTGGGCTCTGTGGCTCATTCCTATTAATCATTTTTCAGAGACTGATCAGGATACAAGAGAGGTAGCTGAGGATTGACCAAGAGGCTTGAGTATCTTCTAGAGTTATTTATTTTTCTTATGGTGAGCTGTGAGGGTAATCTTAGATTGTTTAACGTCAGAGTTGAGTAGTATTAGTTTTTATTCTTGTTATGCTTTCATTAGAGATTTTCTAATTGTAAATTTAAATTAGGTTTGATGGATCATGGATCAGTGAATGTTTTGGGAGATTTCTACTATACTTGAATGATGTTATGGTTTGATTAATAGTTAGTGGTTGGATTATTAGATATATGCTCTCATAGGTTGTGCTCTTGCCTTTATATTCATTGCCTTGAATATTTTTCTGTTAATAAAGTTCGGGAGATTTTGGAAAGAGGTGTTTTATGTAAATCTAAAATGAATATTTCTTAAAGATTTGTGTGAATTTAAACTGTTTCATTTTTATGGAATAATTGGATTGATGCGTAATCTGGCCGTTTATTTGAAAATAAAAAAAATGGGGCGTGACATTGGCACTCAAATTAGGGACACGTCACGACAAACTAGTACCGTAGCCTATTGGGTGCACATAAAGTTGTATGTACAATACTTTCTAGAGTATTATTCATTGGGTACTACTCTCTGTACTATTTATGAGTATTATTCATGTGGTACAGCTCACAAGGTACTATTGATCAACGATGAAGTTGTCGGTTTGTCAGGATTTTTAATTAGAGAATTTGCAATGGTTGCAAAGTTTGAGGTAGCAAAATTGGATGGAAAGAACGATTTTATCATGTAATGTAAAGGTGTGTGCCTTGTTGGTGCAACAAGAATTGCTTAAAGCTCTTGAGGGGGAAGTCAACACTGCTTCAATATATCTGTAGCAACAAACTTTTAGTGGCCTTTAATTCGACAAGACGTTAAAAATGCCTTTTTATATGGTGAATTAACGGAGGAAATTTATATGGAGAAACCACATAGGTTTGTTTCTCGGACGTGAAGATTAAAGAAGGCAAACATATGGCCAAAAATAATAATCTAGAGTTTGGTTTGAAAATTTTAGTGAAGCAGTGGTAGACTTTGGGCTTCAAGCACTATTGTTTTAATTGTGTACATTGATTTTATTGTTATCACATGTAGTGATAATGAAGGTATTTTGCTCTCAAACATTCTTGCTGAGAAAGTTTCACAGAAAAGATCTAAGAAAGTCATGGTACTCCGTTGGATTGTGGTGATTAGATCCCAGGGCGGTATTAGTTTATCTCAGTGCAAGTATGTCCTAGATCTCCTTGTTGAAACAAGGCTTACAAGTATAAAACCAATCAATACTCCTATGGACTTGAATACAAATTTGAGTAGTTATTTAAATGTCCAGAAAGATAAAGACAATTTGCTGGTAAATTGAATTATTTGACTATTACCAAATAATATATCTTCTTTGTGGTTAGTGTTGCATTCCAATTTATGTATTCTCCGAGAGTGCCCCAATGATTAGAATCCGAGGTGTTTAAAAAAGGCTTCTAATATGGACCTTTGCAGGTGGTTGGTTTTTCAAAAGCAAATTGAGTTGGTTCCCCATTAGATAGACAATCGACCATTAGGTATTGTACTTGTCTTGGAGGAACTTTGGTGACTAGAAAAAGTAATAAACAAAGTTTTGTTTTGTGATAATCAGGCAGCACTTCTTATTTGCTTTAAATCTGAATTTTTATGAATGAACAAAACACATTGAGTTAGATTATGTATTTTTGTAAAAAGCTTTAGTCTAAGAAGGTTACTACGAGTTTTGTACGGTTGGTAGATCAACTGACACACGCCTTCAGTAAGTCACTCACTAGTCACTAGAGATAAAGTCTGTAATATATGTTCAAAACTAGGACTATTTGATATCTCTTGTCCGGCATGAAAGGGAGTGTTATTGGATGTTGTATGATTTTTGTCATGCCCCAAACTCGATATCCTTGGATTCAATGTGCGAATTAAAATACCATCAATTTGAACAAATACAGAGCGCACTAAAACTTCCAATAATTAATGGATATCCCCAAAATTAAAATTACAAATAATGTCAAATATTACATATTTCCTCAATAAATAATTACAATCTTTAATTATTCACTTAATCCTATCATGTAACGATTTTTATCACGAACTAAACCTACATCTGAGAAGGGGTAAATGGAGGTGAGCTCGGGAGGCCCAATAAGTAATTCAAAACATAAATATTCAAAATCACAAAGTGAAAAGATAAACATCACTTGCTAAATCAACAAATAAATTGAGTATTTAACAAAAATCCGTTCATAAAATCACACAATATGCAAGATTCAATCTTTCAATTCACCGATGGCTTCACACCTGATTCGTCTCAACCACATGCTAGGCGTCACTTAGTGCATTCCACTATCACAGACGCCCCTTGGGGCGGCCACAATCACATCTCAATACCAAATCCATGTTACCTAGTGCGCCTGACGCATGTGTCAATAGGTCCCAAGCACTTCGCCAATAAAAATATTTTCAACACAACGTGTAGAAAAATACATCAAACAAAAATCCGAACGAACTTTATAGATCAAAGTGTTGTTCCAGAAGTGAGAACCATATGTGGATCTTCTCTCACAATTATACACTTGGAGACCAATACACAATACATAGAGGGGGGAGTGAATAGGATTTTTTAATTTTAGCTCAAATTGGTTACAAATTAAAACCTATGTCTACCATAATTATCTCTTCTCACAAATATCAAGCAATGAATGTGAGAACCCCTTTAATCACCACAAACATCTTTAACTATGATGATTGATTTTAATTAATACTCAATTAATTCACTTACAATCAATCTCACGACGATCCCAAATCCCAAACCTAATTGCATAACTATGTATAAATAGATATTCAATCAATCATTCCAACAAATACATAATGCGTGTGTGTGTTCAAAATCACAAGCGTATAAGATATAAAATAAAGAATACAAGTGATTTTTTGACGTGGAAACTGTTCTTGGGGGAAATAGCGGGGAACCACTTCGGGTTCACCAAAACCTAATACACTACTCGCAAAATCAATATTCAAGTACTTGAGACTTGTACATCAACTAATACCATGGTTAGATGCTCATTTCCTTGATGTCTCTTTGTTAAAGGGCTTCCTCCAATGTCTAGTGTAGCTTCACTTGGACTTTCCCGCTGCACGATTTGTTTAGGCCTCGAGCAATTATGGTTACGCCAACATTCCTCAGTATGCACGCACCAATGGGTTTGTCAACCTACAAGTTCATCTTCTCTAAGTTGTGAAGATGGATAAAATCACTAGTGGTAGCCTTTGGATTCTAGGAATTTAGGTGGTAGTGGAAACTCTCAAGGTAGAAATGAATTTTTCTCTTTGAAATCTCTCTAAAAGTTTAAGAGACTTAATCTAAATGTGGAAAAAAAAATCTCCCTATTTGTAGGTTTGAAATAAAGGTAATATTAGCACCAAGAAAATTCAGATTCACAAACGATTGCTCGATCGGTGGGAAGGCGGTCATAGGGCAGTTGTCGCTAAAGTAAAAAAATGTTCCAAACATGACTAATGCAAGCTCAACTTGAGAGACTATGAGCACTACTCGAGTGACCTTGGAGACCACTCGAGCAAGTTCATAAGCCAAGCCCCGTGTTGCCTTTTCTGGTCTTTTTCATTTTCTTCCCTAAGTCATAAAGAGATTGCTCTAACGAAGGCTAGCAAAAATAGATTGGTCCCTATAGGTTTTTAAGTATAAAACCATGCAAAAAATTATCCTCTTGAGCACTAAATGGTGTTGCTCAAGGAAGGATCCGATTGTAACTCAAACTAAGTTTTCAAAACCCAAATATGGTTTCGAAAAAGTTTTCCTTTAAAATCACCTTAGAGTCATAATTGGATTGCTTCCTAATTTCATTTTCATCTTAATCAACCTATGTTAAAATAACAAAGGATTCATCTTAGGTGTCTAGATTATTACATTTGTCCTAAGCATGAACATGCATACATAGTTTGAATGATATAAGCTTTGACGCTTGATTTCCTTCCTTCAATGATGATTTTAGATCTTGAATTTGATAGCATCATGACCATGAAATAGGTTAAGGTTTTACAATGGACTCCACAAAATTAATCAATTACCAATATGATATAGCAATCCCCCTTTTTAACAATTTCGTGACAAAACACACAAGTTAAAAATTAATATTACAACTCAAAACAATTGAACAAAAGAATTGTAAATTAATCTTTGTAAATTAATCTCAACTCTCATGCATGCATCCTAAATCTCTACCTAGTGCAGGGGTCTACTTTTTTTGATGAAATTTGAAGATCGTACTCCTATACATCATCACTCAAACCAAAATCTCTTGAAAAATATCATATGTTAGGGAAATACATAACATAATCACAAGTATGAAAAGCACCAAGATAAACATAGGGCATAAGTACGTATATATCACACAAGTGCAAATGCGTAAAATGTCAGAATTTAACTTACCCTATGTGGTTGAGAACCTATTGATTTATTAATATGAAACACATCAAGTTCTTCCCCTTAGTAACAAGTGAAAAATAAACAAAGAGAAAATATGTAACTTAATGTCAAGTTTTCAAAATTTACTCCCCTAAGTATTTAAACAAATTCCCACTTTTCTATGTTCACATGTAAAATATCTAGCCAAATCAAGAGTAAATCTCTTCTATTTCTCCCATATGTACCTAAAAATATTCTCTCCCTTTTGTCATTAATGCCAACTCAATGACAACATGCAACAAGTACGATACGTAATCAAGTTACCCAACATAATCAATCCAATGACAACCTATAACAATCATGACATAGAATCATAGTATAACAAGAATGTACGAATGCATAACAACTAGCCAAATCGTGCAAGCAAACTAAGTACGGGACAAATATGGCATATAACTCAAAGTCAAATATGATTCAACATCAATAAGTAAGACTAAGAGTACATCACAACAACAAAAAATTAGAGCTAAAAAAATAAAAGTTAACAAAAATGAAAAGTCAACAAAAACAAATTAAAGAGAGTACTTTAGTATAAGCATGACTAAATGTAAAACACTCTCAAGCTCACATATAACCTACACTAAGTCGCAAAATTTCATAGCTCAAATGGCTATATCACCACCATCTCCACCATCTCCATCGTCACGTCGAGGGAGCGCTAGATTTGAATTTGTGTCATCTAGCACAGGCACGCCTGAAATCTGTTTCCGCTTCAACAACCTTTTGAGTCGAACAACTATACGAACAACTGTTCCCATCACAGTTCATTGGGTCTCCTCTAAGCTCACAATCCTATCATCTAGTGCATCTAACCTTTGAGAAGTCAGCCGGAATCATGATCTGCTCAACCCTAGTTATCATGTCTACAAATGATGTCTTCTAGGCTACAAGAATATCTAAACCTGACTCAAGTGATGGTTGTGTCATCCTAGACATACTAGTCTCAGGAAACACCGGTGGTTCCTCTACTGCTTCTCCTATCTCCTCAACGTAGTCAGCCTGAGCCTTACATAGCTTCATTAAATTCTTGTTCAAAGGCCGCATGGAGTTCTACAAACTGGTCACTAGGTAAAACTATCACACCTTTCCCTATGTAAATATGGGTAGCTAAAGATCCAAAAGGCAATCGATCTGTCACTCGTCCTTCTAAAAAAGCTCCACATATATATCAAAAAATCATCATAGGAAAATCAAGACCAAACCTTTTTACCTATGGCATAAAGCATCTAAGCTCTAGGAACAGGGAAGTCTAAAAGATGGGTATTAGGCTCAATATTGTAGTTTGCTATGAGGTGAAGTATCCTGTAATCTAGGGTCAAGGATTTGTGAAAGAATTTTTGAGTGACCCATTGTTCAAGATGATCTAAGCCATACAATTCAATAACAACTATATTCAGAAGAGGCAATAAATCTACAGGGCTTGCACTAAAGTAATTGTTCTCAAACCTAGGTAAATCCAGTGTGGTAGCTATAAGGTCTTCAGAAAAGGTGAACTCGACCCCTCTATTATATGTGACAAAGTGGTTAATATGAGAATTAGGTTCATTAATCTAAATATGTGTAAAGAATTCCTTGACCATGCTATCGTTCGATGTGATAGGGTTATGGAACATCCAAGCCCACACACAATTTGTAAGATTGAAAGCAATAGAATCAGGTGCCTCCTTGGTGGTAATTTCCCATTCAATCAACTCTAGCCTATAAGAGAATTCTCGTTTTAATCTCTCTACAAACTTTTGTGTCATGAATCAGGTAGCTTCATCAAAGTTCTTCTTGATATCATCATAAAACTCCTCAACCCTGGGCCTTTTCTCTTTTCTTTGGGCCATCTCAACAATCAATCTCACAATCTAGGTCTCACTCATGTAGATTTTGATGCAAGCAAAGAATCAACCTAATATTTGTAGAGAACATATTTGGGAGAACTTTAGAAGCAATGGCTAGGGTTTGTAGAGGTTTGGGACGTGAATGAGAGGGTTTGGAATACAAAGAGTCGTATAAAACACCATTTATAAAACCCGCTGCCGACTTAACGTGAGGTCACAAGCAGTGAAAAGGTCCCTTGAGCGGCTCCTAAAACTTTTCAGTTCTACTGATTGATCAGATTCAACTCCTCATTTGGTCAACCTGTCCTGGTTTTTCACTCATCCACCTATCCTTTAAGCCCCAATAGAATGCATGATATAAATCAAGTCTAAAAACACTTTAATGCAATGCTTAGATAAATTTGGATCAAAATCACATGTAATATTCAAATTTAAACACTACTAAATGGTCAAAATTCAAATGATCATGAAAATTACACATATTCGCATTTTAAGAGCTCCACCCAAAATTCATCATCCCAATACATTACTCAATGGCAAATTCATAGATATACTACTCAACTTCATGCATCCTAGAATAATTTTTCCTCGCTTGGTTCAATTTCATACACACATGATTAGGTTTTGTTCAACTTTGAAAAATTCAAGTGCCTAGTGTATGAAACCAACCACCAACACAAAAAGAATTCTGATAAGATTTAAATCATTATAAGCTCATCATAAAATCCGAATGCATTGTCTAAGTGAGAACATAACCGATTAGTGAGTGACCTAAATATTTTTTTTTTGACAATTCCTCATTTATTTTATCCCTTCTACTCTATGGTTTCAATCAACACAATTGTGAATTTCATATTTTAAATGTATGCTTGTAAACATGATAAACATGAGCTCTATGAGCTTTACAAATGAGCAATTTTCAGTTAAGCGTAAGTACTCTCACAATTCAAGTGTGATTATTTTTAGAAATTTATTTATACCTCACATTTATAGATTTGACCACATTGGACTATTTTCTCACAATTGGCCTTTGACATCTTTTAAGGGACTAGGGTTTAACTAACTTTTAGCTATGTGTTCACCTATCACTAACACTTAGAGTCCTTTAAGATCATTAATAAGTTAAACTAGTCAAACTCCTAAGTGTGATGATGAATGACATGTGTGTATTTGCAATAAGAAGGGATGGGTTCGCAATAGGAAGGGATAGGATTACAGTGTCCCATTTGCAATTAGCAGATGACACTATAGTCTCTCTTTAGGAGATGAGCACAAATTAAGAAACTTACATATGATTGTTGATTTGTTTGGTGTAATATCAAGACTTAAGGTTAATTTGGAGAAAAGGGTGGATAGGATGGCGAGGGAGATGGGATGCTTAGTGGATGAGTGGCCATTGAAATACTTAGGACTTCCTTTTAGTGGCAATCCACTATCAAGAACTTTTTAGGACCTTGTGGTTGAGAAGGTTGGAAGGAGATTAGATGGATGGAGGAAATCCTTTATTTCTAAGGGGGGTAGATTAACTTTGATTGAATCTATTTTTTCTAGTATTCCTATTTATTTCATGTCTCTGTTTAAAATGCCTAGAGTGATAGCTAAGAAATTTGAAGGTTTGATACGAGACTTCTTATGAGAAGGGACGAGAGAGGGAAGAAAGGTTCACTTGATTCGGTGGGAGGTTGTGAGAAGGCCAAAAGATAAGGGGCGCTATCGATAAGGAATTTGGTGAAAAGGAATGTTACTTTGGTTGAAAATGACTATAGAGGTTCCCTTTGGAGCAAGATTTATTGTGGCATGCCGTTATTAGGAACAAGTATGTGCTACAAGCTACTGGTGGGATGCTAATAGGGTTGAAAGGGGTACTTTTTCGGAGTCTATAGAAGTTTATCTCTCAGGGGTTACCTTGTTTTACTCAAGGGGTTACTCAATGGGTTAAAGTTCATTGTGGGTATTAGAACTAGAGTACGTTTTTGGGAGGATATTTGAGTGGGAGGGTCTTCTTTCTCTATTCTCTTTCCACGACTATATAGGGTTTCGTGTTATGGGGGGGGGGGGTTGGATTTCCTCTATGGTTCAGTCATACTTTAATCCGATTTCTTGGGATTTTGGGTTTCTTAAGAGTCTTAATGATAGGAAATGTTTGGATTTCACAAGTCTTCTTTCCTTGCTTAATCATGTTGAGTTATCTCCTAATTTGGAGGATAGGAGGTATTGTATTGGTGATCCAGTGGGTGTCTTCTCTTGTAAATCCTTATTTGTATATTTGATTGATGATCCTTTAATTGCTCTTTTCGAACAGTTGTTGGAGATTTGAAAAGCAAAGTTGCCTTTAAAAGTGCAAGTTTGTGCATAGATTATTGCCAACGGTAAGATTAGTACCAATGAGATTCTTCAAAAAATGAGACCTAATTTTTATTTTCAATCTCGATGGTGTGTTATGTGTAGAATGGATTATGAGAGTGTGGATTATCTTTTTTTTTTGCATTGCCCATTGGCACAAACTTTTTGGTCTTGGGAATTTTTGTTGGGTTGGCCCAAGGGAAATGAATTATATGTTTTGTTTAAATGATATGGAGTTTGGGGGAAGTAGAAAATGGAAGATTCTTTGGTACAATATTTTCTTTGCTACTTTGTGGGTGGATATGGAAAGAAAGGAATGCAAGGATTTTGAGGATAAGAGTGAAGAAGGTGAGGAACTATGGGATAGAATTCATTTTTTGGCTTCTTTTTAGATTTACACAACTAAGGAGTTTGAGGATATTCCTCTCTTTTGTAAGAAAAAAAATTAGTTAGATGTGAGAAAATTTAAACATGGAAGAAAATTATTTTTTTCTATCATTTTCTATTTCATGCTAAACAAACACGTAAAATTTTAAAATTTTCTTTTTTGTATTTTCTAGCATTATCTTGCTAAACAAACGGACCATAAACATCTATTTTGGTTTCTCACAAATTGTGCATCAGTTAAAGTTGCCTTATTTTTTCTAGTTTGCCCACTTACCCTTTTCTCCATTAGATTGATGGGTAATGTTGCCATTGATGATAATTCATGGCCAAAGCACATATAGGCCTGGAAAAAAGGAAAACAAAAAGTGAGCAGAACAAGTAGTTTCGGATATCAAGACAGAGGTGTTGGGAAAGACTATGCTCGATCACTTGTTTCAACAAACTTGAGCTGGCCAGCATCATTGCATAAGGAGTCAAAGCATTGATCAACCTCCAAGTAACCCAAGCATAAATTCAATCTATTTAACCTAAATAATAACTATTTTTCAGCCTATTTACATGAAAGGTAAACTATAGATATAAAACTATCCCAGTTAATATATAAAACAGTTATAAAAAAAAAACCACATTCCACAATCCCAAGTGACTTTCTTAGCATAACATTCCCAAGTAGTAAAAAAAAAAAAGATAATCTCAAAAAAAATAACACCACATGTTAATTCACAATCACAACAAACTATCATTCCCAAATAGCAACATGAGAGTGTCGAGTGGACACGTTTGTGACTTGAATTCAACCACATCAGAAATTTCCTCCCAATTAGCATCAAATCGAGAAGAGAAAAGCACAATTACTGTTAACCATATAGAGAAGAGAAAATAGTTTGATAAGCATAACCAAAAATTGTGCGTGTATGTGTGTGTGTGAAAAACAGGCTTTGGGGAAGGAATTTTCATTGTGCACAGCGAGATGTGTGCGGAAAATAGAGTGTGTGCATTGGGGTTTTTTATTTGGGAGGGGAGGGAGGGGGGGGCTGTGTATGCGTGTCCATGTAGTGTAATTAACATCTCTCTTCTAAGCCCATAAAGGCCATATATAGCCATCATTCCGTGTTGACAACAATTTAAGCCACCTACTTTGTGACAACTCTAGGAACACGAGCTTAGAGGACACAATAATATCTAATGGCATTCCTCATTTCACACTTTCTCATCTTCGATTCTGAAAAATGATCATAGGTCATGTGAAGTTATCCAGCCTACAAAACAGCAAATTGGACATGTATCTTGAGAGCACATACTTCATCATTTCATTGGAAACCCAAAATTAGCATAATCACCTTCCTTTGGTGAAAATTCAATACCAGTAGAGATACTTATTTTGGAAAAGACAACCAATGGAAATACTTATTTTGGTGAAGTAAACTAATTCACGGTCCACTTGATTATACAAGCATAAAATAGGTGTTAAAAAATGAAGATGAGTTATAGCTTCAGGATACAAAAACATCTTATACAAATTGGATAGTTTATCATAAACTTAGTGAAAATGAACAAAATCCTTTCTGAGAGATCATACAATGGAAAATTGTAGGCCAAATATTGACGTACTGGAATTATCCAACTTAAAATGAGCTACAACCATTTTTAAAAGTTCTGGCAAACATTGATGAAGTAGATAAGTTATACACGTGCCCATGATTCTTTTATATATATATATAATTACTGAATGTCGTTGGGTAGCAACAACTACAAGCAAAAAATTGATGTCAATCTTATGAGCATACCATATATCACCATGCTTT
>CM042191.1:9222458-9241095 GCA_023539305.1 Ilex asprella
ATGTAACATGCACACAAAATCTCACGGGATATTAATGTAATTTTTTTTTACCATGAGCGGGTCTATCTAATTAAGTCATGAACCTCAAGGGGATATAATTTACCCTTCGAGTTTTGTGATTGTTTTATTCACCTTCTACACCCTTTTAGCCTGTATGTAACCCTCACCATCATAATAATGGGTCCCATTATTTTTGCACTTTGATTCTGTGTGGGGAGAGGTTTAATGGAGGAGTTTAAATATAAGTGGTCCGCAAGTGCCCATAAGTACAGGGGGTTTTTGGTAATTAACCCGGCAAAAAAAAATAACTCAAATTCCATAATAACTTAGCCTCAACATAACCATCTCAGATCTCTTAAATTTCAGAGACTCCTCTGAATTTTTTAAAAGTACAAATTCACCGGAAGAAAATCCAATTTCAATTCCAGAGTAAAAGACAAATAATTTGTTGGTGGAGCAAAGTAAACATAGGCAACTCTTCCAGTTTTACTAACTCTTTGTTATTTGAGGGCTCCATCAAAGCTGTTTATACTGACATCATGCAAAACCAACTTCCAAGCAATCTTACCTATCCAAAAACAAAATTTCAAACAATATCACCAAACACTTTGAAAGAAATACATAAACAAATCAAAATTCAAACCTTGAACCTAAGATGTGGCTGGAGGAAATTCAAAAGTCAAACCTTGAACCTAAGATGTGGCTGGAGGAAATTCAAACTGTCCTTGATGCAAATGAGGTATATTCAAAAGATAAATTTTAATGAATCACCGTTACTTCATGAAGCTACTAATATGGGGTATAACTCGACTACTGCTAATACAGAATACTACTTCATAAAAAAAGCACCACGGTGACAACAAGAAAAAAAAAGATAGAAGTCTCACTTCTTCTTTTTCACAGTACTTAGGACGCAGTAGACTTCTTTACGTAATGCACTTATCTTGTCTTCCATTCTCTTCAAGCCTCCTTTTAGTTCGAGATCAATCTCAACAATCTTCTCGTCCATTTCCTCAAACCTATTAATAAACTGCATCGACTCACTGTGGCTTTTGAAAAGCAAAGTTGTTCCCACTCCATATCCCCATAAGCAACACCAAGGGTGGTGATGGCTCCAGAAAGATCTTTTGAAGTGATGTATTTGTAAACTAAGGTGTCTTCTGTCGCCAATCATAAGGTCTTGAGCCGTTGGCTTGCCATCCTGCATTAAGAACATATAAATTATAAGGAAAAGAAATGAATAAGCATAATTTTTAAATATTTTGTCGATTAGCTATCTAAGTTTTGGAAGTGAGTATCTTAGTTTGTCAATCACAAAAGATACATAGGATTACAGACCCATTAGTTTATTTGAGCCATAAATCTCTTTTTTTTTGTAGGAAGAGCGCAGAACTAAATCATGCATTTCCAAACCTAAGGTTCAAAAGAAAAATCAATGCAATACACCAAGTTAAACTAATCCAAGTATTTTTCATTAATTTTCTCCTAAACCATAAAACTCAGAAAAGTGCTTCAAAACAAGACACAATTAAATGAATTATCATTACTTCATGAAGTTGCTAATATGGGGTACTACTGGGCTGCTGCTGATATAGAGTACTAGTTGAACAAAAATGCACCACAGTGACAACAAGAAAAAGGGAGATAGAAGCCCCATTTCTTCTTCTTCACAGTATTTAGGATGCAGTAGGCTTCTTTACGTAATGCACTTATCTTGTCTTTCATTCTCTTCAATCCTCCTTTTAGTTTGAGATCAATCTCAACAATCTTCTCCTCCATTTCCTCTAGCTTATTAATAAACTACACCGATTCACTGTGGCTTTTGGAAAGCAAAGTTGTTCCCAGACCATATCCCCATAAGCAACACCAAGGGTGGTGATGGCTCTAGAAAGGTCTTTTGAAGTGATGGATTTGTAAACTATGATGTCTTCTGTCGTCAACCATAAGGTCTTGAGACGTTGAATTGTCTTCCTGCATTAAGAATATATAAATTATCAGGGAAAGAAACAAACAATCATAATTTTTAAACATTTTGTCAATTAGCTATCTAAGTTTTGGAAGTGAGTATCTTCGTTTGGAACTCACAAAAGATATATAGGATTACAAACTCATTAGTTTATCTGAGCCTAAAACCTCTTTTTTTTGTAGAAAGAACATAGAACTCAATCATGCAAAAGTCAGCTGGAGGTTACACAAAATTATTTCATGCATGGCTAAGACTAATGTTCAGAAGAAAAAATCAATACAATTCATACTTACACCAAGTTAAACAAATCCAAGTATTTGTCATTGATTTTCTCCTAAACCAGAAAACTCAGAGAAGTGCTTTCAAATAAGACAAAAATGAAGTGCAGTAATAATTCACAGAATTGCCCCAGACTTGTTTAGTCCCATGAAATAGTCATAAACACTATCTAAATTGTTACTGATATTTTCTTTACAAACATCGTTGCAATATTGTCATAAACCACACTATTTAGAAGAAAAAAATCATGTATTATTAATACAAAAATTGATTGTCAAGTTGTACCAAAAACCATTGTATCACCACCATTACATTCACAGCCTTTATGAGTGGTATAGGTGCATATGCCATACGGAGTGATTTTGATGGAGCTTTGACGTGTGATCTCCTCCCTTCAATTTACGATTTTGAATCTTCATCGTTATAATATCATAACCGAGGAATATAGGTTAAGACTTACAAATACTTTACAAAGGAAGTTTGATCTTACAAACTTCATGATTTTGAGTAGAATTTCTCATGATCAAATTCATGTTTTTTTGTTCAATTTGATGATGATGAGTTAAATTTCAATTGTTTATTTCATGAAATTTGGGTCCAATTTTACCCTAATGGGTCGTATGTGATTGTTAATTAGTTGACAAAACCAAGGATTTCTTCATTTGTTTTTCTGTGTCAATGGGTGTTTGATAGTGATTTTTGGAAGGAAAATTGAAGTATAATGTGTGTTGTTGCTGGATTTTTGCATCATCATGTGGTTTGATTTAAGGTTAATAACAAAGGAAGTGGTGATTGCTTATGGGCTCACTCTCTAGATTGTGTTTTGTAATTTGATATGATAGACATTAGAAAAGATGAAGGGTGTTGGCAATTGTTTTGGGTGACAGGGTGTTCAGCTTGGGATGCATGCAGTTGGGTTTGGGGTGCACAAGGTTTAATTGTACTTTTGCAATTGGTAGAAATCTTTGATTTGTCATAAAGTCTAAGAATAGATAATTTGGGAAACTTTCACCAAAAGCAAACTTACATAATTCAACTTAGATAGTCTTTCAAACGAACCCTAATGGCAAGGATCTGTATGTAACAAGCGCACAAACCTCACGGGATGTCAATGTAATTTGTTGTACCATGAGCGGGTTTATCTGATTAAGTGTTGAACCTCAGGAAGGCGAGATATAATTTACGCTTCGAGTTTTTGTGATTGTTCTGTTTACATTCTACACGCCCTTTTAGCCTGTATCTAACACTTATAATCATCATAATAGATCCCATTATTTTTGCACTTTGTTTCTGTGTGGAGAGAGGTTTAGGGCAGGAATTTAAATATAAGTGGTCTGCAAGTGTCCCAGGGGATTTTTTGTACTTAACCCGGAAAAAAAAAAACTAACTCAAATCCCATATTAACCTAGCCCCAATATAACCAACCCAGATCTCTTAAATTTCAAAGACACCCCCAAATTTTTGAAAAGTACAATTTCACCAGAAAAATATCAAATTTCAATTCGAAAGTAAGAGACAAATAATTTTTTAGTGGAACAAAGTAAACATAGGCAACTCCTTCAAGTTTTACCAACTCCTAGTTATTTGAGGGCTCTAGCAGAGCTGTTTATAATGACATCATACAAAACCAACTTCCAAGCAATCTTACTTATCCAAAAATAAAATTCCAAGCAATATCACCAAATACTTTGGAAGAAATGCATAAACAAATCAACAGTCAAAGCTTGAACCTAAGATGTGGCTGAAGGAAATTCAAATTATCCTTGAAGCAAATTAGGTATACTCAAAAGATGAATTTTAATGAATCATCATTACTTCATGAAGCTGCTAATATGGGGTACTACTGGGCTGCTGCTGATAAAGAGTACTAGTTGAACAAAAATGCACCACCGTGACACAAGAAAAGGGAGACAGAAGCCTCACTTTTTCTTCTTTATAGTACTTAGGATGCAGTAGGCTTCTTTACGTAATGCTCTTGTCATGTCCTTCATTCTCTTCAAGTTCTCTTTTAGTTCGAGATCAATCTCAACAATCTTCTCCTCCATTTCATCTAGCTTATTAATAAACTACACCGATTCACTGTGGCTTTTAAAAAGCAAAGTTGTTCTCACCCCATATCTCCATAAGCAACACCAAGGGTGGTGATGGCTCTAGAAAGGTCTTTTGAAGTGATATATTTGTAAACTAAGGTGTTTTCTGCCGCCAACCATAAGGTCTTGAGCCGTTGGATTGTCTTCCTGCATTAAGAACATATCTATACTACTCTAAAAAGTCAGCATATATGAAAAACATTTTTTTTCCAATTATATCCCTTAACATTACAACTATATCATCCATATCCTCCAGTTAATTCTTTCCCATTAATCTCCCTGACAGTTAATGTCTCCTGCTATTCCTACTTTTTATCCCCTCTCTTTCTTTCTCTATTTGCTCTCTCAAATTAACAGACCTACCATTTACTTTTTTTCGGCCGTTACACTCTCTTTTCTCTCTCTCTCTTGCAAATTTATGGCCCATTCTCTTCATCTTCCCCTTTTCGTCTCTCTCTCTCTCTCTCTCTCCTCCGTTTTCACAGATCAGAGAAGAGCACACTGCCCCCTTCACCGTCCCCCTCTCAGTCTCTCTTTCCCCAAATTTATTTAATTATATGTATTCAGTTACAAAAATCTCTTACCCACTATAGATTTCAATTAGGCATCCATTTTCTCTTTCTTTTAATTCTTTGGTTGTGGCTATACACATCTCCATAATATTAACAACAATGGAACTTGGCATTGGTTTTTACAGGTTGCTTTCAGAACGAAGGCTTTTCACCCCAATATTAACAGCAATGGAGGCAATTATTAAGGTTTCTTATTAGTTTTTTTTATTGTTCCCACCGTAGGTATAAATCTTGGAGGTTTACTTCTTGTGGAATGCAGAAATCTTAAAGGTTTACTTTTTTCATGTAATTGGAATTTTAAGGTTCTTAGGAATGGAATTTGGGTCTTCTGTTCAGAAAAGGAAAAAACAATTTTGGTCTTTTTATTACTTTGTTGGGTGAGATTATATTTACTCGGTTATTAGATTTTATAGGGTTGTATAAAGATTAACAATAAATCTTGGTCGAGTGAAATGGAAAATTTTCCTATAGTAGTATTTGAAGAGACTTAGATACTCTCTCTCTATTTTTTTTTTCAACATGGGGTGGCAGCACGTATGTGCTCTTTCTCGTTTCTCTGAATTTTAATTTTCTCCTTGTGAGCGAGGGTATCTATGTAGATTCAGTTCGAATGTTAAAAGATGGGCCTATGACGAATCATATTGGTGTTGTGTGTTGAAATGATGAATGTTCTTTTCTTTTGGATGTATGAAAGGGAATGTTGTGTAATTGCTTATGGTATATCCCTTGAATTCTCTTTTTTGCTTATAAGATCCTACTTACCAGGAAAAGTGTTATTGCTTTTGCCTCCAAACATAATGTAGTTAGTTAATCATGATTTTTCCCTGGTAATTAATATAATCTTACCAAAAATTTTTCAGTTTATATTTGCTTGCAGGACTAAAGTTCTCTGTGGGCCATTTGGGGAATTTGGTCTTGTTAAAGATGTTTACTTGCCGTGAGATTACTATACCGAGTGAGCATGAGACCGGTTGTTATATTTGGTATTTTTTTTATTTTCTTTCATTGAACTTACATTATTTAACATTTGTCTCATTTATTTTGCATTGATAGTTCTCAACTTACGAAGCTGGTTAGATTTTAATTTTTAATAGTTCATTAGCTTTTCCTACACTCCATTAATGTAGAAACTTCGGGAAGCAACTGAAGATCATGGTAAAAATGGTTCCACGGTTTTAAATTTGGCAAATAGTACTACGACACTTGTTGCTCCGAGCTCCAATGTGATCATGCCAGTTGCTAGCAAACTATTATTGTACTATATTATGGTATTTTCCCTAAATGTTTCCGGTCTTATATCTTTTGAATCATGTTTTTCTGATTTCCATGAATATTTGTTTTGAGTATTTCCATGTTGAAAATGATAGGTATGCAATCTAAACATAGTTCCATGTAATTTGACTACATGACCTTTGAAAATTATGAAGATCATGGTAGCAATATGAGGAATTTTATAGTCCCCTTCATATTAAAGAGGAATTGACCATAGAAATTTATAGGTTGCAGTTGCATACCTACTGTTGCACTATGGAGGCATTGCATTCATTAAAACTCTTAACTTTGGAACAAGAAACATTTGTGGAAAACTTTTGTATCTCGCTCCATATATCAATTGATGAGCATTTTATTGGTTAAAGGACTTGATTTTTACCCATACTAGCATTCCTTATTAGTTGACAAAAAAACCTTTTTTTCCCCTTCTTTTGATTCTATTTTACTCCTGTGTGAGCATGATTTGTTTTGCCTTTGTTTAATGGCTTTACATATGTTAAGGAGCAAGATATTGCTACTATTTTGGTTATAAACTTGCAGTTGGCAAGGTTTAAATTGTTGTACTACAAACTTTTATAAAGCAATGAATATTTTTGAACTCATTTTTTTGTATGTTATAGTTTTCTTTAATGTTTTGCCTTTTTGTGGCTTAATAAATTCCGTCAAAACCTTTAGTTTGAATTTTCAGTTATTGATGCACCTGGAGGATTTCTCTTTGAATGGTAGTCCATCTTTTGGGACATCTTCACTGCTACGACAAATGAGAAACATTTCAGGCTACTGCAGATTACATAAAGGTCCCTCGAAGCTTCAAAATTTTTGGGCTATTCGTGGATTAGTGTCTTAAATGGGGACTTCTCTCCCCCCCTCCCCTTCCTTTCTTAGTGAGATGAGGTTAATCTGTTGCAACTTTCTTTTTGATTTTATAATTTACTATCAGACACAACAAGTGAATGCAAGGGAGCATCAACAACAGCTGCAAATGCAGCAATTGCAACTTATGCAGCAACGCAATACTAGGTTGCAAAAAAGGATCCTAATCATCCTTCACTTGGTGGTCCTATGAATGCTATGAACTCTGAAGGAATAATTAGGCAGCCATCAGCCAGTGTATTGGCCATGAAAATGTACGAGGAGCATATGAAACATCCTCATTCAATGGATTCATAGACATCTCCAGTTCTAATGGATGCCAATAGGATGGCCCTTCTCAAGTCAGCAACTAATCATCAAGGGTAACAACTATAGAACTTTTTTGTTTTCCTGAGATCAAATAAATCACGGCCAGTATACCTATTATGATTGCATCATTGGTTACCCTTCCACGCTTTCTCATAATTTGTCTGATCATATTTAGATTGGTTGATTAAACTTTGCTAATAACCTCTTAGAGCAAGTGTATTGTTTCCTCATTTTTACACATATAAAACAGGGTGATTAAGAAGTTGATTTTCCCACTTGATGTTATGGTTATGTTACATGCTATGAAAATTATAGCAATATGAAGCTTTGTGGAGATAGATATAAAGAGTATCATTTTGCCTTGGTTGATCATTTTAATAATACAACTGCTTGTAATGTGCAATTTAGGAATTTCTTTGGTTTCATACGTTGTTTTCCTCCAAGGGAATCATTTCATGTGGGTTCTTAGTTGTGGGTATAATATTCGAGTCATTAGATTTTTGGCTTTCATTGTTGTTAAGAATTGTTGGAGAAATTGGTTGGGATAGTCAGAGTGATCACTGGTTTGTGTGAAGTATCAGTTTTTGCAAGGTTGTTCATGAGTTCCCTTTTTTGTTGTTGTTTCAACTGCTGTAAAAAATTTTAATTTTAAATTCATCCTCTAATCAAAGTTATTATTTCCAGTTGCAGTTATAGAATTCAAAATCTACACAAG
This sequence comes from Ilex asprella, assembly GCA_023539305.1. Lineage (NCBI taxonomy): Eukaryota > Viridiplantae > Streptophyta > Magnoliopsida > Aquifoliales > Aquifoliaceae > Ilex > Ilex asprella. The sequence goes on from CM042191.1 coordinate 9,230,535, forward strand.
CAAGTTTTGGGAAAAAACAAAAAAAGAAGACTTCTTTCTCCTTGTGTTTGTGTGTCCATTCAGTAAGTGGTCGACAGTGATACATCGGAGTGACCTTGTCTTGCATTAAGGGTAAGAACTTTAGTCCTCTTATCTTCTCAAGTGCTTGGTTTGAACATGACATTTAACATTTTGCAGGGATTAAATTGAAACTTGGAATCATTCCTCACTTAAAACGCTTGGGCTTTAATTCATTAAATACAGTAGAAATTGAATAATACAGTAATAAGCTCTGTTGTGAGATTGAAACTGAATTATGTATGTCTTTGATATGGTTGGGCCATATGTTTGATTTGCTGCATTGTTAAAATTAATTTTATTTTGTCTTTGGTAGCAGTCATTTTGGGAACATATGTTTGAATTGTAATGGAACTCTTGGTCCAAAGAAAAGATTATGATTACGTGATTGTGCAAGTCAATGAAATTAATTAGATCACTTGAACTCTTTTTGTTAGACCAATTTAAAATACATTTAGTACAAACCTATTTCATTGTTCTTTAAAAAATAACAATATGAAAATGTAGCTTTTAAAATTTTTTCCTGCCATTGTTCTTATTCGCAGAAAATCTGGACTTCATTCAAGAGATATTGTGGAATATCCTTACAACAGATTCCATGGCTTCTATGAGTACAATAGTAGACTAACAAATGGAAGGGCAAGTCTTTGAAAAAGTTCCAAACATTGTGTTTACGATTGCTGTCTGTAAAAGTTCCAAATACTTCAAGAAATAAAAAAATGGCATTGATTTGGAACCTATCAGTTCATTGATAATATAATACTAATATAATTATTGATTTTTGCGGGTTAATGAGTTTGGACAAGTGTTTCTGTAGTGGACGAGTAGCCTTCTTCTTTTTTTCCCCTCGATAAGTGGACGGATAGCCTTGTTACTATTTATTTCATATGCATTTACAATGTTTTTTGGTCAATAAGTGCATTGGACTTTGCTGTCTTGTACTTGTTTAATGGGATTTTGACAAATTTCCCCTTTCAGTTGCAATGTCAATTCTTCCCATCAACAAAATACAATTATATTTATGAAGAAAAGAAAAACTACAAAAATCTATAATATGAATTGTTACAGGCCATAATTAAAATGGTTCACGTGCAACGCACGTGTGCATCAACTAGTAAATTATAAGGGAAAGAAATAGACAATTATAATTTTTAAACATTTTTTCGATTAGCTCTCTAAGTTTTGGAAGTAAGTATCTTTGTTTGCCAATCACAAAAGATACATAGGATTACTCACCCATTAGTTTAATCACAAAAGATAATTTTTGTAGGGAGTACGCAGATCTCAATCATGTAAATGTCAACTAGGGGTTGCACAAAATTATTACATGAATAGCCAAGACTATGGTTCAAAAGAAAAATCAATGCAATTCCTACTTACACCAAGTTAAACAAATCCAAGTATTTGTCATTGATTTTATCCTAAACCATAAAACTCATACAAGTGATTCAAAACAAGACCAAATTAAAGTGCAGTCATAATTCACAGAACTGCCTTACACTTGTTCAATCCCATGAAATAGTCATAAACACCATCAAAATTTTTACTGATATTTTCATTACAAACATCGTTGCAATATTGTCAAAAACCACACTTTTCAAAGAAAAAATCAAGTATTATTGATACAAAAACTGATTGCCAAGTTGTACCAAAAATCATTGTATCACCACCATTACATTCACAGTCTTTACGAGTGGTATAAGTGCTCAACATGCAACACCAATTATACATAGAAGAGAGCCGAGACCTTGTAGGGATTGAGAAAACCATGTCTGATGGGGTTACTCTCTTGTTTTGTAGGAAGAATGCAGACCTCAATCATGCAAAGTTCTGTTGTGTATGACACAAAACTATTACATGCATAGCCAAGACTATGTGGTTTCAAAAGATAATCAGTGTAGTTTCTACTTGCACTAAGTTAAACACATCCTTGTATTTGTGTTTCTATGTTCTTGGTTTTCTACTAAACCAGAAAACTCACATAATTGCTTCTAAAATAGACAAAATTGATGTGCATTCATAGACTGATTCATATAGCCGACCCAAATGATTGGGATATAAGGCTTAGTTTGGTTTGGTTTCTAAAATAGTCAACTCTAAACTAATGGTAGATATAAAATTCTAGGGAGGCAGAGATAAAGATGGTTAGAGAATGTATCTCTGGATTTAGACAATGTAGCAGTAGAAACCACCAAAAAATGTAAAAAATTGAATCAAATTAGGGGTTTGTGCCTTACAGCTTCTAGGGTGGATAGTTGTGCTTTTTGGGTGGTTTAAATGTATAATGGCAGTAGCAATTGTGCGTAGATTGAGAGTTTGCACTAGAAAAAAGAAATAGAGACCTACTTGAAAGTCTTTGAAGCTAGTTGCTGCATTGATTGATGATGACGACAGGGAGGCAGAAGTGGTCTTGTTTAGAGGCAAACAACGTGATGTTGGGCTAGGCTAGTAATATGACCTTTGGTTTCTGGGTAGATAATTTTTTATTTTTTTATTTTTTTGAAGGTGTTTTGGGTAGAGAATGAGGGGCCATTTGGTAACCTTTTTTTTTTTACGTTTTAAAAAAGTTAGAAAATAGATACAATTTTTGTTTTGTTTTGTGGTAAACACTAAAAACATAAAACATGTTTGGGAGTCATTTGTGGTTACCAAATTATGAAAATAAAAACAAAAAACATGCTTGATAACCACTTTACAAAAAACAAGTCATATCCTTAACTATTTTTTTCAAGAGTAAAAAGATAGTGAATAATAATTGTTTTTCAAGAGTAAAAGGATAGTGAATAATAATTATTTATAAGAAGGAGAGTAGGCAACAATAGCATCTTCCACAGGATCTTTACAGATATTTACGGTATGATTTATTTTCAAAGTTTTACTGATTTTGGGATCGAGCGAGGTCAAACAATAAATTTGGTGCAATTGTGAAGTCAGAATTTTACAGATGAATAAATTGAATAAAGTTTTAAAGAAACAATAAGACAACTAAAGATAAGAACAACAAATTAGAGCAAGACAATGAGAGTGGGAGGAAGAGAAAGAGTTGGAGATAGGCGATGAGAGTGGAGGAAAAAATAATGAAAAGAACTTGAGAGAGATTGCTACTTTTAAAGGTAAAAGTCATTATTTTTAGATTTTTTAAGAAGACTTTGTTATATTTTAGGACTTTTATAAATATTTACATAGACTTGTGAAAATATTGTTACATTTTAGTGTTTTCTAGAAGGCTTTAGATAGACTTGTAAAATATATTTGACATTTAACTTGGTCCATTCAAAAGAGCTTCCGAACATGAAACTAAATAAAGGGCTGAAAATTAAATTGGATCTCCAAAATTTTAAGGCTCTAGGCAACTATTTTAATGGTCGGACCCTAGGGCCGGCCTTGATGTGCCTCCTTCTATTTAAAAGATTGATGTATATGTCCATCTTGCAACAATTGTAGTCTTTGCACGTCCCTCACTATCCAGTCTTATTCCAAGAAACCGATTAAGTGAGACAAATTGATTATTAGATGATACACAATGATTAAAAGTATTATGTATGCTATTTTATATTTATGCATTTTTTCATTGATTGTTATAAGGTACTATCATAGTAAAGATGTTCAATATTATAATGTAGTGTCACATAATTTTATTTTTTTTAGTAATTTAGGCATCTAATATATATTAAACATTACATATGTGTTATTTCATACTCATGATTTCTCCATGCAACTGTTCAATACTATAATCCTTAGGAATTATAAATATACATAAATCATCATGACTAAGTACACATTTTTTAACAAACAGATTCGTACATTTGTTTGTCTCTCTCATCTCTTGCTTGATCCGCACTTTTTGGAATACAATTTATTGTTTCATTACTATTTTTATGTTCTTCTTATTAATTTGATTTGTATATTCTTTTTTAAAATTATGGTATTACATGATTGACTATCAGTATACATTCATAATTCCTCATTATATTGTTATTAAATTATTTTATCAAGTTCAATAAAAAATATTTTACTATTTTTTAAAATTTTTATATGATCCTTAACTTATTTATGTATGCAACATTCACCTACTATTTTGTTGTGTTTTATTTTCTCTGATAACAACTTTATTAAAAAAATTATATTAATTAATTTTTATTGTGGATCTTTTATGAGAATTAACAATTTAATTAGTTGGTGTTTTGTGTGTAAATGAAAACAAAATCGAGTTTAAGAGAAGTAGAAAATTATTTTATTTGTTGAAGATAGAGATACTTATTATATATTTTTATCGACGTATTAACATTTTTTTGTCATTTAATAAATGTGTATGTGTGAGGTGGACTTCACTTTTGGACATAAATTTTAAATTTTATTTTGTTGACGCAATCTTTCAAGAGTTTTTTATTAAGTTAAATTATAACGGGTTTTAATCTTTGATCTATATTTTATTATTGAATTCTAAAATTCGGGCTTTTTTTATATATGGGGCCTAAAGCCCATGCCTTTTTGACTCTACTGTTGAGTTGGCCTTGGTGCATAACTTTGGGTGCACAAAGTTTTAGTGCTACTTCTCCATTATATGATAGGGCGAATTTCACTTTGTTTCCTAAACGATTTAAAGGTTTTTATTTTACACTTTCAAAGATAAAATCACTACAAGAATTAGGGTTTTTTGTGACAATTTTTTTATGACAATTGTGTTCACCATCATAAAAAATTGTGTTTTGAAGAAAAAAAGTTTTTCGTGGCGGTAGTGCTATCACAAAAAATTTATTTGTTGTCTCAAAAGCTATTTGAAATAGGTCATTACCACCACAAAAAATTTGCCACAAAAATCTCTAATTCTTGTAATGAATTTATCACATTGCACCCTTAATGTATCAAAAGTGTTGCAATTGCCCTTTTGTTAGCTCCCGTTATTTTTTTTTGGTCAAAAACCACCCCATTAACACTGACATAAAAAATAATAAAATCTAATAGAATGACTACATTACAACACATTTGATGCCAGATTAACTCATGGAAATTCTATCCTCGGGATACAATGTCTAACATTTAAGACTATCAAGGACCACATTTCTTAATAGTCTTAGAACTAGAACTCAACCCGAATGAAACTCATAAGATCAATCAAAAGAAAATATGATAATAAAATTAAAAATTAACAATCATCATGACTTCTACTTATGGCCAATGAATAAGAACCCTATATTTATAGTGTTCCATACACCTCTTTACAAGAGTTGTAACTCTTATTTAAATGTCAATAGATACCTGTATTTCGAAGGTTATAACTCTTGTCTTCAAGAGTCACTTTAACTACTAATAAATAATTAGTTATATAATTTATCATTATTAGTAAATATTAGTATAGATCTACATATATACAACAATCCCCCACTTATTTACTAAAAATGATATAATAGAGAAAATATTCAAGTACAGTATAATGCATGTCCTAGGTGGACGATCCCTTAGACCTACAGTTGAGTATGAAACTAAGAACTTTAAATGAATAAAAGAACTAAGTCTTGATCTTGATACATTCAAAGTTGAAGAAACATATTCGCACTACACACAGAGTTCATGGTCCTTTTAAGGCAACGCGTTAATAGGCCATGCCCTGATCCTACTTTGCAAGTAAGTACTCTAGGGTTATACCAAAAATTCGTAGGAAGCAGCCCTTACCTCCATACTCACAAAGGTAGACTCATCAAGGGTGTTCCATAACTGCTCTATCACCCCAAACAAAACTGAGTTCTGTTAAGGGCAAGGTTTAACCTTTTTTGTTGTGGAAAAAATAGTGTATTAACTAGATATGAGACTTTAGTTGGATTAGACTTACTCTCACTATTCCTAAAATAAACAATGCACCGGAAATGTGACCTCAACGTTAAAATTTCTTGGATAATACTTGACTAAATATCATTTGAACTCTAATCACCAATGAACATTGCAAATATGAACCTTGTGGAAAGTCATCTCTATACACAATGAGATTAATCTATAGGTGGTAGCCCCAAGAGACAACGTTTCGTGGGATATTCGAATCTCTGATTTACCCCTCTTGAGAGATTTATCGGGTACCTGAGTTACCACGAGCCTAATCCCTTGAGATTAATAATTCATTATTTTAATCTATCACAATTAAGATTAAGAACTTCAAAATCAGCCAAGGAAGAGGGGGGGTTCAAGTGTGCGTTCCTGGGTGTAGTTTGAACCAGTTGTTTTCATTGCTTCAAAGTTCATTGATATTGAGCAACTGATAAAAAGTGTTCAATTAAGGAGGAGGAAAAGATTTTAGAAGTGTTTTTGTTGTGAAGGATGCATATCACATTCAACATATTCTTTCTTGGTCTTATTCAAAAATAAATATATATCATTAATTCAAGGAAAAATTATATTTTTGACTCTCTTAATTATGGAGTCAACTAGAGATAACCCATGCATGAAGGTACGCTGCAATAGTTTCGAGAGAAATATTGGTGGCTGTTGGATGAGTCTATTTGAGACCATCGGATGAGTTTATTGAAGTCTGTCATCCTTTATATTATAAACTAAGGGTAACCCGTGCCTGAAGATACGGTGTAATATGAATAATTTTAAAAGAGGTGTTGGTGACCGTTGGATGAATCTATTTGTGACCGTCGGATGGGCTTCTTGAAGTATGTCTTGTTTTATATTATGGATTTTACTTTGTTCATTGAAATATTAAAATTTTCACATTGCCCCCTCAATTACTAGAATTATTTCACATTACTCCACATGTAAACACCCACCATTTTTTTGGTCGAAAATTGTTAATATATCGGGACAAAGTGAAAAAAATTATATAGTTCAAGGGACAAAATAAAAATAACTTTTTATTAAATTTATAATAGATGTTAATCATTGAGGCAAAAAAATTAATCACAGAATTGAATGTGCACCGTAAAAAATGTAATAGTTAAGAAAATACTGGGAAAATTTTCATAATTAATTGGATTAAAATATAATTTATACTAAATTCAAATGCAGTCTATAATTAATTTTTTACAAATTTTGAACTATTTAATTAAAATAGATGAAAATTAATGTGATCTATCATCAGTCATGACTACATCATAGACATTGAAACTATAATTAGCTGCATCACAGCTCTTTGGTGTTATAATTCAATGAGAGGAAGGTTAGTATAGCCAAAAATAATTTTATAGTATTATAAGGGAGATTAGTATTTTAGAATCGATTATATTATATTTTCAAAGAGATCCTAAAATATAACTTTTTTATTAATGATAAATTAATGGATAATTACTATTGACACCTCTAGGTATATTTTCAATGAGATCTCAACTATTATCTGAAATATAACTGACATCCCATATTAGATTAATAGTGTTAACTAAAATATAATTTTGCTAAATTGTTTATAATATATTTTAAAAAAAAACTTCCACCACACACTCTGTAGATAGATAATCTTCAACGTGACTTTCTCTATTTTATAAATTTTTTTATTTATTAATACTCAGGCGGCTTAAAATTCAATTGAACTAATTAAAATTAATTTTTTATATATTAAAATTCTACTCGTTTAAATTAAAATATAAGTTGATTAAAATTCATTTTTAATTTGTTGGAATCGAATTTTAATCAACTCGAATTAAATTTTAACTGATCTAAATTTTGATAAACAAAAAATATAAATTTTTTATCGACTCAAATTTTAATATGTAAAAAATAAATTTTAATCATTTGAATCGAATTTTAATACGTAAAAAAATATAAATTTTAATTTATTTGAATTTTAATTGGCACTAGCAGTTCATGTTGAGCTCAATTTGGTTCAAATTTGAAGACGTAAAAAAAAAAAATTAAAATGCTCAAATTTTAATACATAAAAAAAATTAATCAGCTTAAATCATATTTTAATCAGTTCAAATTTTAATATGTTGAAAAATAAATTTTAATTGACTAGAATTTTAATTAAATTCTATATAAAAAGATTGTTTGAGGTGTATGTAAGAACAATTTTAATAATTTAGATGATTTTTTTGTTTTTTTGCCAGAAATAATGGTTTAACTACGGGGTATAATCGAAGATATATATATCTAGATGGTACGTGGTGATAATTATTTTTAATTAATTTTATTATAATTTAACATACAAAAAGAATTAAAAATAAAATAAAAAAAATACACCTTCTACACTGTTTCAAATCGATTCCTAACCCAGGGGTTGTGGTGGAGCAGCAGGGGCTCCTCCTCCCTTAATCAAGTGTCGGGGGTTCGATCCCTGCTTAGGACATGGAGCAGCCTTAAAACTCTGAGTCAGCTGTTCCACATTTCGAAGTGTCAGCGAAGGGATTAGTTACTGTGCCGACAGTGAATACCTGGTTTACACCCAAAAAAAAAAAAAAATCGATTCCTAGGAGTTCTTGATTCTTTCTGTCCAGACATCTTCATGTTCCACTTCGAAATGCCAAATTTTTCAAGAAATTAGGGTTCACTCTGTCTCTCTCTCTCTCTCAAATTTTTCCCCTAATACTCTTTTCCACGTTGTTCCATTTTCGTTTCCCTCCTCACGTATTCAAATTTCAATGTCAACTTCCACAGTTTCAATCACTGCGAATCCTGGAGCCGCTAGGCGTAGACCCGTCGAAAAATATAAGCCGGGCGTGGATTTGATCGGCACCGACGGAGTAACCGTTGGTTCTCCGAATGATCGACTCGGAATCGGTGATATTGGAATTGGGAAAGATCGAAGCCATTCGATTAGAGGGGAAACTGTTTTAGAGAGATCAAGAGAGCATTTCGCAGTTGAGGTCAAGAAGCCATTGCCCAGTTCAGCAAACGGCAATGTATTGCCTCGCCGGAGTACACGAAAGGTCGTCACCAAGACCGAGAAGCCTCGGTGGCAGAGAGTGGTTCGAGTTTTTGCCAAGAATTTCCTTCTTCTGCTGGTTCTCGCGGGTTTAATCCTGATAATTCGTCGATGGGTTCTCAATTCGAGCAATGGTTTTGATGTTTCTTTGAAGGGTTCGGATTTCGAGGGGCGGATGGCGGAAATGGAAACTTTCGTGAAGAAGACGACGAAGATGATGCAGGTTCAAGTTGATGTAGTGGATACGAAAATCGAGAAGGAAATCGGGGGTTTAAGAAGTGAATTGAGTAAGAAAATTGAGGACCAAGGATCAGAATTCGTGGCAGAGTTGGAGAAATTGGATGGCAGAACTGGAAATTTGGAGAAGGCTCTGGGTGAATTGAGGTCCACGGAGTGGTTAAGCAAACACGATTTTGATGGGTTTTTCGAGGAGTTTAATAAGGCAAAGGGAATTGATAGTGGTAGTGATGTGAGTTTGGATGAGGTGAGAGCTTTTGCGAGGGAGATAGTTGAGAAAGAAATCGAAAAGTATGCTGCTGATGGGCTTGGGAGGGTGGATTATGCATTGGCATCTGGTGGGGGCATGGTGGTGAAGCACTCGGAGCCTTATATTATAGGGAAGGGAAGTGGTACTTGGTTTTGGAGAAAAGGGGTTCATCGTGATGCCATAAAGATGCTGAGGCCGAGTTTTGGTGTGCCAGGCGAGTGTTTCCCTCTTAAAGGAAACAGTGGGTTTGTTCAGATTAAACTTAGGACGGCCATCATACCAGAGGCTATAACTTTGGAGCATGTTGCCAAGGTGCGCTGCGCTTAGTTTTCTTATTGTTAATCTGCGTTGCTGTCTTTTCTTTATCAAAGTTTGTTACGTTTCCTATTTTTGGTTGTATATCCTTGAATTTGATTTGGAGCGGACAGTTTCTACAGGCTGCATCTTAAGTTGTAATTATTGCAATCTGTGTGATTTTAGGAAACTCTTTTGTTTGACTAATTGTGTTGGATTCATCTGGACGCAAAAGTTTAATGCATAAACTTATATGATTCATAAACCACTGGAGTTAGGAGCAATCCTGTTCAAAGTCAATTATCATGGAATCGTTGCACAGTTGGTCTGGCAGTGGCCTTGATATCTTGGTACCAATTGTAATTTAAACAAACTGAAGAAAAAACACTGCCAATTGATTTTGTGGGAATTATTTCCCGAAATATTCTGTTCCAAATGTGATTCTATGACTCTAATTATTGAGGACATTACTTTCTTTTTGGTAGTTAGTTTCTCTCATTGCATCTTGCTGCATGACCATTATAACGACCTTGTTTGGATTGCTTAACTATTGGTGAGTTAAGAGAGTCACATTTTGGAAACTGAGAAGCATACTATGAACCTGTAGCTTTGTATTTCTTTACACCTGAATAAAAATGGATGTCACACTAGAGAATTATTCCTTCAAACATTATTTTGCATCTAATGCAGTTTTTTTTTTGTTATCAACTAGTAGATAATGTATATGCAACTCTTCCTATGTTTGGGGTTATTCTAGTAATGATTATGGAGTTCTCTTTCATTGGTCTTCAGAATCTCATTGAAGAAGGATATCCATTACGTGTACTATATTGGGCTACACTTTTTTTTTGGGGGTGCTGAGTCGAGAACGT
>CM042191.1:9241195-9251204 GCA_023539305.1 Ilex asprella
TTTTTTTTTTACACCAAACCTATTTAATACAAGTTCTAGGACCTAAAATTTCATATTTTCACTTATTAAAACTAAATTTCAATTATTATTTCCACTAATATTTTAAATCTCTACTTTTTTTTAATCTACCAAATTCAAACACACATCACTATACATATCCCCATTTTTACAACAATTATTTACTATATATCTATATGCATATATAAAATAAAATGCGGGGTGTTACAGAAATTTTTTTTAGTCATTTATATGTGCATCACTTTTTTAAATTTGGCCACATTAGGATCTTTTTTCACAGTTGACTATCTGACATCTTTTAGGGGATGTTTGATATGAGGGTTTGCGAGGGGTTTGGATTGTGGGTTGGGGAATAAACCCATTTTTGGTAATCCATTTTTAGCCTAGGTTTGGAAACTCAGCCCATTTGGAAACTCAGTCCGTTGGATGGCCCGATCATGAAACTCACATACTTGAGTTTCATGAAATCCAAGGGGAGGGGAGTTTTCATATGGGGATTAAGGGGTTTAACGTATAAATGATATTTATACCCCCATATATCATATATACTTTATATATACAAATTAGTTAAGGGACAAAATAGTCATTTATATACAAATATATTATCATAATAATCATATATTTTTGCGCATACCAAACATGGGTATGGACAACATTGAATGTTGAATCTCTTCTTTGAATCCTATCTTTGAGTCAAACCCGGACTTGGACAATCCAATCTAAACCCCTTCCAAAAAACATATCAAACATGCCCTTAAGGGTGTGTTTGGTATGGGGGTTTAGGGGGGGGGTTGGGAATATGGGTTAGGGGGTAAACTCCCTTAAACCCATGTTTGGTATATATAAAGTAAGGATAGGATTTTAAACCCGGCCCGGTCATGGCCCGGTCATGAAACTCTCATTCTTGGGTATCATGAAACCCAACGGGGGTAGGTTTCATATGTGGGTTTGGGGGTTTAACATACAAATGACATTTATACTCATATATATCCTACATACCTCATATATACAAATTGGTTAAAGGACAAAATAGTCATTTATATACAAATATATTACCATAATAATTATATATCCCTGTGCATACCAAACATGGATATGGATAGCATTGAATGTTGAATTTCATCTTTGAATCCTATCTTTGGGTCAAACCCGGGTTTGGGCAATCTAATTCAAACCCTTCCCAAAAAACATACCAAACACACCCTAAGAGATTGGGGTTTAACTCACGTTTATCTACGTATTCACCTATTACCAACACTTGCAGTTAATTAAGATTATAAATCCCTTAACATACAATGACTCATAAGTTTAAAGGTGAATGATTCACATGTATTTGTTTTTAAATTTTTCAAAGGTAAATATTATCCAAACACACTAGGGTGAAAGAGACTTTGGCTCATGAATCATGCATTAAGATTTGTGTCATTGTGTTCTCTATCCTCCACTATGACTCATAACAATGCACATTTCAACTTTGAATTAAGGATGAAATTATTATAATATAAACCAAAGTGTGAATTGTCATGATCAATCACAAAGGAAAATAAACAAAAAAAAATTGCCTTTTCTTTTTCATTTGTATTTTTCAAATAAACAAATAAAAAGAAAAATATGCATAAACATGCAATAAACTAAGAAGAGAACAAATAAAATAAATTACCATAAATCCTAAAAACTAATGTCAAACATGACATCAAAATTCTTTTTGTATTTTATAATTTATTTTGTTTTTAGGTTTTCCAAATTTCTATCATTTTTTTGAATTTTTCACATAGAAAACAAATCAAAATAAACAAAGAAAAATCTATACAATGTATGTCCCTAGGGTATTTGATGCAATTCATGAATGAAACGCCTAGGTCTATACTTTTACCTCTCATACTTCTTAAGAGACATGACCTTATTATAAGCACTTGAGACCTCCAACTTGGTTGAGATGGTAAGTTTCTAAAAATCGTTCTTAGTCAACCAAACTTGTTTTTCTTTCCTAAAACTTGAGTTAGGTCAACGAATGCGTGGAGGACTAGCTCTATTCTCCCTAAAAGTATGTAGATTAACATTGACCTTGGGGTTAAAAAGATATTTGTGCGCTCTAGCATGTGGTCTATTAGAAGATTATGCATGCATATGCTTGGACTCGCACGACTTTTCTAAAAGCTTAGAAAAATTTAACACTAGATGATTTAAAGGTTTAGATTGGTTGGCTAGATGCAAGAACTTCTTATTTAAGACATCCGTATTTTTCAATTTCTTTTGTTTTTGGATTTTTTAAATTTCTATTATTTTTGAATTTTTCATATAGAAAAATAAATTAAAATAAATATTTTTGCCTAGATTCTCTTTATCTCTCAAGATGTAGCACTTACTCCTAAAAACTCAGAAAATACTTCACATTAGGCGACTTGACTTTCCAAACCTCATAGGGTGTTTGACATGTGTTTGTTCTAAAGTAGACTCTATTAATAGTGCAACATGAAGTATTGACAACGTTGCCCCAAAATATCTCAAGCAAACTCTTACTATGAATCATGACACGAGCCATTTCTTGAATGACTTTGTTCTTTCTTTTTATTGCACCATTTTGTTGTGGAGTCTTGGGTTAGAAATCTCATGATTAATTTCATGTTCATCACAGTATGCACATAATTCAAAATTATCAAATTCTCTACCATGTTCACGTCTAATTGTCAGACACGTCTAATTCTAACAACTTTTCTTGTCGCTTGACTTTTTTCATTATGAGCTTTCTTATAAATGTTTCCAAAGCCATACTCAGAGTTTTCTTTCAAAAATGCCACCCAAGTCTACCTAGAGTTATCATCTACCATTGCTAAGATGTAACTTTTTCCTCCTACACTCTCAGTTTGTATAGGACTAATGACACCTACGTGAATGAGCTCTTAGGGTCTCTTAGTATTGATGATCTTCAATTTATTGTGAGACACTTTAGTTTGTTTCCCTAATTGACAGGAACCAAATACTTTGGTAGATGATTTACCTAACTTAGGCACTCCCCTGATAAGCTCCTTGCTTGTGATTCGGTTGACGTCCTTATAGTTCATGTGACCTAACATTTGGTATCCTAGAGTGACATTGTCAACACTTGTCCTATGACACACTAGTGAAGGACTTGGTGAAATGCAATAACAATTATCTCCTGACCTAACCTCTTCTAAGAAGCATTCCATTGTATCATTTAACCAATGCATTTGTCTCCCGTGAAGTGTACATCATTGCCATCATCACACAACTGATTAATACTAATAAGGTTAGCTTTTCATGCTTCAACATAGAGGACATTATCCAACTTTGGCATGCCTAATGGTTTAATGGGACTATTTCCAACAACTTTGGAGACACTCCTATCTCCAAATATGATCATCCCACTACTAGACTTTTTGAATAAGCAAAAATGGGACTTTTCTCCGGCCATGTACCTAGAGCAATCACTATAAAAATACATTTTATTACCCACTTGGGCTCTCAAGGTAGTGTGCACTACAGAGCACAACTCATGAATTGATGATGCGGCCATTCTTGACTAGGTAAGTAAGTAAAAACAAAATATGCCTGCAATGTGTCTAACACAATTTAGGGTCACCATGCTTTGATACCAATTATTGTGAAGTGGGGAGAGATATGCACTGGATCTTCCTTTACGACTATACACATAGGTTGCACAACACTACCTAGGGGTTGAATATGTTAATTACAATTTAAGCTTAGATGACCGCCAATTTTAATCTATGCATACCACAATTATCTTGTCAGACAATGATATGAACATGAATTGTGAGAACCCCTTTCAACCACCACAACCCAAAAATACTCATGTAGATTAGTGTATTGAGTTTATAATTTGTTGATTAACACAAAATCTCAAAAGGCGATCCCAACCAAGGCACCCAAATCTAATCAAATAACTATGTATAATTTAGAGATTCAAACAATCATATTATCAAACACATTGTGCTTACTAGTGCATCAAATCACAAGTGTATATGAAAAACAATAAATGACACAAGTATTTGTTAACAGAGAAACCCTCATTAGGAAAAATCGAGAGGAACCACTCAGGATTCACCAAAGCCTGATCCATTATTCTAAGGTCAGTTTATAAGTACTCAAGTCTTATAATTCAACCAATACCATGTTCAGTCGCTCATTTTCTTTAATAAATTTCCTCGTAGAAACTCCCTCTTCGACGTCTTGGATAGCTTCATTTGAACTTCCTATCGTACAATTCATTTAGGCCTCTAGCATTCAGAAGACATACTGATTAACCATCAAAAGTACTATTTTATTATATTTAATGATTGATTAATTGCATATTATTTGTGATTAAATGAGTTAAATTCCTTGATTTTCTAGTTTAATACTTTTTCTAGTTGTTTGATTTATTTTGCAGGTAAATTCATTGATTTAATGTAATAATGGATAATGTAAGTGAAACAACTACTAGAAGAAGAATCATAACTGATAAGGACTGAAGAATCATGAGGAGAATAGGAAGACTTGAAGATAAATTAACAATTCAATCCTTATAAGAGTCCAAGTTTGAAGAAAACCCAATTAAAGTTGCATTTGGAAAGTATCTTAGAAGATAAGGATTTGACACTTTTTCAGTATTTTAGTCATAACTTTTGACTCCGATATCCGATTAACCTGATTTTTGCGGGGTTGGAAAGAAGACTCCAAGGGCTACAAAATGTATTTCACGAAAATTTCGTGATTCAGCCTCTAAATATGCCAAATTCCAGCTCGAATTCTAAATAGATTTTGTACCCGCGAGGCAAAGATTTAATGCACGGGATTTGACCTTACAAGACTTCTATTTGGCAAAGGAATTTCTTCCAAGCCAACCCTAAATCTCCTACCTATACCTAGAATTTATTTGATTATAAATAGGGGTTCTCATCTTAGGATTAAGAATTCTTTTTCCATCTTTTTATTTTGTTATTCTTTTATCATGTCCGGCTAGAAGGCTCCGCTAGGGCTAGGGAAAAATCTCTCAACGGAGTATGGTATTTTTATTGACTTTTGTACTTAATGATTTATGTTATTGTATTAATTTAATTCCTAATATTTTAGCAAAGTGTTTATGTTGTAAAAACTCCTGAGTTGTTGTGCCACGTACATCGATTGCTTGAGTTTCCCTGCGTGTAAATCACTGGTTATTCCATGCTGGTAGAATTAATATGATTTCATAAAATAATATGATTGAATGATTATTCAGGTTCCTGGTAGTCTTTTGATTATAACTTTCGGATTGACCACTTGATTTGTTAATTGGGTTAACCGACATTTAATTCCTATTTCAAGTCAAGTATTTGAGTCTTTAATTATTACTGTACGAAGTTGAGAGGGAGTACCCAATACTCTAGTATTTTTATTATTATTTTATTTATAAAAAAAAGAATCTTTTTCATCCAACAACTATTCAAACAAACTCTTTTCTTTTAAAGTATTTTTAGTTTTTGTGTGATTGTTTTCTTGTTACAATTCCTCGTGGGATCGACCTTGGACTTTCCGAGAATATATTACTCTGCTCAACCTGCGCTTGGGTTACAATATTAAAGTTGAAGCACATACCCACAAATCTTGGTATGCACATTTGCCTATGGATTTGGTTCAACTAGTCAAAGTCTTCTTCTCCAAGGTGCGAATTTGATAGAAGGTAGCCTTTGAATTTAGGGATTTAGGATTGTGGCTCAAGCTCTCAAGGTGTGAGGTAGACTTAATTTATTCTCAAGAGGCTTTATCCTAGGTGTGGGAAGACATCCATTTATTTATAGGCTTAGAATATGATTAATCTTGGAGACTAAGGAAACACCAATTTGCGAACAACCGCTTGAGTAGTGGGAGGACAGTCACAGGACAGTCGTCACTAGAATTAAAAAAAGAATTTCAAACTGACTTAGGAGAGTAGGACCGCATGAGTGACCCATAGTGCAACCCTTGCTACTCCTTTGTTAGGTTTTGCCCAAAATTTGTCCAAGCCTTTTAAAGACCACTCTAGCGAAAATTAGCAAACATAGGACGATCCCTACTTATTTTTTAAGCCTAAAACCAAAGAAAAAAGCTATCCTCTTGAACACTAAATGATATTGTTCAAAAAGGGTGCTCTAATGACCCAATATGTGTTTTTGAAACCCAAAAAGAGGTTTAGAAAAAAAAATATTGAAAAGCACTTAGGAATCATATGCGGATCAATTACCGATTATATTTTAACATTAATCCTCCTAAGTCTAGTAAATTAAACCAAGAGATCATCTTAGGTTTTTAAGGTTATTATCTTTGTCCTAAGGATGGAAGTGCATGCGGAGAGTTCACTTGATATAACTTGAAGCATGATCTCCTTCCTTCTGTTTGAAATTTTCGATCTTAATTGTTGTAGCATCATGACCATGCAATATGTTGAGATTTACAAGTACTTCTGAATTTAGCTAATTACAAAACATGATCTAACATATAAAATGCGTGTTGTTTGTTTGACATTGATTTATTATATTAACAATTGAGATTTTCAAGTTTTAATCTTCAATTCTATTCGTTAATTCGAATTTTGGACCTCGTGTTTTTTATATCTTTTTTATCGTTATGGATTTCAAAAAAATAAAAAATCACACAAAAATAATAACACAAAATAGTAACATAGTTACCAAAAGCGGTGACGTTCATGCATTGTGTACGCCAATTGCATATCCATTGCATTCATGTTACTGTTTATGTCCCCCATTATATTCAATAATAAGAGTTTTTAGTTTCTAAATATATTTTTATGAGTTTGGAATTTCAAATGCGGCAGAAACCGATTGGAGAGAATTTGCATGATTGTAAGATCCTTTACAATGAAATTTTGTTGTCTTTGGAAGGAAACTGGTGTCCTTGGAGGGAAATTAGGATATAGGGGTAGTTTAGACAAATTAGCACCAATTGTCTTTAAACTCCTATTAGTTTTTTGAGTGGACTTAAGGCCCTAAAAGTCTATTAAGAAGGACCAAACTTTATTCCAAGCATTTTTGGGTCTTCATGTTCATCATTTGGGGCACTGTGGGATATCCCTGCTTTCACCTTAACTCAATTTAATTGACTAGCTATCATTACATTTCAATTCTGAATTGTTGTCATTCTCAAGGGAAATTTTATGAGTATGTTGAATATCTCCCACTAAGGGGACTCATATGCACTGAAGGTCCTAGCTGAGGGTCTGAAATCTGGTATAGATCCGAACCGACGAATTCAAATCCGAGAAGTGCAAAATTTATTGATGGTGTATTTAATGCTTATCTTATATTTTTACAAAAATTGGTTTGATTATTGGTATTCTTGTCATATTGTGGATTTATATCTCTTATTGGCTTTCTATCTCATCCCCATGATCCCTACCTCTGTTGGAGGTTCAACTGGTAAAGAAAACGAAGTCCATAAAATAAAGAAAGGCAAAAATGAGCAAATTGAGATGTACAATTAAACATTATACTAATTAGTTTATACTTTTTTCTTGGTAAGTAGAATTTTGATTTTGTTGATTTTGCTTTGATTTTGTTGATTGAAGAATTGTGTAAATTGCAGATTTGTACAAACAAATCTGTTATCTGAAGGTAATTTAGTGCTCTGTGCACCTTGTTGTATACATAAACAACTATCTTAATCCAAGGCCAAGAACATGGAATATGAAGCCAAGGCTCAGACTACCCCTTGTTGGACTACTAAGTGCTGAGCAATCGACCATGGTGGCTCATAATAATTATCGAGACAATAATTAATGATGATCTGAATCAAGCATTAGAAAATTTGACTAAAAAAGAAACAAATCCTTAGAATTAGGAAAATTACTAAAAAAAATAAAATAAACACATGTCTAATGAATTAGAAAAATTGACATGATTTAGGCACCTAATTACCCTAAAAGATTCCTATCTAAATTCTAAATTTAAGAAATAATAAAATAAAAATACAAATTGCTGATCTCGTTCTACATCAGACCCTCCCTCTTAAAAAAAACTCGTCCCTCGAGTTTTTATTGCTTGAAATAGCTTAATATGTCTGATGATGTTATTAACATGATTGAACAGAGGAGTGGGTGTAAGGCATACAAGACAGTTGATTTAGTTTGCTGTGAACTTCAAGGCACTTGGAAATAAGATCAGGGGATTGGGTTTATCACACATAGTGTTTATAGTGGTTCACTAGCTCGGGAACTCGGTTAATCCACTCTCAAAGGGATCTCTTTCTCTTGGGAATATATTGATAATTGGGGAGCTTACAAGAAGTATTTTAGAGAGGCTAAAATTGCTTGTTATCTCTTTTGAGGGCTTTGCCTTTTATTGATAGTTATCATTGAGCTTAGCTTGATCTGAGATGAGATCATTGCCTCTTTCTTGTAACGGTTGCTTCTATTGCGCAACTGATGCAGTGGATGTTGCAGCAATTACAAGACTTGCACCTGATAAGTAATTGTTGCTACTGAGAGGGTATTTGGTGGGATCTAGCTGTCATATGAGTAGCCTTCCTCAAGTCTAAGGTATGGAGTTGAGGTCCATGGGTATTTTGGTTGAGCTGAGCTCTTGACCTAAGAGAGCTGACTTGTGTTACCGAACTTAACCGTAGGCATATTCGTGGTACTATCAGTTGACCCACAATCGTTGGTCAGGTTGAGTTGTATGAGTTGTGACTGAGGTCTGCCTTGGATGAATGAGGTTGCCCTAGATAGGCCTCAAGATGCACATGATTGGACGTGTTTTGAAAGTTATGGCAAACGTGCAATCATTATTTCCTCGTTTTTCGCGCACGTTCTTTACCTTGCAATATTTCAAATATTAGGTAGCCTCAGTGATTAAGTTATAAATTTCGGAGAATCTGGTGTAATTCTCCCTAATTCTTAAACACCTGAACGTGTGGGCTCCCCTTTTAAGTTCTCTTTATTGAGCGGGACCTGTACGAGCAAACAAACGAAGGGATATTAGCCAGTGGTGGGCTGTGAGCCCTACTAACACGCCTAGGGTTTGTCCGGGTATCTGAGGCGAAGATTTTCTTCAACAAGGATGGGGAAAATAGGAGCAGAAACAGGCATCGGTTCCAAGTAGGTTACTTTTATGTTCGGCAATATCGATTTGTGCATATTTCAATTTGTTCCTTGCATTGTTGGATATGCAAATTTCTCTTTTCGATTTTACCCACCTCTTTTTGATTTGGTGTTATTTTATGAATATAAAATTCATGGAAACAATACCTTTTAAGTTCCCTTTTTATTAATTACTGATTGCCGATTGCATTTGTATTTGATGTTTTGCAGACAGTTGACTTACAAAAAAGGTATTATTTCATCAGTTTTTGTTTTCGATTTGATATGTGCCATTTTTTATGCTTTTTATTTTTTACCTTAGCATGCAAATTGATTGCTTCCGTAATTAGTTTTCTCTTCACTGGTGCTAGGTGTTTTTTTGTTGTTTGCTGCTGCGGTGGGAACCTTCACTAATGTGTTCTGTATAAGATGGTATGTAGGTATTATTTCATTCGTATGTTGTTCCCATATAATCACTTAGATAAGGTCTAAGGTTTTAGTTTTGAAGACTTGACTTATTACCTCTTGTTATAATTAGATTGGAGTTTGATAGGTGTTAAGTTGCTTGCATTTCATCAATTAGTGGAAGTTGGTTGGGACACAACTTTATTTGGCGCATAGAAGTGGGAAGATGCAAAAAAAGAGGACAATGATGCCGCAGCATTTGTGAAAATGAAAAATAACACATAGAAAATACTTGGGAAAAAATTGACATAGGTGCTTTGTGCATATTTATTGGTTGATTGTTGAATCACTTAGAAAGATTGATGTGATACCTATTTATAATGTGAAGGGTATGTTTAGACTGAAGGTAATATTTTTAAATGGGATAGTAGAAAAAGGATATGAAAGAGTGGTTTAATAAAAATTATGGTCGTTATTCCCCTTGATCTCATTTTCTATAAAATTTTTGTTTCCTAAAAA
>CM042191.1:9251304-9261493 GCA_023539305.1 Ilex asprella
TTATTCCCCTTGATCTCATTTTCTATAAAATTTTTGTTTCCTAAAAATAAAATAAAAATGACGACTCTTAATTAGGGATGGCAGTGGACCGGGGAAAGACGGGTATTCGTCCAAACCCGTCCTGTTTGGACCGGGGATGGACTATACGTATTGGACGGTGGACGTATTCGGGAATACCCATATAAATCCGTGCGGGGATGGACTTACACTTACCCCCGCCCGCCCTCGTTACCCACTAAATAAATAAAAAAATATAAATATATATTGAGTTGATTGAGATGATTTTACCACCATTATGTTGTTTGTGGATATTTGTTTGTATTTTGTTCAAATATGTAGTATTTTGAAGTAGTATTTTGAACATTTGTTGTTTGTGCTTTGTTCAAATATATTATGTTATATTATATTGTGTTAGATTATGTTAGATTATTTAGAATGTTGTTAGATTATTTAAAATATGAGATTTATTTAGCTTGAGCTTGGGCGGGTACGGGGGAAGAGGAGATGGGGATTAAAAATTTACCCGTGGACGGGGATGATGATGAAAATTATACCCGCTAACGGAGGTGGACCGGAGGTGGACGAAATTTTTTTAAGCGGGTACGGGTACGGGGATGGAGAGTACACCCCCCGCCCCCGCTTCGGTCCATTGACATCCCTACTCTTAATAGCTAAGAAGCGCGGGCACAGATTCGGGATCCAGATACGAAACGACACGAACACGCCGACACAAATTTTTTCAAAAAAGTAGGACACATACACGTTAGCGATACGTTAAATAATATGTATTATATATTTATTTATTTATATAAAATCATGTGATAAAATAAAAATATTATCGTGATAATCTTTTAATTAAGCATTTCCCTAATTCTAAAAATTCATATCATGATATCGCTATATAAAGAGTACAATATAAGATATACTTGTACACATTCAACATTAATATCCATGATTCAATAATCAATGATTTCTACAACTTTTACTTTAAAAAACATTCCATTTCGTAATATTATTTTTCATCAAATTCTAAGAGTTCTAATTTTGTAATCCCATTTTTTTTCACATTATTTTCATATTTAAATACTATTCCATTTGAATATAAGTTCGTATTCGTGTCCAAAATTATGTTAAATTCATGTTTTATGTTCAGTGTAATGATTATAACTTCTTTTATATTATGATTGTGACTCGTATCCCTTTAAAATTATAAAAATAACTCTTAATTATAAAATTATTTGAAAAGTTCTCAAAAAATTGAAAATAAATCTCAAAACGTGTCCCCAATGTGTCCTGAACGTGTCGGTTGCGTGTCCCTAATGTGTCCTAAAAAAATTTTACAATAAAAAAATTAGATACTCATTTTAACGTGTCTGAGCGTGTTCGTGCCCCAGACGTGTTCGACACCAATACTCTGCCCAAAATAAAGTGTCGGTGCTGCTTAGCTTAATAGTGCACAATGGCGAAACAGGACATGTAGCCAATCCCAACATATTTGGGACAAGGCTTTATGGAGATGAGTTGTATGAGGAAAAAGTTTGGTAGCATGCATGGTATATTGAGATGAATCTTATATGAAAAACTCAACTAAATAAATGTTTACAATTTAAGTATGGAGACCTAAGTTATTACTTGTTACCGAACAAGCTAGTAGGTTTATCAAACTAAAGGTTTCTAAAAGATTCATTTGGATGACACTTATTTGTTTTTTAGTGCATAGGCTTAGGGGTTGTTTGATAACACCACTTAAGGTTTAAAAATGCATATTTTAAACAATTAATGAATTAAACACATTTGATAACTTAAAACTCATACTACTTAATAATTTAAGCACTTCTTCAAAATAGGTTTATGGTGGTGATGGTGGCAGGACATTTGGTAACCTAAAACTCATGCCACTTAATAACACCTACTAATGCTGAAAATGTGAGTAAGGATTTTAGAAATTCCTCATAATGGACAAATATACCCTCAATGCATTTTACACTCTTAATTTTTCAATACCACCACCAATGTGGCGTCGCCGCCACCACCATTGTGGCATCGCTGCTACCACCATTACCATTGTGACACCACTACTACTACCATTGTGTCATCGCCACAACCACTGCCACCATTGTGTCACCACCACCACCACCACCACCACTATTGTGCGAATGCTACCACCATTGTGCCGTCATCACCACCATTGTGTTACCACCACCACCACCACAAGTGTCGTAACCACCATTGTGTCATCACCACCACCACCACCACCCTTACCATTATCTCTTCCTCCATCTCATTCACCACATTTTTTCGCTCCCACAATTGTGAGGGTGGTGGTAGAAATAAAGTAATTGCGGTGAGATGGTTAAAAAGGACAAAATTAGAAAAATAATAATTTTCATACTTCAGTTCCTTATATTTGTCAGTTTGATTCAATTCAATACTTAAATTTCAGTGGGTACCAAATAGTCTGCGAATTAAAAAATTCAGCATTTAGAACTTAAAATGCAACTTTCAATTTTATCAAACACCACCTTAAACTACATATTATCTTTACAATAATCTGTATGAGTATTGTACATTTTTTTTTGTCAAATCATTTAAAAAATTTAGAGATTTTGTGCTTGTCTTCTTTGTTGCTTGTGATTATAGTTCACCTAATTTTAGCTTCCATAGTAGATATCTGATCAGTGGGAAGAAAATTCTTGTTACAGGGTCAGTGAAAAATTTTTTGTGAAGAGAGGCAGGTATGATTGGATTCACTGTATTTATTAGTGTACAACATAAACAAATTTTTTATATTTATGCTTTCTTTTTTGTTGTTAGTATTATTTGGTGTCATTATGACTTAATCATTTATAGCAACTGTTTGTTAAAAAGGCCATAAGATCAGTCATGGGTTATTATATAGAATGTTAGCCAACTAAGAAACAACAATGTTTGAGAAGTAAGTGGGAAGAAATGTAGATATAAAAATGTATGTCATAAAACTAGTTCGAATTTTAATGGATATATTTGTGTAATGATAAGACCTAGATCTCTCACTTATTCCATTTATTTTATCTAATAGTGTATTGCCTGTGCTATAGTTCCGCAACAACGTGACTAATTCAATAGTGGATACTTGACGTTGAACCAGGGTTACCAGAAAACGCGCAAGGGCCTACGCCCCGCGATTAGGGTCACACGAACCCAAAAGGGGGTCGTTCGCGGCCTAGAATGCTTATTACAACAATCCCAAATTTAATCTATCCCTAATTCAAAAATCAAACCCCCAAATTAAAACTCTATCCCTAATCAAATATCAAATCTCAGAGCAGATTACAGAAGGGTCGAAAAAAACCGAGAGATAGAGGAAAAATCAAGTGGTATTTGAGTTACATACCAGATTGAAGTCTTCACCGCTGTGAGAAGGCTTCGGTGAAGTCTTCGTTCGTCTGAGAATCTTTGTTCGTCTCTTCGCCGACTCTTTATATTTCTCTTAATTGGTTAATATATTATTGAACGGGTAGCTGGAGTATGGACTGGTGGACTTAAATGACCTAATGGTATTTTTTTGGGTGAAAAGTCTAAAAAAGCCTTATATGTTATGTGACAAGCAAACTTATTTGGGGTAAAAAAGTAAAAATATCCTTTAGGTTTCATTAAGCATACAGCTTTTGCATGCCTACACTGTAGCACGTAGCCCTATAAATCCTTTTTCGATTTTTTCCTCGAGGAATTTCAACCATCATTTTTTTATTCACGATTATTCGTTGATGTGTTGTTGTGGGTCCCAATTTGCCTTGAAACTCTACAACAAAATACAAAATAAATATTAATTAAATGATAGCTTGTATATATAAATATAAATAAAATAAGAGTGTGCAAACTATAATTGGTTTAAAACAACAAGCAACTGATAATGTGTATAATGTATAACTATAATGTATGAACAAAAAAAGCACATGGGCTGTAAGCTCAACAAAACATAACTATTATCTATAAGAGGCTGTTCGTTTAACTCACGTATTATGCTAGTTGATGGCTTTTTTCGACTGGTACATGGGACTACCGATCTCTCTCCTACTCGGTGTAGGCCATTAATTTCTGGTTTATTTGTTCCTAATCTTTATTTAACTTATTATCTATCAGTCAGTTAACTAAGTCCTTATACTGTTCAATAACATTATTTCCATCTTCTTGTATTTTTTTGGATCTCAAGACAAAATGTGATTTGTTTGGAGCATGAGAGCAATGACACTTACTACTTAGGTTTTGTTCCTGCCTTGAGTGCTAGCATGTCCCTTCTTTAGTGGTACTTCTGACTGGGTCATCCATCCTTGCAAAAATTGCGCCGAGTTATCCCTAGTTTGATTCCTTCTTTTGTGTTAGAATTGGAGACTTGTTGATAAAGCAAGCATCAATATAGTTCTTTTCCTCCTAGTTCTTCAAGTCATCAGTCGAGTCCTTTTCATGTTGTCCATACGTACAAGTTTTTCTATTTTTCAGTATTTTATAATCTTTGTTGATAGTTTCTGTCGTATAACTTGGTGGTAAGGTATGCAGATTAAAGAAGACAATATACAAGTAGATCACTCGGTGTGTAGTTAGAATTCTACATCTGGTATGATCGTTTTAGTTGATATGTGGATGATATTGTTATTACGGGAAGTGACAGCGAGGGTGTTGTTGCTCTAAAAAAATTCTTGCATCATAAGTTTCATATTAAAGATTTGGGTAAGTTACAATACTTTATGGGAATTGAGGTGGCAACATCCAAAAGGTATCAATTTGTTTCAGCACAAGTACAAAACTGGTTGATTCTCCCATGGAATCTAATACAAAATTGACCACAGAACAGGGAGAGCTATTTAAACATCCAGCGACTAATGGGGAAATTGAATTACTTGACTATTACAAGACTTGATATCTCTTTTGTGGTTAGTGTTGTAAGTCAATTTATGGAATCTCCAAGAGTACCTGATTAGGAGGTAGAGATTAGAATCTTGAGATACTTGAAGAAGGCTCCTGGTAAGGGATTCTAATATAGATACTTGTGAATTTATATGGCTAAAGAATTTATTGCATGAGATTAGTATTTAAGTAACCTTTCTAATGCAATTATTTTGTGATAATCTGGTAGTAGTTTATATTGCTTCCAATTCAGTTTTTCATGAATGAACACAACATATTGAGGTTGACTGTCGCTTTGTTTGTGAAAGTTTCAATCAAAAGAGATTACCACGTGTTTTGTACTGTTTGTCGATCAATTGGCAGATATCTTCACCAAGTTACTTAGTAGAGATAAAATTGGTAATATCTGTTCCAAGTTCGGATGATTTGATATCGTTAGTCTAGCTTGAGGGAGAATGTTAATGAGTGAGAGATAATTCAGTCATTACCTTATTCCCACATGTGTAACTATATTTATTCCTCTTTGGTTAATAGAAATCAAAGAGTTCTCTTTCCCATTCAATTACTTCCGTTTCTCTTTCTCTCATACTATACTGTTAACACCTTTTAAGCTTGAAGAAAATTTCATAAAATAGTCATTAGAATAGCTATGCTTTGTGGTGTTGAATGTTGGACAACTAAGATTGGGTATGAAGAAAATGAGAATGTTAAGATTGATGTGTGGTAAATTATAACAGATTGAATTAGGAATGAGAATATTTGTGAAAGAAGAGGCATCACTAGTACCAGATAGATTAAAAGAGTTTCGACTTATGTGATTTGGACCAAGAATGTCGGGATCGTAGGTATCTTGTGTGCATTTGACGACTCCAAACGGGTGGGTTTGCAACTTAGATCGCCCGCAATTCTGACCCCAAATTAGAAATATAACATAGGTTTAGGATGCAGGTAACCCAAATTATAAGTTATAACACACCAAATCAAACCATAATTGATATTCTATTTCTTTATTTTGGTGATCTATATGTTTATATTTTGATTTATAGTGATTTGAATATGCTTTATAAAACTAATATGTGACCAACAAATTATAGTAATTGATGCAGCCAATAAATAATATATTCACAATTACTAGTCGACAAGTTGTTTTGGGTTACTATTCGATTTGGAACTATTAATCGTAAATCTTAAAGAAATACTAATGGATCATCTTCTGTTACTATATGATTATGTAGGGTTTTATATCATATTGAAAGCAATTCGAATAAGAGTTCCAAAACGAATTGTGGTCAAATAATTGTGATCGGAAAGATTGACTCTAATTTTCTGTGATTAAGGCGCCTACTCCTGATTAGGGAAAATTACAAGGGATGTATGTGTGATGCATGTGCGAAGCATATGAATTACAATAAATCTGGCAAGCAGTAAAGTTACTCTTTGTAGATGCTGAGTCAAAGTCTAGGAGTCGGAAAAAAAAAAAAAAAAAAGTCTAGGAGTCTACTCTTCTTCCCTTCTTGGGTTCAAACAATCTATATGCACTTGATGAGGATTGAGCTTTGTTTGATTTTTTAATACAAAAGCTATAAGTTAATGTGATCCATATTTGAGATCAAGTGCCTTAGTTTATGTGCTAACCCCAAAGATCTATGGAAAAGTAGTTGGAGATCAAATTTGTGATTTTGGAACTAAGCATAACTCCTTCATCACCAAATAATGTTTGATATTTTTCGAGACGATGAAGGTCTTATGATGGCTCTACTTCTAAGATTCTTCATATTTTACTTGATAGATATTTTTAGTACACTAATGACATGTCAATGCCCTTTGTTTTTGGTGACTTTATATAAGATATCTAATAGTTACCAGAATTCTCTAAATCTCTAACGACCCACGATCTAGGTACATTGATCCTAAATGTGATGAGTGTGCGATCCAAATCATCAAAATGTACGATCCCAAATTATACACGCACCACAAATATAAAATGCATATTAATTAACTACGTGTATATATAGATTTATATTATATATTGTTTTAGATAATAGAAAATCGAGCACAAATGTAGGATAAATGAGAACTGTACCAGTATATCCCCATCGTACCGCATAGCTAAGAAAGTGTTGTATCGCGTACCTATACTTGTATCACGTGCCGAAGGACCTATGATCCAGGTAAAATTTTCAACTCTGGCAAATTCTTTGGCCCAACTATTGGTTTGACTCAAAAGATATTGATTTATTTTGGGAGATTTTTTTTTCTCTTTTGTTTGTTGCTAAATATAAAGATTTTTTTTTGAAATTCAATCCTCAAATGTAATTTTGCGTACATTTATTAATTTTGTTTGAATTGTGTTTTTTTCGTGCTAATGAGGAACTTCATTTTGCAGAGAAGTACGACGGGAAATAGAGAGGATTGATCGTCAAAGGTAATTGATTGTTTGTTTCAGAACTTGGCTTTTACCAAGTAGCTATAATGAGATAGCCTTTTGTTCTTGTATATTTTGATATGATAAGCTTTCAATTTACATTGTTTATTAAATTTTTCCCGGAAAGAGCTATAAATGTGATTAATTGCCTTTATTCTAAATTGCGGTGATATTGGTTGTGCTTAAAATTGGCCTAATTTTTCTTTATTCCCCAATGAGGTATTGTGGGCCTTTTTTTATGTAGTTGGCTAGTAATTGAGGTGCCGGTTGATAGTGCACATTGCATATGATCTTTCCTTGAGTAGAAATTTTTCCATAATAAGGAGAGTGTACTTTGTAGATTAAATCAAAATGCATTTGAAAATGAACATCTTCATTGAAAAACCCAATAGTTTTCCGAATATCTATGAAATACATGGGTGCAAGGCATGATTTTAAGTATCATTGTGATAGACTCAGTGGAGTTGTATCTGACTCGACACCTTCCGATCCTCAATGTTCCATGTTTTGTGTAAACTTCCAGTCTTGTGTCTTGACCAAGTTGTCCGAGGCTTCTCTAAGTTATGCACAAGTCATCTTCGTCATCTTCACTAAATTAGCCGATATTGTTCCACAACACTGTAATATGTTTTGAATCTCTCATCATATTCTAGTTCTTTTATGTAGCATTCCGTGCATATCGCCCGATATCAGTTAGGGAAGCTGCAACCAATTCGTTTCAATGCCTTCCTAGTCGATATTTGATACGACGACTTTGAACCATGCCTGAATTTGTTGGTTAATACTCATGAAGGTCAGCACGAAATGCTCCCATTGATTTAAGATTTTGCGCTTCATGGAATCACCTAGAGGAAAGTAGGTTTTAAAAAAAAACCACCTCTATCCACAATTTTGGATTTGAGGTCAACATATTTTTGCTGGTAGACAAAAAAAGTAAGTTTATTTAGTCTATCGCATAATTCTAACACAAAGCTGAAACTAAGAAAGCACCATCTTCTAAGACTTCCCCAAGTACATATAGCATTTTGTTTATAAATTACTTGAATGTCATTTTTGCAATGTTGTTCATTAAACAGCTGTCAATTCTTTCATCCTCAACACCTTTTTTCATGTGCTCCAAGCTGGCGTGAATGGATGTGAATTTGCTGAAAAATGTTACTTAGGTTTTTGTAGTTTTAGGAATCAAGGCTATTTGAGAAATCTAAATCTTTGCTGGACGGAAATGTAAAGTGGGCTGCAATGTTGGACTGTCCTTTATGGGTTTTGTCAAGTTCTGAGTCAAAACAGTCTTTTTCGCCTTTTAGAAGCACAGATAAAACTCCAAGCCTTTGAGAAAGCACATCTTTCATCCAGCTTGCGTGCCAAGTATTTGGGTCGCCAACCTATAACCCTTCAAATATATTGTTGTGGTGGGCCTATGGCTTTCTATTAGAATTTTGGTTCATGAGAATGTGTTTATTCTTCAATCGTCATTTTCTTCTTTTCCATATCTTGTTCTTCTCCTCACTTTTAGGTCCTTGAAAGCTCACGGCCATTTCCCTCTTCAGCCTTTGTTTTGTTCTTCGAAGTCCCACCAAACAAGTCTACACTAAAAGGATCACCCACTTGGTATTCACCAGACTGTCCACAACACACAATAGGAGTCCAGATTTTTTCTTTTCTTGACGCGTTATTATTTGACTTAAAAGCCATATTCCATGCGCATTCCTGAAAAAACGTATTACTTTGAAGCTTTATTTGGAAATTTAGGCTTTAGCATGATGTGCATAAATTTGCAAAATATTGATGTGTAGGAATTTGCACATTTTAAATGGGCGTGAAGTAGATTTATTAGCTTGAAATCAATGTTACCTAGATCTGGATGGATTAGGTACATGGTATGGGTACATAGTGCAATGGATTAGGTACACAACAATAATTAATCTGGAGTATATAAAACATATTAATTCACAAAAACAATTAATCAGAAGTATGGAGCAAAAATAGTAAGTCATTACCCTTTACAAGAAAGAGAACCCCTTGAAGCACCCTATAAGAACAATAAAACTATTTAGAGCAAATCAATGGAGTCCAAATCGACAAAGCTAGGTCTTTTGATATGAAACTTTGCCCGCCTGTAAAATTAATCAAAGAATGTCACGTGAATTGATATTAGACAACATTATAGGTAAGGGGTATGCATATAAATTTAAATAAGCATAAATACAAAATCTGCACAATAAAATTAATCTAGAAATATTAAGTGAATCAAAATTGGACATACCTATTGACAATGATAGCCCAGTGGTCACATGACATACCATTTAATCAATAACCACACCACCAACACTGCGTTTCACATTACTAGCTTCAAACCCATAACCGTCGATTCCCCTCTAAGCTTGTGTCTTCATTCACAAAGCAAACATTCTACACGCCAACATATGCATATTCATTGTTGTGAGCATTTTCATCAAACAGTTGATGTGCTTCCCCATTTTTATATTCCATCATACCTATTCACTTCGAAAATTTCAAATCTGTGACAAATATTTACATAAAAAACCAAAAAAATCAAAATCAACCATAAACACATAATTAATCATAAAAATCAGTTCAAAAAATTGTGTGATTGTGAATCTATGAACTGTATGTGTATGTTGCCCTAATATAGTTGTGTTTGTTATTGTGTGAAGAGTGTGTGACTGTGTGAATCTCTGTAGGTTTGAGTTTTTGCATGTGTGAGTTGCTGGTGTAGTGTGTGGGGGTGAGAGAGAGACTTGCAAAGGAATTTAAAGATTGTGAGATAGGAGAGAGGTTTGTGAGTGTGTTTAGCGTGTTCTATGTGTGTTGTGCATTCTGCGTGTGTAATTGTGTTTTTAGAGAGAGTGAGGAGTATTT
>CM042191.1:9261593-9282622 GCA_023539305.1 Ilex asprella
GAGAATCATCTAGAAAGTGAGTTGTTGAATGTATTCCTACAAAAAGGTGACATGAGTGTTATGAGTAGAATTTTTTTTTCCCAATAATTTTGTTCACATCTTAGATCTACAAATATATTCATCCTCCATAAAGGAGCTGAATGAAACCAAAGTTTCATGGTTGTAATTTCTCACTTAAGTTGCAAAATGTATAAAGTGGATAATAATCATCACTATGGTAAGCAAGTGTAATTGGATTGCATTACTTAAGTATATCCCATTGGGTCGTTTGATCTCTTCTTAACTTTCTTTTTGTTGAGTACTTAATTCAATATGATTTGTATACCCCTAGTTTTTTCCTTTTAATACCCAAGCCTTGTTTATCCATAAAAAAAGAGCCTAATTCTCAAGTTCTTAATCAAATATCAAGTTTCCCCCATCCGTGTTTAAGCGGTAGTCTTCATGCTCATTTTTGTCTCACGATATTGAGATCTGTTGTTTATAGGGTGGTTGTGGTTTGTATATTTCTGCATTTAAGAATTCAGTCATAACAGATCTTATTTGCGCTGCTCTTAACTCAATAACAAATATTATTTGTAACAGGGAACGTCTTTTAGGAGTGACGAACGATGAAAGGTTTGCATATTTCACTTTTAAGCTTTTCTTTGTCTGCTTTCCTTATGTTTTTTGTAACAACTCATAACATATGGATGCTTATAGCTGAGGCAGGTATTTGATCGAAGATTCTCATTTCCGTCCTATTGGCTAGTTGGCAATGTTAATGCTGTAACTGTATTTGCATATTAACTTCATTCACCAATAAACTATTAGATTAATTTATTTCAATCATATGGTATTACTATTTGAGTACTCTGTTGGTATATTTTGATCTCTCTTTTGTTTGTTGTATTTTTTTTTCTTCTTTCTGAGATCATGTTCAATCCCTCAAAAGCAGAGCTAGCAATATGCAGTCATAATCTGATTTTTTTTCTGTTGATAAATCATCGAAATATTCTTCTACACCATTGCGCTATTTCTCAACATTTTTCTCTGTGTTTTTCCCCTTGGCACTTTTAATTGGATTCTCTAAAGCTTGACAACCCACATATATTTGCACCATCTGTATTTATTTTTCGCTTATTTTTTATCTGGAATGTAGGCATATAGGTAAATCAATGCCCCCTTTATGGGGAAGGATTTCCATGTTTCCAAAATTCAAGGGTTAAACTGGTCTGCGCATCACATATAAGGCTTGATTTTTTTTTTTAAATGTAAATCATTTGGAGGCAATGTTCCCTTTTATCCCGTCTTTTAGTGTTGATTAAAATTTTGATTTGGCTACTTATGTGGCTACTTTTTATGGGTGGATAAGGTTCGAAGTTGACAAGGGTGGCAATGACAATATTTTTGTTGTTGTTATTGTCTTTGACAGATTTTGGATAATTTATACTGCAACAGGATTGTAGTCATTAAGATCATTTTGAATTGAAATAAACTTTTGTTTTTATTTCAGGGTTGCCAGGAGCATTAGTCATGTGGGAGGTGAAACTAGTGGGAGGCCAAGTAAATAAACATAGCTTCCTGGACAAATTGACCTTGATGTGAGTGTGAGGAATAGTCCTCTTATGTAGGCACAGGGCAAGCGTATATCAACATGTTATTATGATATGGTCGACAATAGTATTGACTCGCTTTATTTTCTGGTGAACTTAATGTACTTGCGTATCACAACAATGAATTTGTATTTATTTTATTTTCTTGTTTGCTTTATTTTTTTGCTAACTTTTGTGTGTGTGTATTATACTAGCATGATCATAGAGATTATGAACTAAAGTTTTAGATAATTTGTCAATTAGATCATGCTATGATGTCCACTAATTAATTAAGCTAAAAATTAAGAATAAAACATTACAATTTTTGTTCTACTTGAAAAGAGGGACTATAATCTATAATATAAAACATGATATGATTCAATAAGTTAATCTGACGGTCTCAAGTAAATTCATCTAATGGCAATTAACATTCTTTTTAAAGTTATTCACATTTATTTACGTTACACCGTGTTTTTAGGTACAGGGTATCCTTAGTGTAGTTATTATTAATGAATTTTGTACAAAAATAATGTACATTGCAGTTGTCTAGCTTTTAATATGGAAGAAGATGATAATGCCCTTAGATTTGCTTGTTGAAGGTGAAACGTTATATAAATTTGTAAGTAAGCAAATAAGCAAATACATACGAAGAGTATGAAAGAAATAAGATTGTTACACCAAGATGTCATGATAATTAGGTATGAAGCCCCAAAGAAGAAGTAGAAGAGAACAACAAACTTGGATATAATGTGCCTCGAAAGTAATGCAAAATACAGAGCACTGTAACCCAATGAATTGTAGTCGGAGAAGAGATAAATTTACTTGCAACATGAAAAACATAATAAGCCACCAACAAAAACTTGGTAAAAAGTAGGATCAATAAAAGGGACACCATTAGTAGAAGTATAACGTGCATCGAGTTTGAGAGTAGTTTCAACAGTCTAAGAATTTGTTAATTGAGTCTTGTGGATACCATTAGATATATATTTTGACTGAGAAAGAATATAATCTTTAGATACTTAAATGCCCAAAAAATAGCAGAGGAAATTAAGATCTTTCATCTCAAACTCCCGCTATTAATGAGCCTTCAAAATTGAGATACCCCTATAATCATTTCTAGTAATAATTATGCCATCAACATATAACAGAAAAACAATCTGACTAGAAGTAAAACAAAAAAGAGTAGAATCATGATCATTGGAATGAAAACCTAAGTCACAAATAACAGATAACTTCTCAAACCAAGCTCGAGGAACTTATTTGAAATCATACAAAGTTTTTCTGAGTTTGCACACCTCACCAAGAGCCAGAAGAGCTCAGAGGGAAGAATCATAAAAATCTTTTAAGGTAAATCACCATTCAAAAAAGCTTTCTTGACAACCATTTCAAATAGATTTTGTTGGCGAATAGTTGCAACAAAAGAATAGTGGTCATATTTGTAACAGGAGAAAATGTCTTCTCATAATCAATCTTGTATTCTTGTGCAAAACCCTTGGCAATCAATCTGACATCTTTCGACATAACTGTTAGCCTTAGTTTCTATGATGCTTCAATTATTGAGGGTCCTTATTACTTGTTAAGCCTTATTAATTTACTTAAGGCCTTCGTCCTAGTGGACCAATTCCAACGAAATTTCGGCAGGATCTCTTTTGTACAGAGAGCTCCTCCCAAAACCTAACTTGTCTCAAGTACATTTAGGATGACCTTCCAAGGTCTAATTAATGTAAACACTTAAGCAACTCCAAAAGTACAAATCATTAACTAACAATTTCAATATACAAATGTACATTTATCAAAATAATAGATATAATGTTTCCCAAATTTACATGCCTTTACAAAAGAATATATATATGTTGCATAAACCAAAAGTACAAGACTATCTATTTAATTACAATTACGACTGGGCATCTATACATCGAAATAAAAGGTCTAACTCTGGATCTGTCGTCAAGCAGGGCTTAGGTTTGAGCCATCCGTGGAAGCATGCAATATGCCTAAAAATGTTTTCCTACAACGGGGTGAGCCAATTCCCAATGGGGCATCTTCTATGAAGAACGCCTCCCAACCCAATGATGCATATGATGTGGTACACATTCAAACATCTCAAACATTCATATTTTGGGTAGGAAATTTATATATGCATGCATAACCAACCCCAAATCCACCACCGGGTTCTCATGACACGTGATACCATGCTCATGAATCAGGCCCTCAATGCCCACACTATTGAGTTATGTTTACCCAATGACCTTTCATTATCTTGTTGTTATGGGGTAGGTAATTTATGGACTTTCACCAACAGGCTACCAAACCGTTAATGGATCTCGAGGACATCCTACCTCTGGCTCCGTATTCGTCGTCATACTTTTATAGACTCATTACACCACCGGATAGTGTGTAATCGAAAAATCGGGTTTTGCACCTAAGAGAGAATCTAGTCTTTCTTTCCATACCCCAACACATTATCATGCAAAATCCCTTGAGACTCAATTGGACCTTAGTCTAATTTTCCCAAGCCCCACTCACTCACCTATGTGATGAGTAGTCAACCCATGCACAAATGCACACTACAATGTCAATGTCTTATGGATAGAGGTGACAATCTTAACTCATTACCCATTAATCCGCCCAACCCGCTCATAAATAAATGAGTTGGGTACTTATATTCATTAATACGGGTTCTAAATTGGTTGGGTAATATGATTCATTTTAATTGAGTAGGCTAATATGAATTGTAAATGGGTATCCATTGGGTTGAGTATTTATCTTTTTATTAAATAACACAAATAATAAAATTAAATAAATATACTAATATACCAAAAAATACACACACTATTACACAAAAAAATATACACATATATACTAATACACTAAAACATACACACACTAGCACATAAAAAACACACACTAATACACCACCCATGAAATGCTGGTTGACCCATGACCCACGACCTGAAACTCACGGGCTGACCCACGACCGACCCATGACCCACGGACCAACCCATATTCCACAATCGACCTCGACCCATTATGTGTATATTTTTTTTATTAAATGTGTTTCAGTTTTTGTGTTAGTATATGTGTGTGTATTTTTGGTGTATTAGTGTGTATTTTAGTGTATTAGTATGTATATTTTTAGTGTATTAGTTTGTGTGTTTTTGTGTATTAGTGTGTGTATATTGTATTTTGGTGTACTACTAATACGTGTGTGTGTGTTTTGGTGTACTAATGTGTCTATTAAGAATTTTAATTATTTTATGGGTTAATGGTTTTAACCCAACCCGTTATAAATCCAACCCATTATAACACATTTATTTCGTGAGTGAAAAATGGATTTGATTTATTTTAGCCCAACCCAATTTAACCCAACTCATAACCAACTCAACCCACCCATTTACCATCTATACTTGTGGATGTGGTGCTTAACTTGTGCATATGCAATGTATGCCCACATGCAATTCAAATGGAATTACAGTCTCAATTATAGCAAGCACGCCTATAATTCTCATTCTAACATTTCATCAAACATATAGGATGCATAGATTCATACACATAACATACATGTCATAATCAACTGAACAACATGCTCATTTACCCAACACTACAAGTATTAGGATAACATGATCATCAATCCATAAAAGAACCCACTAGCTACACTAGCCATATGCTAACATTTACATGCGCTAAATTTAAATTAGTCCTGGACAGAAGGGAACCCCACTTCTTAGAAGCAAGTGGTGGTGAAGAAAATCCTTGGAAAACCCAACAAAGCCTTATTCAAACTCTAGCCAAAACCCTTGACCTAAAAGTTGGTAAAAACTAGTCGATGTGTAGCCCTCGTCATGTATAGCAACTTCAATTCTTGGTTGATGAAGATCCAACGGTTGAATTTTGAATATTTGTAGAAGAAGGAAAAATAGGGTGAAGAGTTGGGAGTTCTCTCTCTCTCTCCACCAAAATTGCAACAAGAATGGGGGATTGGAAAACAAGTCTTCCACTTTTTGGCCTTTGTTATACTAGGTGTAGAACTTGCCAAGTGCTACAATGTGAGTGGTTGGAAATCCTAGAGAGCCAATCAAATTCTAACACGTGTCATGTTTTTGATAATGTTAGTTGAGGAGCTATTTTAATTTTATTGTGGGTTATGCGAATAAAAGCCTTGTTGCTAAAATTTTAGTCGCATATCATATGATCATGTATTTTACCTCGTAATACGTGAAAATTCTGATTGTCTCAAAATTTAACGAAATTTGGCTCATAAGCTCATATTCTAAAATTATCGAGTGGGTCGAAAGAGAAAAAAGAATGACTTTTTAGGCGGGTTGGACACGCTCTTTGACTTAATTATTGTATTATCCATTCAACCAACCAACACAAGATCTCATGTCCTAGTTTTATGTAGTGCAAAAAATTCTTCATTAATAGCTTGTTGCTAAATAAAATCAAGAGCAACTTTTTTTTTTATAGGAGTTAGGCTCAAACAAAGAGTGAATACAAGATAAAATGAACATAAATCATGAGAAAAACCAGTTTGAGAAAAACCAAGATGATCAAGACACTTACAAATGCACTTAAGATAACGAGAAGAGAGAGGATCCATCACATTAGAACATAGCCAAAAGAGGTGGAAGTGTTGGACCTGCAAAGGGTCTTGTTCTTGCAAGAATAATTGTGGATAATCGGAGGGGGAATAACTGAGGAAGAGGGAGAGAAAGACTGAGGCGAACAATGAATGTCAGAAATAAGAATGCCATGAATATAAGAATAACTAAAAATATTAT
Source organism: Ilex asprella (assembly GCA_023539305.1). Taxonomy (NCBI): domain Eukaryota; kingdom Viridiplantae; phylum Streptophyta; class Magnoliopsida; order Aquifoliales; family Aquifoliaceae; genus Ilex; species Ilex asprella. The sequence continues at coordinate 9,267,946 of CM042191.1, forward strand.
TAGGGAAAATATCAATGTAAATCATGTAAGATTTATTAAATGTGGCAGAAGCAGAAGGAATACAAAGGAAATGAATATGCTCAAGGAAGACCACATGTCTAGATACATAATTTTTTTGTGCGATAGGGTCATAACAGCGATACCATTTTTGTCCCTTACCATAATAAAAAAAAACACAAATAATAGAATGAGAAGATAACTTATTTTGCTCAGATTTAGGAAGAAGAACAAAAAAGTACAACCAAACAACACACAATGAGAAGTTGTCACGAGTTTTACCACATAACCTTTCAAAAAGGGAAACACTGGAAGTAATAATCAAAGGAATTCAGTTAATGAGATGAACAACTGTGAGAACTATCTCTCCCCAAAAATAGCTAGGAATAAATGCAGATAAAAGCAATGAACAAGCTATCTCCATAACGTGTCTATACTTTCGCTCATCTACATCATTTTATTCAGGAGCGCCTGCATAAGATAATTGTTGAACAATTTCGTCATATTTCAATTAATCAAGAAAATTAGTATATTTGTATCCCCCACCCAACTCACACAAAAAATATTTAATTATTGCAAAATATTATGTGTGAACCATAGAATAAAATCATCAATACAAGAAACGTAGTATCAAGAACTCTCATTGGTCCCAATGGGGCGCAAGATCCCACACATCATAATGCACTAGGTTGAAAAGGGTAAAAGAAGAAGTGAAACTATCCTCAAAAGGTAAAGTTGTGAATTTGACAAGTTTACAACCACTATAATCAGAAATATCATGACTACTTAAATTTCCTAAAGCACCAGTAGAAATTAGAAACATCAAATGAAAACTAGAAATATGTCTAAGACAAGAATGCCATAAATTTAAGACAAAAGAATTAGGGTTACGAAAAGAAGAGAAATTAACAGAAGAAGCAGTCACAATTGGAATGTGCAATTTTTCTAGCCATATAATCCTCCAACCCTACTGTCTGTTCCAATCATCTTCTTAGAATAATGATCTTGCACAAACAACCAGTGGAGGAAAATTGAACCATAAACCAAATTCAAAGATAGTTGAAGGATACAGGAAACATCAGAATGAGAGAGTAGTGAAATCATAACAGTTCCAACCCTACCACCTACATGGAAGTCCAATTCTAGATTGATTTTGAATTTTTTACATGTTCTGAAAATTTATTGTTTTCTCTATAATTTTAGAAAATTTAAAGAAAGTAATATAACACCATCCACAAGTGTTCTTCAACCAACAAATGAAAGCCTAGTATCCAAATAATAGTCAAACCACACAAAGACAAGAGAGTTGTGTATAGGAGAGGAGAAACTATTTGTCACTATTCACAACATTATTCACGCACTACTCATGTTATTATATATAAAACCCTACCAAAAGAGAAAGGCTAGAATATTCTTAATAATAAATAATCGTAAGAGAAGGAAAGTGAATCCCATGGAACTGCTATACCATCATAACAACTTTAAATTCTTTTTGTTCAATTAAAGAAAATTGGTTTGAATCAACTCCTTGACATTCAAAATCCATTGGTTCATTGTTGGACAACTCTTATTTATGTTTCTGCTGAAAGTCAACATTATGACTTCACCGAATTGCTCAATTAAGGCATAAGAAGTCATTTGTAGGAGGATTCTTTTGTGAAACAATTGGATTGATACCAGAGTTTTTAATGGTTGATTCTGGAGCTAGTGAAAGATCAAAATTTTATTTTGGTGTATTGTTTTAATTATCTAGAAAAAGAAAACATTTTAAAAACATATAGATTATATATATAAAAAAATTATTTTCAAAACATTAGTCGAAACAACTTGAATTTATAGTTACTTTGATATATATATATTTAGATTTCAATGGCAACAAAAGTATTTCAGCCATTTAGAAAGAAGTCTGATCCTAGCTAGTAAAATTTAATGTTATCTACCTTAAAAATTTATTAGTCTATTAGTCATTGATGATTAATAGGTAACAACATTGAGAAGCTCCACTTAGCCCCACTGCCCTTCAAAATCTAAATGCATGGACTACTCATTTTGCAGCTATCGTTTCTTCCTTGGTGAACTTTTGAAGAAGTAATGCGCATTTCTTGAAAAAGAATTCATAGCTCATACTTTTCATATTTTTTAATGTTGGGAATCGTATACTATTGCGGAAGCGTAGGATCAAAGATATACCATAATTCACTTAAACCCCGAAATCTTTGAAGAATGTTCCACGTACTTTAGAATTTGAAAACCATCTTTTCCTTGATAGTTTGAGCAATATGTTGTTACACAAGACAAATCAACACCGGGTTTTCACAGAACAAAAACCTTTCACCTTTACGTAGGGATATATATATATATAGAGAGAGAGAGAGAGGGATAGGAAGAGAGAAATAAAGTAGAACATTGTACATTAACAGAACTTTATCTAACACTGTCTAATTGGATGTGTTAGGTTTTACATAGGCAACCAATAGATACCTTGGAGAGAGACATATCTGTTAGTTGCTTAACGGACACATCATTTGGGTGTAAAGGACTCCTCCAAGAGTCATGTCCCTTGGACATTCTCTAATTGGGTTGACCCATCATGGGCACTCTGATTTGGATCCACGAACCGCACCCAATATTTAACATCTCTCACTCACACATGGTGGGTACAATGTTGTCATCTCTCTCAATCCATCACATACATCAACGTCAATTCATGCGACTGCTGACCACACTTGCAATTTGGGAGTTGTACACCAGAAACTCTACAGAGTCAGAATAAAGACATCAACCCTAAAAAAAAGAAAAAAAAATGGTGTCTCAAGTACTCTAGACCCTTCGAATATACTGGTTTAAACATTTGTAATCCTTAACAGCACAATTTGTCATATCTAAACTAGTGCCCAAAGTTGTCGACAATGAATATATTGCGGGATTTTCTAATGGTCTTCCTTTTGCCCTCATGTCACTTAGTTTAGAATTAATCGCTCCCCAGCAATGTCCCAGAATACCGAATCACTCATGGTTGCAGGTAACATGCCAAAGTAGCTGAGCATTAATTCTTTCACTTAATGACATAGTCTAAAGTCAAATAACCTGGTCATGTAAAAATGACTCGGAGCACTGACAAGGTGAGGAAGTAGGGATCCATTCCTTCACCTCCTTAATTGGTCGCCAAACACATGTAGTATAAAATACATGCTACGGTGGAGTGTCTCGGTCCTAATGAGAGCTTGTGTCATACTCATACATTGTACATAACTTAGTCTAGTGGCTATGCAAGTGCCTAACCCGGGTTCTTTATTTACTTGCTCTCTAAAAATGGCTAATTAAGATCTTACATCTAGCTAATCAACAAACACTTGTATAATGGACATGGAGTTGTGCTCATTATCGATCCTCAAATGTCATATTTTATTCTGTATACAAAACATAGCGATACTATAAGCTAGATTATCTTATCTTTGCTTGCCGTCTCAAATGCCAAAAATGCATGATTGCTTGTGTGAGTAAGCCAATTATGCCAGCTGACATACTTAATGTGTGTGATTCTCAAATTCCAAAGTAATCAAGCAATATGACATTTAACTGCAAATAAAATCATGCATTAATATCCCAAAAATCTCAATACAAATGACTATGTTATCCACACAATCTCTAACACATAATCAGTACCTTCGAAGTCCTAGAGTTCTAATATGAGTGATATTTGCATCTCTAGCTATAGGCTTAGTTAGAGGGGTCTACAACCATCTGAGTTGTAGGTATGTGCTTCAAGATCAATATCTTTTGTGCAATCATGTCTTTGATGTAATGATATCTCAAATCTATGTGTTTAGTTCTCCAATAATACTTAGGATCCTTGGCCTAAGCTAACACAACCATGGTTTCACAATGAATTGTCATTAGGCCCAATGTATGTGTGACAACTCTTAGATGTTGAAGGAACCTTCTTAACCAAACAGATTTTTGTACAGCAACAAAACAAGCCACGTATTTTGCTTCCATGGTGGATAAGTCTATACAAAATTGCTTTTTGCTACACCATGCAATGATCCCACCATTAAGTTAGAAAAGATGTCCTAATGTAGACTTTTGTGCATCTATATCACCACCCCAATCCACATCACTATAACAACCTTCTGTATGTTTAGAGACTTGTAGCATAGCATATAATCTGAATTCCCCTTGAGATTTGTTTGAACATATTTGTAATTGATTAATTTTGTGAAATCCATTATAAATCTCAACCTATTCCACAGCCATGATGTTATCAAGTTCAAGACCCGAAAACGTCATTGAAGGGACGAGATCAAGCGTCAAAGTAACATCATTCAACGTCCGTATGCACCTTTATACCTAGGATAAGGTAATGACCTAGACACCTAAGATGAACCCTTAGTTAACTAAAACTTAAGTTGATTAAGATGAAAATAGAATTGGAAGCAATCCGATTATGACTCCTAGATGATTTTAAAAGGAAAGTTTTTCTAAACCATTTATGAGTTTTGAAAATATCGTTTGAGTAACAATCAGACCACTCTTTGAGTAATACTGTTTAGTGCTCAAGAGGACAAGTTTTTTTATGGTTTTATACTTAAAAACTTGTAGGGACCGATCTATATTAGCTTGCCTAGAACAGTCTCTTTATGACTTAGATAAGGAAATGGGAAAAGGCCATGGAAGGCAGTATACGGCTCGCTCTATGAGCTCGCTCGAGCAGTGCTTGCCTTAGTCAGGATTAAAACGTGTTTTTCATTCTAGCGAAAATCGCCCTATGACAGCCCTGTCATCGATCAAGTGGTTGTTCGCAAATCTAAATTTTCTTATTTACTAAGACTATTATTAGTCCAGACCTATAAATGGGGAGTCTTTCCCACACCAAGTTTAAACTTTTTATGAGATTTCTAAGAGAAAAAATCATCTTTTTACCTTTAGAGCTTTCACTACAACCTAAATTCCTAAGATCGAAAAGACTAAATGATAGGAATCGGATTATATTTCGTTATAGTAGGCGTAGACGTAAGGATTAGAAGCTATTTGTCATTTTGCTTTTCAGGGGTTTAATTGTCATTATGACTATTTATTTCTTTTAAGAGTTCTTTTAGGATTTGTGTTCTTTTAGGATTTGTGTTCTCCCTATATATATAGGGGATATGATATTTGCTTGGTAGACTTTGATTATTGATTATTGATATTGAATCATTCTTCCTCAAATTCTCTCTCTATTCTCATCTCTTTCTTCTTCTTTTCTCATCCCCTTCTTCTTCCCTTCTCATCCCTAATTCTTTCCCTTACTAGTATACATAAAAGCTAGTACGATCTACATCAATTTGGTATCAGAGCCCAACTTCGATTAAAAAAAAAAAGTTTGCGTGCACTGTTCACGCAGTACTGTTCATCGTCGGCATTGTTCATCGTGCACTGTTCAAAAAAAAAACAGTTCAATTTAAAAAAAAAAAAAAAAAGTTTGCGTGCACTGTTCACGGCAGCACTGTTCATCGTCGGCACTGTTCATCGTGCACTGTTCAAAAAAAAAAAACAACAGTTCAGTTTAAAAAAAAAACAGAACTGAAAAAAAAAAATTTACTGTTCATCGTGCACTGTTCATCCGTACACTGTTGCACTGTTCATCAAAAAAAAAAAACCTCATGTTGTTTTCTTTCACACAAAGAGTCAAAGTAGATGCTCCTAGTTTTGATGGTAGGCTAGATCCTGTTGTTTTCTTAGATTGGTTGGATGACATGGATGACTATTTTGAATGGTATGATATGTCTGACAGCCATCGGGTTCGTTTTGCCAAAATGAAACTAAGTGGTTCAGCTAAGAGATATTGGCAGGGAGTCCAACGAGACCAAGAACGCTTAGAGGGATAACCCATTACTTTATGGGCTGAGATGAAACAAAAACTGCGAGATAAATATCTCCCTAGTTACTATAAGCGCCAACTCTTGGACAAGTGGATGAACTTGCGTCAATTGACCTCGAGTGTGACTGATTATCTAGCTCGATTTGAAGAGCTCTTTTTGAGATGTGACATAAAGGAAGAACCTTGGGTAACAGTTACAAAATTCATTAATGGCTTAAGACCTGAGATTAAGAGAGAAATCAACTTACACTCTCCAGAAACAGTTGAGGAAGCATACTATAAAGCCTTAGAGATTGAACAATACCTTAGGCCACCCTTTCAGCGTCGCATGCCTTCTTAAACCGGAGCATCTCAACCATTAAGGTCTGTCCCATTTGATAAGTCTCGAGGTATCACCCAGTCAGGACCTGTCACATCCAGAGGTACCACTTACCCCAACTCGAGAGGTAATACCACTAGGAATCAAGATTCTACACTCACGGGTTCTCGCCAGGACAGTTCTTCCATAGAGTGTTACCGTTGTCATAGCAAGGGTCATATTGCTTCACAGTGCCCTCAGTGTACCTTAACCATTGACCAGGGGATAGGGAATTCACTTGAGGAAGATGATGTTGACCAAGAAGTTGATCCTTTAGATGAGGAACCCCTAGAGTTACTAGATGAAGGTGAGGAAGAATGGCTGAACGATGACACCCGTGTCAGTGTGATGCGATGCATCTTATCCACCCCGTTGGACAACGAAGCCTGGAAACGCACCAGCATTTTCCATACTCTAGTTCGATGTGGGGGTCAAGTTTGTAAGGTCGTCATTGATGGGGGAAGTTCATTGAATGTCATCGCTAAGTCGGTTGTAGCTCAATTGCAGCTTAAGCCAGAGACACACCCACAACCTTATAAGGTTGCATGGGTTGATAAGACCTCCTTACCAGTCTCACAGAGATGCTTGGTCCCTATTCAGATGGGTGACTATTCAGATCATATATGGTGGGATGTCTTACCCATGGATGTTGCTCATGTCTTGTTAGGTCGCCCGTGGCTGTTTGATCTAGATGTGACAAACTATGGAAGGAAAAATACCTATGTTTTTAAGCACAAGGGAAAAACCATCAAGTTAAAACCTGCAAAACCCTCAGAAGGTAATAAGTCAAAGCATAGGTTAGCTTCCCAAACAATTCACAAGCAAGACCTTCACATCTTGACCCATAGGGAATTTGAAAAAGAGAGAAAAAAATCTGGCATAGTAGTAGCCCTAGTTGTCAAAGAAGTTTCTCAAAGTCCTTGGGAATCTAAGAATGATCTTTTGCCTGAAGTTGATAGGCTATTGAGAGAGTTCCACGATGTGATTCCTGAGGAACTATCCGATGAGTTGCCACCTATGAGAAATGTTCAGCATGCTATTGACTTAGTTCCAGGGTCTCAGTTGCCTAATCTTCCCCACTATCGTATGAACCCCACTGAGCGTGCTGAACTCCAAAAGCAAGTAGATGGACTTTTACAAAAGGGGTCAGTTTCGTCATAGTCTTAGTCCATGTGCTGTCCCTGCTTTGTTGACCCCTAAGAAAGATGGCTCTTGGACAATGTGTGTGGATAGCCGTGCCATTAACAAAATTAAAGTCAAGTATCGATTTCCGATACCGAGACTTGAAGATATGCTTGACCTTTTGGCCGGTGCACTTTGGTTCTCCAAAATAGATTTGCGCAGTGGTTATCATCAAATCCGAATTAGACCAGGAGATGAATGGAAAACTGCCTTTAAAACCCAAGATGGACTTTATGAGTGGTTGGTTATGCCTTTTGGATTGTCTAATGCACCTAGCACATTTATGAGGGTTATGACTCAGCTATTGCGTCCTTTCCTAGGGAAATTTGTGGTGGTCTATTTTGATGACATCTTGATCTACAGTCGGTCTAAAGAAGAACACTTAGATCATCTTCGACAGGTTTTTCATACATTACGGGTGGAAAAATTCTATGCAAACCTTAAGAAGTGCTCATTTATGCAATCTCAAGTGCTTTTTCTTGGATTTGTTATTTCTGCGCATGACATTGCAGCTGACCCAGAGAAAATTCGTGTTATTAAGGATTGGCCAGTGCCAAGAACAATTTCTGAGGTTCGAAGTTTTCATGGTTTGACCACCTTCTATAGACGATTTATTAAAGGGTTTAGTTCTATTATGGCTCCCATCACAGAGTGCATGAAAAAAGGGGAGTTTCAATGGACTTTTGGTGCAACCAAAGCCTTTCAAGAAGTTAAGCAAAAAATGACAGAGGCACCCGTCCTTCGACACCCAAATTTTTCGAAGGTATTTGAGGTTGCCTGTGATGCATCTGGTGTAGGGATAGGTGGAGTTTTGAGTCAAGAGGGTCATCCTGTTGCTTACTTCAGCGAAAAACTCAATGAAGCTAAACAACGATATTCTACATATGATAAAGAGTTCTACGTTGTGGTACAAGCTCTCCGCCATTGGAGGTATTATCTATTGCCATCTGAGTTTGTGTTATATTCTGATCATCAGGCATTGAAATACCTTCATTCCCAGAGAAAGTTGAGTATTAGGCACGTTAGGTGGGTTGAGTTCCTTCAGGAGTACACTTTTGTTCTTCACCACCGAGCGGGCATTGACAACAAGCCTGCGGATGCTCTTAGTCGTGTAGTTGCTGTTTTACAGACTATGAGTGTCCATGTGATCGGCTTTGATAGGATTCGAGATGAGTATGCCTCTTGTCCTGACTTTGGTATCATTTTTCAGGATGTTCAGGCTGGTAACCGTCATGAGTACATTGTCTTCCTCCTTAGGGACGGTTACTTGTTTAGAGGGTCGCGCCTATGTATTCCCCGTACTTCACTTAGGGATTTCCTGATTTGGGAATTGCATGCGGGAGGTTTGGCAGGTCACTTTGGTAGGCATAAGACATTTGCACTTATTGAGGATAGGTTTTATTGGCCCACTTTGAGGCGTGACATTATTAGAATAGTGTCACAGTGCCGCACTTGTCAGTTAGCAAAGACTAGGAAACAAAACACTGGGTTGTACACACCATTACCAGTTCCACACACACCATGGAGAGACCTTAGTATGGACTTTGTTTTAGGATTGCCTAAAACACCCCGTAATCATGATTCCATTCTAGTTGTAGTGGATAGGTTCTCTAAGATGGCCCATTTCATTCCTTGCACTAAGTCTACTGATGCCTCACATGTAGCAAAGTTATTTTTTAGAGAGGTCGTCCGATTACATGGGTTGCCTATTTCCATTGTGTCTGATAGAGATGTCAAATTTGTGAGTTATTTTTGGAAGACACTTTGTAAACTCTTTGAAACTAATCTTAAGTTTTCTTCTGCTTTTCATCCCCAAACTGATGGTCAAACTGAGGTTGTAAATCGTAGCTTGGGAGATTTACTTAGGTGTTTAGTGGGTGAAAAGATTGGGAACTGGGATTTGTTGTTGCCTATTGCTGAATTTGCCTATAACAACTCCGTCAACAGGTCGACTGGTAAATCCCCTTTTGAGATTGTTTATGGCCATTCTCCTAGACAGCCTATTGACTTATTACCTTTACCTCCTGATTCCCGCCCTTCGCACTCAGCCGAAGCTTTTGCCCAGCATATTCATGACTTGCATGCCGACATAAGACAGAAAATTACATTAAGTAATGAGAATTATAAATTGGCGGCAGATGTTCACCGTAGGAATAAAGAATTTCTTGTGGGAGATTATGTTATGGTTCGTGTGCGTCCTGAACGTTACCCTAAAAATTCTTTTAAAAAGTTACATGCTCGAGCCACTGGACCTTTTCGTATTCTTCGTAAGCTTGGACCTAATGCATATCACCTTGACTTACCTTCGAATATGAATATTAGTCCTATTTTCAATGTGGAGGACTTGTTTTCTTATCATGGTACTTTTGAGCTTCCCATGTTGCCAGCAGGTGTTCCTACAGGTGGAGTTGCCTCGTCATCAGTATCACCTACAGTTCCTATTCTTCCACCGTTTCTACCACAGCTACATAACCAGATTGCAGATGTACTTGACGATCAGATTGTGAGCTCCTCGGATGGAGGATATCGTCGTTATCTTGTTCGGTGGAGAGATCGTCCAGAGACTGATGATTCGTGGATTACTGAGGAGGAGTTTCGTCGGCTTGACCCTGATCGTCTAGAGCAGTATCATGATCGTATCTCTCCGGAGGCGAGTTCTTTTCAGCCGGAGGGAAATGATAGGAATCGGATTATATTTCGTTAATGTAGGCGTAGACGTAGGGATTAGAGGCTATTTGTCATTTTGCTTTTCAGGGGTTTAATTGTCATTATGACTATTTATTTCTTTTAAGAGTTCTTTTAGGATTTGTGTTCTTTTAGGATTTGTGTTCTCCCTATATATATAGGGGATACGATATTTGCTTGGTAGACTTTGATTATTGATTATTGATATTGAATCATTCTTCCTCAAATTCTCTCTCTATTCTCATCTCTTTCTTCTTCTTTTCTCATCCCCTTCTTCTTTCCTTCTCATCCCTAATTCTTTCCCTTACTAGTATACATAAAAGCTAGTACGATATACATCACTAACACTGTAAAACCCAGGTAAAATTGAATTTTTTCTAAAAAATGGCAAAATGATAATTTGTTACTAGAATGCGTATTTAAAATACTCATGTTCTAGACCTCGGATGAGGAAACGGAGTCCGCCATTGGACTTGTGTCGTGAAATCTAGTCACCCTGTCAAATTTCATTGAATTTCGAGATGGTCGAATTTTTTGCACGTCGTTCGAGACGATTGGGTGGCGTATGACCTCTCAGTGGTCCCCAAAAATAAATATTTTAAAATTTAAGTATGATTGGACTAAAGTACCAATAAAATTAATTTGGACTAAACATTTAATGTAATAAATCGTTTCGGGGCAAAAACGAACTCAGAAAATGTGGCGCGTTGTGAGTCAAGTCTTTAAAAATATAAATAGGGACTTAAATGAGCTATTTCAGCAGAAATATCTCATTTCTTCAGCCCCTTGGCTGGCCATAGAGAGAGAAGAGAGAAAAGAGAAGAAAAGTTTGTCTTCAAGGCTTATTTCTTCGATTCGCGGAGTTCCGTCGGTCGGAATTCGTCTCTCCAAGAGTTAAAATCTATCTCCTCGATGAGGGCTACGCGTACGTACCAAGAACAAGGGATTTCACCAAATATCCAAGAGGAGAGTTTGGGAAAAATCAAAGCTTCGAGGTTGTTTTGGTGATATAGAAGTTCTCTACACTTCTATTGAGGTAAGATTCTTCCTATTTTAGTTTTATTCCTAGATTAAGGGGCTGTTAAGGGAATGATTTTGGGCTCTTTTAGGGGGCTGTTTAGTGGCTCAATTGTGGGTTGTTTAGTGCCTAAATTGTGGGCTATTTTTGGACTGAATTTGGGGCTGTTTAATGGCCTGTTTAGGGGCTGTTTTGTGGCTGAATTTGGGAGTGTTTTATGGCCTGTTTAGGGGCTTTTTTGTGGCTGAATTTGGGACTGTTTTATGGCCTATTTAGGGGATGTTTTTAGGCCACTTTGCGGACTGTTTTTAGGCCACTTTAAGGACTATTTTTAGGCCACTTTGTGGACTGTTTTTAGGCCACTTTACGGACTAATTTTATGGGCTATTTTGTTTTGATTTTTGTGGGCTGTTATGTGGTATCATATGTCTTGCGATTTAAGTGTGTTATTGACATAAATTATGTAATAAAATGCTTGTCAATTGTGTTGAATATAAATATTGATACATGCTAGTTGATGTTTTGACATTGTGATGAAATTATGGAGATTATATGTATATGATATAATTGTCCATGATACATGTTGATATGTTGTTTAAATTGTCCATTTGACATTCATTGCATGTTGAGCATGACTTTAGCATCACATTCATGGGCATAAGTCATGAGTGTGGGTGTGTGGTATGCATGATTAATCAAACACCTTGTTTGGTGGTTGGTATGTGAGCTCGAAAAAAAGTGGATCGAAGATCCCTTTTGAGTTGCATGGTTGCATGGAAGAAAACTTGTGTCGGGTATAGCAAGCAGGGCTAGACTCTCCCTCGGGTGTAAAACCCGGTCACATAGTTCAGGCACTTCTCAACGGTGAAATTTCAAAAAAGTGCTGGTATTTACTGTGATATCCTGGTATCCCACATCGGCTGGAAGAGGGGGAGTTGCTGGGCTTATATGTAAGTCCCAAGCCTCACTTGTCAACAGGCCTTTTCCCAAGGGAACTTGGGAGGAACAAAACCGTGAGGGTCAGTGGGCCCAAAGCGGACAATATGTTGACACGTGGTGGGTGGGGCGTTACAGAATAGTATCAGAGCCGACCCTTGCCCGGTCCGAGGGTGGGGCCCTGCACGGGTCACGTGGTGGGCGGGCACGGGGAGGAGAACGGTAGTCCGTGACTCGGGGCTGGCAGCTACACGGGGACGTGCAGCCCTGAGGGGGGTGGATTGTGATATCCTAGTATCCCACATCGGCTGGAAGAGGGGGAGTTGCTGGGCTTATATGTAAGTCTCAAGCCTCACTTGTCAACAGGCCTTTTCCCAAGGGAACTTGGGAGGAACAAAACCGTGAGGGTCAGTGGGCCCAAAGCGGACAATATGTTGACACGTGGTGGGTGGGGGCGTTACATTTACGGAACCGGTGGTTGAGATACCAAAAACTGTTACCCAACCAGACACAAGATTTTGTTTTATAAAAGTATTCATTCAATGAGTAATACTCATTAATGATTTGGTTTTATAATGAAACAACATTTATTTCAAACGATCATTGGATGGATTTGTCGTCAAATGACGGTTCATTTCACAAGTGCATTGCATTGTGTTGTGAGAGTCGGTGAGGACTCGGGTTAAGATGGCATGAGTGAGTTCCATCTCATTTCATAGCATGGTATGGTGAATTCCAATATAGAGTTGCATATTCTTACTTGGAATGTTGATGTGAATATGAAATGTCGAATGTGAACATTGCATGTGCACTTAGGTGGGGAGTAGCCTCTATAGGAATTACTCTATTGGGCATGACTCACCCTATACGGGAATCATTTCAGGTGCAGCGTATGCGCCGGCGGACGGCTCACAATCCGGGCCACATGATTGAAGAAAAGCCGACTTGTGACTTTTATTCCTTTTTGTTGAAAAATTAGTTTTGTAAATTAATTTTGGCATGTAATGTATGTAAAGAATTGTAATTGGATTTTTATGGACTAATTTTAATACAGTCTTGCATGTTCTTTTATGAGTATGGATAAATGGACCCGGTGTGGTCATTGTTGAATATTGAACCTCGGATGGCTCTCGTTATGTTATGATGCACAAGTTCAGTTTTGGGTAGAATTTTCTGTACAAAGGAGATTCTGCCCGAATTTTTATTAAATCATGGACCCCGGTAAATGGGGCATAACATTGTGTTATCGAGTTACTTGGCATCCACGGGCATTCCGCGGGTTGATGGGTAATCAACGGACCCCTGGATTTTGGGGTGTCACAAACACTAGAGATTCTATCTAACCTCAATACTTGGAAAGAAGATTTTGATAGTTTGATAAACCCATTGGTGTGTTTATACTAGGGATCATTAGTGTACCCATGATTACTCGAGGACTAAACAAGTTGTATGGCGGGGAGGTGGAGGTCCAAATGAAGCTACACTAGATGTCGAAGGAGGGTCATTGGCAAAGAGACAACAGAAAATGAGCATCTAATCATGGTATTGGTTGAGGGATAAGACTCGAGTACTTGTATGTTGACTTAGAGAGTAGTAGATTAGGCTTTGGTGAACCGAGCAGGTTCCCGCAATTTTTCTTGAGGAGGATTTCCGCTTCAACTAATCACTTTTGTTCTTTATTATTTATTTTACTCACTTGTGATTGTTTGCACACTCGCGAACTATGTGTTTGTTGATTTGATTGGTTGATTATCTATTCAACCATAGTTGTGCAAATTGGGTTTGGGGTTTTTGAGATTGTCTTAAGATTGATTGTTGCGTGAATTAATTGAATACTATTTAAAATCAATTGTTATGGTTGGGTTGGGTTGGGTAGTGGTGATTAAAGTGGGTTCTCACCATTTTTTGATCAATTTATGTGAGAAGAGATAATTATGGTGATTTAAGTTTTTACTAGCCAATGCACGTGAAAATTTAAATGTATTTATTTTTTTAAAATTTAATCTTTGCAATAAGCTTGATCAAAATATCATTAAAGGATCGTATAATATTTTCCAAATATGTTGTGCACACATGTGCTCTTGTGGACCATTTTGAATTATAATTATAATTATAATTTTTACCTTTTTATTTTTGGAAAAGTTACAAATGTCAACATATATATGATTGTGGGTCCATCCTTGATGGACTCACTTGCATAGTGAAGGTCTGATCAAATATAATTGCACCTGATTATGACGATGCAAAACAATTACAACTCTAACAATATATATATGTGATTAATACATAATGTTGTCTAACGTAAACTGGCTGATGAAAAGCAGAATCATACTCGGTCCATGGAATGACAAGGCAGAACATAGACACAACTTTGAAGAGACTGCACCAGTCACCACCTTTAAATTATATACAACATCACATTGGTGAATGCCAAACAAAGCTAATGGCTAAAAAATGTCAATCACATTTCTTTCTTTCTTTTAGTTTTTTTACAGTATTATTTAGGTAAAAATGAGATTAAAGATGAACCTTGTCATAGGTGTTCAACGTTCGAGAGATCAGGGGCGGCCCAAGGTCAATTGGGGCCCTAGGCGAAAATTTTATATGGGGCCCTATTAATATTTTATTTAATTTAATTTTT
>CM042191.1:9282722-9293748 GCA_023539305.1 Ilex asprella
CCACTGTCGCCCCCGCTGCCACCGCCGTTGCCACCACCACTGCCTTCACCCCTGCTGCCACCACAGCTCCCATTATCACGGTTGTCGCTGCCACAACCGCCACCATTGTCGCCCTTGTCACCGTCACCACCACCACTACCATCGTCGTCGCCCTCACCGCCATCACAGTCATTGCAACTTACCACAACCATCACCGTCTCATACCACCATCACTGTCGCCCACCACCTCTCAACCTCACTATAAATTGATGCTTTAATTTCTTTATATCTTATTTATATTTGTGATTTGATTTTGAATATGAGTACAAATATGTTTATTGTTTACCATTTTTTATTACACAAACAATAACTAATAGTTTAACAAAAGAACCCAATAAAACCCTAGCAAGACAATACAAATCAAATCTAAATAATTCAAGGCAATATAATCTTTGTTATCAAACATGGATCGATGATTTACAAACTCTTGAGTTTCGAACAAATTTGACTATATAGTATTAATAAAGGGTAAATTAGAAATTCAATTTTTTTTTATGATAAGTGCCTTTTAGAATTTGGGATAAATTTGACTATATAGTATTAATAAAGGGTAAATTAGGAATTCAAAAGTTTTTCATGACATATTTAATTAGACTAGATGTTAATAAGTCATGCTCGTCTAATGGTGATGGATGTATCATTTTACTTGGTGAATAGAGGTTGTGACGCAGCGGAACAAAAGAACACAAAAAACATTACGATTCTAAGTGTATAGAACAAATATACACTAAGAATTCATGGGGAAAATGAGGAGAACAACTCTTTAAGTATTATATTATTGATATGCAGACCCAATAGAATCGTAATATATGTGACAATTTATGGAAAACCCCAAAATTCTAAGATTTCTAAAAAATAAACAAATCCTTAGAATTAGGAAGATTACTAAAAAATAAATAAACACATGTCTAATGAATTAGAAAAATTGACATCATTTAGGCACCTAATTACTCTAAAAAGATTCCTAACTAAATTCTAAATTTAAGAAATAATAAAATAAAAATAAAAATTACTGATCTTGTTCTACATCAAACCCAAATTACATGGGAAATTTACATGAAAAGTTGTGTTAGTCTAAAAGGTAAGGGCATAACGCATAAGTGCAGTATATAAAAAACACTTCTACATACATAATCTTCCTGAGTCGTTATATCCAATTTTCTGCTTTTATTTTTATTTTTTACCAACCAAAAGAAGGAAAACACAGTCTGACATTTAAGACTTACAAGCTTGAAACTATTGTAATGTACACAAACCAAAGCACTGTGGCATGCGACCAAGAGATGAATCCCTATGTCAATCGTTGTGAATTGAAATTTATTAGAATCCCTGTCTCACATTGAGCAACTGACAATGAGTAAGTCATATATTTACATGGTATGGAAATGCCATCACTGAACTCCAATCTAGTTTTGTATTAATACCAAAAGTAGTGTCTTTTCCCATGAAGAAAAAAATTCCCAAGGGAAATGACATTACAAAACATAAAATACAATCTTAAACATGTACAATATTGAGTATATAAGTACAGGGTAACCTAATTACAGACAAAAAGATGGTTTTTTTTTGGGAAGGGTGGGGGGTGGAAAGGAATGAAAGACCAACAACAGACATCTAAATCATTGAAAAAAAAACAGAACAACAATTTAGCAAGTTTATAAAGATAGGTCATAGATTCCATACCAACTTCAGGTATTTGTGATAGACATCAGTTAAATTTTGTCTCCTCCATTATTACAGATCAAACACATTCATCCTGAATTCCCATGTACATGTGTTGGCATCAAATCTCTTTGCCACCATTGGGTCTGAGAAGTTGATAAACAAATCCATCCTACGAAATAAAGGCTCACCTTTGCATCATGTTAACACTCCAAAGTACTAATAGATCCCTTTGCACAACTACTTCATGGCCAAGGATCATAATTTTATTAAACAGGGGAAAAACATCTAGCAGATAGAAAGGAAGGTGGTTCAGTGCAGAAATGTATCTCGCATCAGAGGAGGTTTGCTTCTGCAGTGTCACTTCATACTTGGCTGACAACCATTCAACAGTGTCTATGCTCTGTATCTGGATTGTGGCTTCGTCAAGATTATTTAATAAGAACCACATTGAGATTGCTTGGAGATTTAGAGAATCAGTCACTATATGGAAGACAATTCTCTCTGATTCTTGCAAGTGGTCAAGTTAGCATAATTTACTATTCAGGCATTTTGTCATCATAAACTAACAATGTTTCCTATTCTAATTAATAATATATCTTTGGTCCAATCAATCCATCAACTGAATATTGATTATTCGTGCTATAGGGTGATGAAATATTTCCTTATGGGGATAAAAAGACCTGGGACAGTCAAAAAAGTTATAGTTAATTGCATTGATTTATTTCATTTGTTCAGTAGCTAATGACTTGGTTTGCAAAGGATCAACCATGATGGAAAAAAAAAGGAAAAGAAAACACGATATAAGAAGTGGAGAAGTGGGGAATTAGCAATACGAATAGCAAATTGACAAAAATCTTGTAAGACAATTTGCATTTGTCTTCAATCATGAACGATGTTTCTATATCAATAAAACTTAATACAATGAACATATCAAAGAAACTGAACCTTGAGCAACAAATATAACTAACAATTAAATATTAAAAAAACGAATTCATCGTCATAGAAAAATAGTGTAGATAATCACCTGGGCAAAGACAACACAATAAAAAAAACTACTTTTGGGTATCTAAAATCAATGTACAATGTACTTAATGTACAAAAACTGGGCTAACAACAGTGAATTAGAGTGTTCCACATATGGAGCCATCAACAACACTATAGCAATGAAAACATTCATGTCAACCAAAGTCAATTCAGTGAAGGCATACCAAAGTCAATGGAGAAAAAAAAGGCAAAAAAACCATAAGAAGATAGAGAAAATAAAGCTCCACAAAATATAACTTCAATTATTAAAATTGAATTCAAGCAAAAAATATCAAAGTTATGGTTTTTCAATTCTAATCGATTGAACTCGATTCAACTCAAGCAAACCTAAAGTTATACTTGTTCACAAATCCAATTATACAGCAATTACGCATCAAATCAAAGTTTCTTACAAAATCCGTATTCTAAAATAACATAATCAAACCGAGTTCAAAAATCCAAATTGAAACTAATCAAATCGAATTCAAATTCAACCTAACCAAACCAAGTTCACAAAATTTAAATTGAACAAAGTCCAAGATGAGTGTGTTGGTAAAGGAAATGGCATGTTCTAATTACCATCTTCCTAAATCCAATAATCCCAATCCAGTGTGATCCAAATCCATTCACTCATATAAATTCAAATAAAAACTTACAAAGGTATGAAGTGGGACCTGCATTTTTTTTAACACAACTCCTTAGCATAAAATCACCCAAAATATAAATTTACATTGGCATCCACCTATAAATAGAGGAAATAAAACATATACCCTTATTACCTTGGTATCCACCTATATAATAAGATAGTGTAGAACTATCCATTGATGCCTCCCACTAAACGCTCTACACTTAAAAAATTAGGGCAATAAAAAATATTATTCAGAGCATGTCTCATTCAACTTAATGTTGCCAGCTCAATTGCGACCATTTAAAAATTCTACAAATTTCAGAGATGAAATATTTGCACCTAGAATAGAAAAATATACTCTCTTGGGCTTCCGATGAATTAGAAAATAATGAGTCAAACATAACCACAATAACACGTAACGAATAAAATTAATTAAAACTTTTCGATATTCAAAGCAAAAATAAACAAAAAGTTGAAATTGCAATGAACATGTATATGTGCACATGCAATGGATAAAAAATCCAATAAAGAATATCTAAAACAAAAGGAAGATGTGGCATCCTAGGCTAAAGTGACAATTTTAAGCTTTTATAACCAATACCCCACACTGGTGTCTTCTTAACGCAGACGATATAAATATGTCACATTGGGTTAATGATAGCACATGAAAAGGTATGAAGTGGTTTCTATTAGCAATCCAAAACAAAAGGCATGAAATGGTTGT
Source organism: Ilex asprella (assembly GCA_023539305.1). Lineage (NCBI taxonomy): Eukaryota > Viridiplantae > Streptophyta > Magnoliopsida > Aquifoliales > Aquifoliaceae > Ilex > Ilex asprella. The sequence goes on from CM042191.1 coordinate 9,286,802, forward strand.
TCCCTCAATTACTTTGCTTTTTGACTTCCATAAGACAAAATGCACCTCCAAATTGCATAACCCAAACCGAAAATACATTGCTTTTTGACCTCTATAAGACAAAATACACATTACAACACCAATGGAAGTGCCATTTGGCTTGCAAGATTGTGTTGTAAAATGCCATCAATTAAAAGTGTAGTTGACATTTTCATACCCAAACTCAACTCACAAATCGGAAAATGCTTTATTGTGGTCTATTAGACACCAAAATATATGAACTATATGTCGAAAAGGCAAAATAGGATATGTCATATGAGAGTGGTGGAAGCATATGTTGGACTCAAACGCCATGAGTACAAGCAATCATAACTCCAAAAAATCATCATAAGCAAGCTGCCAACATTCCACAATGTTTAAATTTAACAAAATTTTTCTACAGTAATAAATGATAAGAAAAGTAAAGACCATTAAAAACAAATTGTCAACCTAATGACATCAATCAGATCCAAAAAAACCAAACCAGTTGTAGTATCTATGGATATGTTTCGGGAAATTTAGATCTCAGATTGTTTATATCTCATAGCATTTGTAGACCCAACATTGAAACCCATACCTTGGGCATAGTTTCTAAGAAAGCATTGGGAATCTCCATCTCAACAAGCACATTGCTATTGATTGCCAAGGCTGCCTTTAGTATCTCGTTAGTAAAGTCCCTACATTGCTGCTACCTCTTCCTTGTATCCACTAACAACTCTTTTGGAGGAACTTTTGGGTTCGGGAGCCACCACTCCTCTTTCTGCCTAATTGAAGGCCTTCCACCTGACATACCCAATGGATACTCATCACAATTTTCCGCATCAGGGACAATTATACCTCATGTCACTATGAGGACTAATTAACATAGCATCAAACTTTTTGAGTGCAGGGAGATTCATATACAAATCTGATCGCGGACTTGTTGCCATTACTTCATATGTGCCTCCACGGGGGAATTGTTGTATGGAAGGCACAAGCTCTACAATGGAATCACTCACACATTAGAGCCACTCCATCTCTCTGGACCACATTGCCCTCGTCTGTGGTGCCAATGGCACAACATCCATAGCTCCCCAAAGACAGTGGCTACCATTACAAATGAAGAAAGATATCAATAAAGCAAATAAGAAACAACTATTACTGGTGAAATGATGCAGAGTACAACCTTACAAATCAATGCTAAATCTAAAATCACTTCGTACACTCACCCAATTACAAACAAATAATTATCAGTATGAAACAAGAAAACCCCAACATAAAACAACAAAAAAGGAAAAAAAAACTAAATTTAAATGCCTTAAACCTCTTTTTGCTTGGAAGCAGTGTCAAGCGTGTCAAGAACTTCAATATCAGTCTTCACTTTGTACTTGTTCATCCCTTTTGGTTCACGAAACTCGACCAGGGGAATGAGAGCTACAAAACAAAAACCCAAATCAATTTCAGTCAGATCAGATCAAAATCATCACAATCAGATGAAGAAAGATTGGATCAGGATCATGAGTATGAAATGATCTATAAAAATGACGATGATAATGAATCAAGGACTTACGTGAACCAGAATTGGAAGATGTAGAAGGTATCACCTTTTTCACCCTAGTTGTCAATAGCCCATTGCAGAGTCGTCTTGCTACTCTTCAAGAAATCCATTGTAGTTATCACCAAACCAATTTAGAGATATCTATGGAAATGTTCACATACAGTGCTAGAAAGTAAGATATTCATATTTCATAGCAACTTAGTGACACCAAAATAATTGATGGGACATTTCTAAAGAAAGGCCAGATCTCGACACGCATCCTCGGCCTCGAGGATCAGCACCATTGCACTCGGCTCGAGGGATGACCTCTGCTATTACACCGTCTTCCCCTCGGCTCCGATTCCACTGTCCCCTGGAAGTATATGTTCTCGGCATTGGGACGAATCCCGGATTAGGGTGTTTTCGGCGCCGAGGCCACCTTAAAAATTAGGTCTCGGTCTCGAAAAACCTCACTTAGGACAAAATGTCGCGACTTTAGGACCTCGAAACTCACCCACATAAATCATTAGTTTGTCTTTCCGATGAAACCGGTGGACATATCAACAAACACTCTACCAAAGAATGACAGCCACGTGGCGACAAGTACAGGTTAGGAGCTGACACAAGGCAGATACGTCCATACTGCCACACAGCTATTATCTTGAAGCGTTTAATGAAATCCCCAGTGATAGGACGTGATTGGAGGCCTGGACAAGACGAAAGTACAGAACATTTAATGTCCTGACAGCCAGACATTTAATACATTCATGCCGATGGGTGGACATTAATTACTCAACGGGCCGGGCAATTAATGCTAAGACCTTCCCTAGGGCACACTGCCCCACCTCTGACAACTACCCATTGCCTAAGCTATCGATAATGATGAGTCTTTAAAGGTATAAATAGTCTCTAAAAACACGATACGAGGGTATGCAAATACTCTCCAAAAACGAGGACTACATAGTATTTTCTCCTTCTCCTCTCTTAAGAAACTGACTTGATCGTTGGAGAGGATACGCCGGAAAACACTCTGGTACCCTTCAAACCCGTTTTTCTGTGTGCCAGGATCCATCTTGTTACGCCGAAATCGATCAGACAACCCCTAGAGCAATTCATCACCACTCCTTAGGCCCCATTTGACCCTTTCAACCTGTTCAAGACAGTGAGAACTCTCACCGGGTCTAAAGATAAACCACCAATGGAGACTAGTCACTGTTCGCTCAGGTCCTGTGCCTGATTCTTTTCTACCTTTAACCACCACCTCCTACTGTTGTGTTCACCACGGGAATGATCTGTAACGCCCCAAAAATCCCCTTGGACGGCATTACATTCTAAACACCATTCGCTGCATGAGAGCACTAAATAAATCCATCAATAAGAAAGTTTCTTTCATCAACCATGAAAATTTTAACAAAATTCAGGCAGAGTCTCCTTTGTAAGGGGAGTCATACCCAAAACACAACTTGTACAATTATACTACAATTGACTGCACAGGGTCCACATTTGCATAGCTATTGACCACACCGGGCCCATTTATCCATCATAGAATAAATTTTCATTCACCATATGTCATCCATAAATATTTACAATATCATCCCAAAATAATAAGCCAAGTCATGGCCACAATATCAAAAGAATATGCCAACTATGGCATATACATCTCAAAAGAATTGAAATACACTTGCAGCGGAATAACAAAAGACTAGACTTTACATGATCTCAAAGTAAATTCTCTAGTCTAGTACAAAATAAATTATAACTCTATAGGTCCACCTCAGGATCTAGATTCCCCTCGGGTGGGGCCTCCCAATGCCCTAGCTCTTCAACTTCGAGATCCTCTTCTAGCACTAAATCTGAAAAATGTTTAACTGTAAGGGATGAGCACGAAGCTCTGTAGCAAAATCTTCCCAAACTCAAACAAGGTTTAGAAAAGTTATAAAATAGGTTGGTCTCATTTCACAAATAACATATATAGTTTTTGAAATAAAACCGGGACATTTAAACAGATCTCAAGTTTAAACAACAGTGATAATCAAGTGGAAATAGTAAAATGCATTCCTCAACAATAAACCATTGCCAAATGGTTAGTTAGGACGTCTGCCGTTACATTGTCCCATACCAATGCACCGGCCATGACGAAATCCAACCCATATGCTTATGTATATTGGTTCATCTCCGTGTCATGTACGTTGATTGCTTCTCAGGAATTTACCCAACGACTATACCTAGTTCACCCATCACAATCAAATCACAATCACTTCCGGAAAGGGCGTCTACCATCCCAATGGCAGTGACGAATCCCTCCCCAGAAAAGGTATACCAACCCTTGTTCGAACTCCAGTGAACGATAGTGGTTGCATTACCAAATGACAACCCACTACAAGTGTTAGGCAACCATCTCACCCCCACTGGGATAGACTAACCTCTAACACTCTACGACATTTTTCGTAGGCAATTCAAGTCCGTCACAACAACCATACAATAAGGAAACCAACATATTCTCAATAAACTAGCAATTTTCAAGTATTAACAAAATCCCCAAATTTGTCATGCGACATTTTTAATAACCACTTAAGAAAATTGCAAGAGATCAACCACAATATTAATTTATCACTCAACACAAAGTTCTAAGGTTCTAACATCAACAATAAAGGAAGATCTCAAGAGGGGAATCATTTACCCTAGAAATCTAGGTTTTTGGAATCAAGAAAAAAATGGGGTATCAACCCTAACTTCATGTAAAACATGATAATAATTGCAAGAAAACCAAGAAATAAAGAACCCATAATAAATACATACTAATGAGAGTTAAAACATGTATATATAGTAGCCCTAACCTCAATGAAAGAGAATAGGAAGAAATCCCCTACCTTGAATCCTTAACTTTGGTGTGAAGAACAAGAATATTTGATCTTGAATCACACTTGAATCAATTGTTTTTCCCTTCCTTCTTCCTCTCTAATGCTCTCTAGGGTTTCAATAGGTGTGGGAGTGTGAGGGGAGTGGAAGAAATGTGGGAAAATGGGATGAAAATGAGTTTAAAACACCTCAGCCCCGAAATTCACTGTTTATGGACTGTTTTGGTTTTCTCCAAAATTACGGTTTTACCACTAAAATCTCCAATTTGATCCATCTGACTACCCTAAGGTTTTTCGACGTTCCGGATTCATTTTTAATGTTATTTTAACCTAAAGATATTTATTTTTATGATTTATCTCAAAACCAAAGTCAACGTACACCCGATTGAGATAATTTATCTATTTCGACATCGTTTCGTTATCTGGGCATACTCTCTCATCCAAGCTCCAATTGAGATGATTCAAGATGCTATAGAATGATAAGAAAGAGCTCTAAAACTTTCATGTTTTGAGTTTTAAGAGATATTGACTGCATCAAGGTCAAAATTGGGCTTGAAGTTGCAGCCAGTGCACTGTTCACGTGCACTGTTCAAGCTAATTGGCTGTTTTGACATCGCTTCGTTATCTGGGCATAACTCTCTCATCCGAGCTCCGATTGAGATGATTCAAGATGATATGGAATTCTAAGAAAGATCTCTACAACTTTAATGTTTTGAGTTTTGAGAGATATTGACTGAATCAAGGTCTAAATTGGGCTTGAAGTTGTAGCCAGTGCACTGTTCATGTGCACTGTTCAAGCTAATTGACTGTTTTGACATCGCTTCGTTATCTGGGCATAACTCTCTCATCCGAGCTCCGATTGAAATGATTCAAGATGATATGGAATGCTAAGAAAGAGCTCTACAACTTTAATGTTTTGAGTTTTGAGAGATATTGACCGAATCAAGGTCAAAATCGCGCTTGAAGTTGCAGCCAGTGCACTGTTCGCGTGCACCGTTCACAGCCTGTTTCATCCCTTTTTCATTTCCAATTCATTCCTAAGCCTTCCAACTTCAACCCTAACTTATCCAACATACTTCCCTACATCAAACCTAATGGGTGCAAGTCCTACTACAATTAATTTCTTACTTTTACCCGTATAAAATTAAAATTTTTAACTACTATTAACTCGTATTTTACAATATTATCATTTCAATTGAAATAAATTCTAAACACTTATGTCCTTTATTTTAATATACACATGTGGGGTATTACATGATCTGTTCCAGAAAATATTGTGCAGAAATTCGCTCGCACAATAATAGAAAGCCCTATCCTTGTGTGGCTACAATTGTGTAGAAGAATGTATTTAAGTGTCTATACTACCGTGTGTTTGTGTTCGTGTGTGTGTTCGACTAGAGAGAGAGAGAGAGACAAAGATAGAGAGAGGGGGAAAAAGAGGTACCTGAACTTCATCGGGTGTTGTCTATTACCTCTGTGTATGTTCTACTGCTTGATCGGCAGTGGGTTCGTCGACCGTAGGTTGATCAGTGGTGGGTTGAGCCATGACAGAGCAGTGAGAAGGAGAGAGACAAAGAGAGGGGCTCTAAGATGGGTCATCTGAAAAAGAAAGAGAGAGAGAAGAAAGTGTATTGTGTGAGAGAAAGAGATTGACGGGTTTGGGTAACTGTGTAAGTGTTGGGTAGTGCGTAGAAGGCGTTTGGGCTGGATTTTTTTTTGTCTGTGATGAATTTTTAACCGTTAGATGAGATTAGATGAAATCTGAACCGTTTAAAAAAGTTAAATTTAATTTGAATGTTTTTTAGAGTGATGAATTTTTAACCGTTAGATGATATTAGATGAAATTTGAATCGTTTTAAAAAAGTTAAATTTTATTTGAATGTTTTTTAGAGAGATGTTAGTGACAATTGGATGAATTGATTTGAAACTATTGGATGTTGAAACCGTCATTTTTATATTATAGAATATTAAAGAGCCTAAGTGATTAAATTATAAATTTCAGGGAGCCTGGTGTAATTCTCTCTAATTCTTAAACACCAGAAAGTGTGGGCTACCCTTTTAGTTCTCTTTATTGAGCCGGACCTGTACGAGCAAACAAACGAAGGGTTATTATCTAGTGGTGGGCTGTGAGCCCTACTAACACGCCTAGGTTGGAGAAGGTGATACCACGTGTGCCACGTGATATATGATATCACCGACTAATAATATTTAGGCCCTATTTGAATATGTTTTTAAAAACTATTTTTTGTTCTCTAGACTCTAAAAACAAGGAGATGCTGTTTGTTTAGAATTTTTGTTCTCAAAATTTTCAGAAAAAATGAGATTTGAGTCAAACAAAAAGAAAACAAGTATAGCTTGTTTTCAGAATTTTCTTTTAAAATTTTGGAAACAAGGAGAACAATTTTGGACTTTAATGAGATCTGCCCTTCGAGTCTCCTTAACAACAAATTTTTTCATTCCTTTTTTTTCCTCTCTCTCTCTCTCTCTATATATATATATAATATAAAAAATATAATATATTATATTAGTATATATAAAAGTCTAGGTATATACTA
>CM042191.1:9314913-9342191 GCA_023539305.1 Ilex asprella
TTCGCCACAAGCCTAGCCTTGTGACGATCAATAGTACCATCCGCAAGAAACTTCCGGGTGTAAACCCAACGACAGCCAACAGGCTTCACTCCTGAAGGTAAAGAGACAATATCCCATGTATGATTACGCTGAAGAGCGTCCATCTCCGTCTGCATGGCAAGAACCCACTGGGGCTGCCGCATAGCCTCTAAAACAGAACGAGGAACTGGCGTATCTGATAAGGCCATGCTATAAGCTCGAAATGTAGGAGATAGATCACCATAAGAAACATAAGCAGAGATCGGATATAAAATCCTGGCGGTCCAACCATAACGATCAACTGGACGGCGATCACGCCGCGGATAACGACGCCCTAAATCATCATCCTCAACGGACAATGTCTCATCAGATAAACTAACTGGCTCAGTACCTGCAATCTCATCAGTACTAACAACAGGTGCATCAATATGCTCAACGAATGAAGACGGATTACCTGCATCGCCTGAGGTAGAGGGGACATCAGCAGGGGGATGAGAGCGAGGACGACGAACATTAACCTGCAAAGGAGGAGAGACAGGTGACTCTGTACGGATAGGAATGACTGGCTCTGGAGAATGAGAGACTGATGACTCTGTAGTGATTGTGACCAATGGCTCTTGCTGTTGTGGTAATGGAAAATCAAAGAGAGTATCATCAACTGGAGGGAGAGACATAGGACAGGAAGAAAAATAAGGAATATGTTCAAGAAAAGTCACATCTAGACTGTGATACATACGCCGCTTGACAGGATCATAACACTGATACCCCTTAGATTGATGACAATAACCCACGAAAACACAGCGAATTGCTTTATCATCAAGCTTATGACGAGTAGGAGACCGATCCTGAACAAAACATGTGCAGCCAAAAACACGAGGGGGGACCGGAAAAAGTGTCCGCTCAGGGAATAAGACCTGTAAGGGAGTCCTATGCTGAAGAACACGACTCGGTGTACAATTGCACAGAAAGGTGGAAGTCAAAACTGCAAAATGCCAATAAGATTTAGGTACCCCCATACCTCTAAGCATACAACGTACCATCCCTATCAGACTCCTATTTTTCCTTTCAGCAACTCCATTTTGTTCAGGAGTATATGGACAAGTGAGTTGCTGGAGGATACCTTGAGAAGAAAGGTGAGATACTAAGGCATCAGACACATATTCTTTGGCATTATCCGATCGAAGAGCACGAACAATGACATCGAATTGTGTCTTAATCATCTGGAGAAATTGAGTGATTATCGGGAGTACATCAGATTTCCTATGCAAAAGGTAGACCCAAGTACAACGAGTATGGTCATCTATAAATGTCACATAATATCAAGCACCTGACAGAGCAGTAACAGGAGAGGGCCCCCAAATGTCAGAGTGTATTAGATCAAATGGCTTGGGTGACTGATGCATGCGAGGAATATAACTGGTCCTAACATGTTTCGATAGAGAACATATAACACAGTCAAGTTTACCATCAACACAAGCATTGTTCAAAGCAGGAAACAACATACATAAATATTTAAAATTTGTATGTCCAAAACGGTCATGCCACAACTTAACAGTTTGTGACGAAAAATCATAACGACAAGTACTAGGTAAAATACTAGCATGCAAGCTAGGAATAGATAAAGACAAAACAGGTGCAGGTAATATAGGTGGAGGTGGTGTAAGTGGAGGAACTGGTGAAACTGGAGGTGAATCGCCTAGATAATACAATCCATCTCTCTCATGTCCCCTGATAATAATCCTCCTGGTACTCAGGTCCTGCAAATAACACGAATCAGATAAGAACACAACTGCACAGTGAAAATCTCTCGCTAACTGATGTACGGATAATAGATTCATGGCCAACTTTGGCGCATGAAAAACTGAATGTAATGTAAAGCCATCTGGGAGGCGGACTGTACCCCTACTAACAATAGGGGCATGTGTCCCATCTGCTAGTTGAACCTGTGTATGTAACTGCTCATCAAAAGTGGTGAAGTGACGGGCCTCACCTGTCATATGACCATTCGCACCCGAGTCCAACATCCAAAGAGGAGACGGACTGGTGCGAGCATGAAAGGCACGGGATATACCTGTAGTAGTGGCAGTAGCAGAAGTCGGACCCTGAGAAGTGAGGGTAGACATAAGTATATCCAATCGGGAAGTGATAGCATCCATATCACTCTGCCAAGGTGGAACAGTAAGAGCAGCAGCAGCAGGAGCAATAGGTGGTGGTACCTCAGCAATAGCAGCAGTACGACCGCGAGGAGGTGGCTTAAGCTCTGGATGGAGCTTCCAACAAGAAGCCCTGAGATGTCCTGGTCGACCACAATAATCACACTGACGAGTATCCCCCTGTCTACGCTGATCTGGGACACCCTGACGGCGCTGGTCTGAGCGCTGTCCACCCCTCACTGAGGATCGAGATCCTGTAGCAGCTGCAAAAGCCATCTGGTCAGCTGGAGGAGTCAAGGCCGTAACTGGAAGTGATGCAATACGGACACGGCGCTCATGCTGCTCAATCATTGCATACACCTCATAAAGAGATGGAAGCTTCATCATCGACAAGATTTGTGAACGAGGGCCCTCAAACTCATCACGAAGTCCCATAAGGAACTTGTGAATCCTATCCTCTTCCTCTCGAGTATGCAAGAATGCTGCTCCCTCAGGCTCTATCTTCGGAATAGCTGCAAGAGGACGTAGTGTCTCATACTCAAGCCAGCGTTGGGTCAAATACCCATAATAATCCTGAATGGTCAGATCTCCCTGCCGAGCATATGAGAGCTCCTGAGAAAGCTCATAGACACGAACTCCCCGTCCGGACTGAGAATACATCTCTGATAATGCGCTCCATAGCTTCGGAACAGAGCTATGAAACTGGTGAATCCTACAAACAGATGGCTCCATCGAGCCAAATAACCATCCAAGAATGGCGCAGTTCTCAGAAAACCACGCAGAATATCCGGGGTCGTCATCAGCTGGCTTTGGGTTAGATCCCGTCAGCCAACCAAGCTTCCCTACTCGGCCTAAGAAAAGCTGGAATGAGCGAGACCACTCAGCAAAGTTATGGTCATTCAACAACTGTGTCGTAACTTTCTGAGAGATCATGCCCGGTAGTGCTGGTAATGCAGTTGTGCCAATAGGTACTGTATACTGGTCAAACATAAACGGGGGAGTACCAATAGATGTCTCAACAGTAGATGTGTCAATAGTAGATGTGTCAGGAGTAGGGATCCCAATTCCCTCAGAAGTAGCCATATCAACAACAATACTAGGGCATCCGTGACAGAAAAAATAACTCTAAAATAAATAGAGGGATAAAATAAGGAAGAACAATATACCTCCAATCGAACAGTAGCAATAGATAACGAAGGTCCAGAAAGCTCCCAAATAATCAAGTCACGGTGCCCAAAATCCAGTAAATATAAATACGTGATCTACTGCATCAAGGGCAGATCAACTGAGAAGAGAATTCATCCCCTCTTAAAGGTACCAAATACTCTGGTGCTCTAAAAGATTGAGTTAATTTAATATTGGATTGAGGAATATTAAATGTTGGGATACCAGTCGGTATTGGACGTTGATTCTGGGCAGTCGGCAACTGGTTAGATGTCTAAGGTATGGTTTCGGATGTCTATGGTGCAACGGATGGTTTCGGTTCACTGTGCTTCGATTAGTCGCTGGATGTAATGGCTTGCTTCGATTGGTCTGGGTTCGACTTTGTTCGACTGGTTTGCTGCTGTCGGTTTTGGCTTGGTTGATGGCTGTCGGTTTCGGCAGTGGCTAGTCTGGGTTTTGGGTTGCCGGTTCGGTTTCGGTTTGTGGCGGTTTCGGCAGTCGGTGGCAGGGTGTTGCTTTCGGTGTGGCCTGGGTGTGGCTTTCGGTTTCGGTGTGTGGCCTGGGTGGTGTCGATGTGGCTGGTATGTCAGGGTTTTGGAGTGGATGTTGGACGGTGGTGTTGTGGCCTTCGGTGTCGGCAGTCGGTGTGGCTTTCGGTGTGTGGTTGACGGTGGTGCTGTGGCTTCGGTGGGTGGCTTTCGGCAGTCGTTATGGTTGGTGATGCCGGTGAGGCTGGGTATAGCTGTGGAGGCTAAGGTTAGTGTTAGGGTTAGGGGTGTTTAGCTCTGATACCAACTTGAAATATTTAGAAGAGAAAAAGGGATACAAATTAAGTGTAGAGCCCCTGTATATATAGTCAAATAATAAAGATACAATAAGGATAGAAAAGTAAAACAAAGATAAAATAAAACCCTAATAGGCTAGTCTATATCTCCAACAGCCTGTAAAAAATCTTGTGGATTGACTCAAGTTGATTTATTATGCCTGTTCAGTAAGGATTTGAAATCATTATTACGACATTGCTGGTTCTATTTTTTACTTTATCTGATGCCACAGCAGAAATTCTAAACTAAGACCAACTGTGTTTCTGATATGCTTTCCTTGAACTGGTAATGTGGATTTGTCAATTTTTCACTCTATTGTGTCTCTGTCTTGAAATTCAATTTGGAACCTTTGATGTACAATGCAAAGTAGCACTGTTGCTTTTTAGGTTCTGCTATTGAGGGGCACAGGTCCATGCCCATTCTGCTCATGATGCGCCACTTGTTTTGCTTCTTTTTGACTGGTATCTAGATCTTGTCGATTAGTTGGATTGGTTGATCATAGCAACTGAATCGTGCAGTGTTTTTATTTTTTTTCTTCCTGTGTGTGTTATTTAAGTGCTATAGGTAACCAATCCTGGATAAGCATGTGACTTGCCTCATAATTTGTTACATTTTTTCGATGCTCTGGCTTGTTTGTTGTCGCTTCCTGGGGTGTGAGTCATGTAACTTTAGTATATACATTTGTCTTTCATCATGTTTTTACAGCCTCACAGTTCCAGTATATTGAATCATTTTCTGAGTTCCTAATTGTGATTTCCTTAGCTTTTATTTAGTTATAGTGGGTTGTGCTTATTGGTCCACTAAAATATTCTTTTCATTGTACAATGAGCAGAGTGTTGCTTACGATAGATCAAGTGCTCCCAAGCACTGTAGGGTCTCTGGCTGGCTCCAAGGGCTTGATACCACTGATCTAGCAGTCGATACTGAGAAGATGTTTCTTCTGACAGAGTTTATGTATGACCTCGAGAAGAACAATGCTCAGACTTTTAATGTGTTGGACTCGGCAGCCTCTGGTGTTGTTGACATGATCAGACTTGATTTCACTTCCAATCATGGAAGCCCTTCTCATACTTGCATCTACCGCTTGAGGGTGCATGGTCATGAATCCAACTCTGTATCAATGCTGGCAATGGAATCTTGATCCTGGCACGCTATGGTTGAACAGGCATTACAATTGTTATATTTAGTTGGTTTCTTATTCTTTTCCTGTCCTTTGATAATTTTTTTTAGGGTTTCTCTTCTTCTAGTCGATAATGGACTTTTGACTGGTCCGGTTTTCGTTAGTGTTTTAGATGGTTGTACTTGTATGTGCGTTTTTTCCCTTCATATTTGCAGGGGTAGAGGGATTGGCCGAGGTCGGTCAGTTGACCACTCTAGGTCTCCAGTGTCAGTTTATATGTACTCAGGCCTTTAATTGTATGAATGTGTTTTCAAATCTATTGTTCAAGAGGTCATAATCAGCATTCTGCGTACTGCATGCTATTCTGACCTTCACTCTATAAAGTCTATTCACGTACCTAACACACAATACACGAACTTGCAAGGCAGAGCAATCAATGCATCTTGAAACCAGCTAGAAAAATCAATTTGGGTTATGCTTTAAGTGTTGTATTGTTTTTTTTTTTTTTGGTAAATACCTTATCGATTACTACAAAGGTGTTGATTTGGGATTGATTTTAACATTTTATGCTCGATTTTAGTTTAAGTTGGCTGTTAGGTGACCTTCTGAGTTGTAATTTGATCAAAGTTAACTGTAATTTATTCTTGTTTAGTTATAATTATGTTTGATTCTGTGTGATTCTTGCTGTAATCTCTAAATTTTGTGGGTAGACCTTATTTTTTTGGGTGGAAATATAAACATTTTTTTTTTGGAACATATAAATAAAAACATTCATTGAATAAAGATAGCATGTTTACAAAGTAAATTCATCCCATTCCTACTCTTGCCTCTCCGTGAATGATTTTCCATCAACTGAGATGGAGGGTAGGCTATCCAGTGTGTAGGTATAGTTCCTTGACTGGTTTGCTTTGTTACTATATGGGCTGCTGTGTTGCACTCCCACTTTGCGTAGTTGTATTTGATAGCAGACGGTTAGTTTGCATAGGCCCAGATATCTAATTTAATAGACTCGATCTCCCTTATGATTGTTGTTGGTCCCTGCTAAAGAGAGTCAATAAGCTCTTTTGAATCCGATTCCATTATCACCGAGTGATAAGCTTCCTCCACAGCCATCCTGCTGGCCCTCATCACTGTGCTAGCTTCTGCTGCTAATGGAGAAGCTACTGTGATGTTGGCAGAAGTCCCATTCATCAGTCGCTCCTCACAGTTGTGTACCGCAGTAGCATAGGCTCCTCTTCTAATTTTAACAAAACAAGCTGCATTGCAATTTATTTTCATGAATCCCATTGGAGGGGGAGACAATGCAGCGTTCATATGCTGTGACTCTGTCTGGGTAGCTGGTGTAGTATCAATTTGCTGGAATTCTGAAGTGGCTGAAATGGCTTGATTAATAACGCCTTGTTGCGAGCTTTCCAAAATGGGCCAGCATAAGTGTGCAAATAGGGGTCCATCGACCAAACTTTCATTCTTGTAATTTCGTACTTATCTGTCACTATGTTAGGAGGGGAGTGTTGCCATACAACGGAGACCCAGACGCATAATTGAAAGAGATGCTTAATTGTTTCTTCCTCTTCACACATATTGGGCACATGGGGTTTTGTGTGAGTTTTCTCTTCCAGATGGTCCATTTGGTTGGTAGGATTCCATTAGCTAGCTTCCACATGAAAGATTGGACCTTTGAAGGCACTTGCAATCCCCAAATTGCCTTCCAAAGGCCATTCTGGGCTTGAAAAGAAGAGCTTGCTGTTGTATTTGATTGATTGGTCATTGGGGTTTACTGTGGCAAATAATATCCTCCTTTTACTAAGTAACAGCCTGACCTTGTGTACCTATTTGAGTTCAACTTGCTGTTGAGTTTCATCCAGTGGTATGGACATAATATCCCTGGATACTTCTGGAGGAAAAAAATTGTGAATGAGGTCTGAATTCCGTCTTCTATGAGGTGGTTGAATTAGTTCCTGCACACTTAAGATGTTGTTTTGGCTGGTATTGGGTATTCATGGGTGTCCTGGTACCCAAGGATCCTCCCAGCATTTAATTTGACTGCCATCGCCTATTTTCCAAATGTAGTCTTTAGACAACACATCTCTACCTTCAAAGAGACTCTTCCAAATCTAGGAATTTGGTGGTTTAGCATTCACCTCCCATATAGATTTCCCATGACCGTATTTTTCTTGCAAAACTTTAACCGGATTTTGGAGCCTTAAAAAATCTCCAAAATTGTTTTGCTAACAAAGGTGTGTTAAAGTTTTCTAGGTCTTTGAAACCTAGACACCGATCCTTTTTGCTTCTAGTTAACTGGTTCCAGCTTTTCCAACAAATACCTCTTTCCCATGATGTTTTACTCCACGAAAATCTTCTAATGTTGGCAGTGATGTCTTGGCAAAAGGCTTTGGGAATTTGAATATGGTCATGGCGAATGATGGTATAGCTTGCTACTGCCTTAATTAGTGTTTCCTTCCTTGCTTGGTTTAAAAACCTCTCATTCCATCCTGCCATTTTGGAGAGTATTTTTTCCTTGATCCAAGCTAGAGTTTGCTTTTTAGGTTTTTCCCATTCCAGAGGTAGTCCCAGATATTTCCTTGCTTTGTATGCACTTGGAATTCTAAGGAACTGAGCAAGCTCTTGTTGAGTAGTCAATGGAGTGTTATGGCTAAAGATAACAACAGACTTATTTAGGTTGATCAGTTGGCTAGTAGCATCGCAGTATCTACTTAGGATGTCCATTAGGATTTGACAATTTGCTCTAGTTGCTGCAGAGAAAAAAATAGAATCATCAGCAAATAATAAGTGTGAAAGTGTAGGTCCAGACCTGCTCAGCTTGAGTCCTTTGAGAGATCCACTTCCTGTTGCTTGATTGCCCATTGTAGTTAGACATTGAGTTACAATTATGAACAAGTATGATGAAAGAGGGTCCCCTTGCCTGAGTCCTCATGATAGAGTGATTTGAAAAGCTCTGTCCCCATTCACCAGTATATTATATCTCATTGTGGAAATGCATTGCATAATCAGAGTAACCCACTTCTCAGCAAACCCCATTTTGATCATAAGGTCCTTCAAGAAATCTCATTCAATTATGTCATCTGCCTTAGCCATGTCTAATTTGATGGACATTTGATGCTTTTTGGTTTTTTCTCCTTCGCCTCGTTGAGTGCATCATCACTTTTTGTGCAATTATGATGTTATCCTGAATCTGTCTTCTCCTTATGAATGCCCCTTGATTATGATCCACCAAATGATCCATAATGAGCTTTAATCTGGTAGCCAACATTCTGGAGATTACTTTGTAAGCAAAATTGCAGCAACTTATTGACCTAAATTCACCTACATTCTCTGGATGGGGCACCTTTGGGATTAATGTTATGTTTGTTTCATTGAGTTCCTTTAACAGAAACTCTAAGTGATAAAAAGGCTGAACTGCATTAAACAAGTCGCTTTGGATTACTGTCTAGTACCTCTAGTAGAAGAGACCAACGAGACCATTTGGTCCTGGTGCTTTGGTTGCTCGCAAGCTGAAGATTGCTGCCTTGATTTCCTCAATCGTGGGAGCTTTTAGAAGATGGCTATTCATTTGATCTGAGACCATCGTAGGAATAATCCGCAGAACTTGATCATAGTTTCTACTACCCTCTGTCATGTATATGCTAGGGAAATGATCTTGCATTAACTGGTTTAACTACATTTTACTAGTGGTCCATTCTTCCTCTACATTCTTCCGCATCGTGATTCTATTCATTTGTCTTCTTTGAACTATTGTTGCATGGAAGAACCATGAGTTTTTATCTCCTTATTTAGCACTTCAATCTTGATCTTTTGACCCCAGTACTGCTTCTCTTTACGCCATAGATCTCCCAATTCTGCCTTGATCTTCCGTACTTTTTCTTGAGGAAAGTTAGGGTTATGGTTGTTTTGGATGTCTTGCATCTTGGACTTTAAGAGTTCAATTCTTCTATTTCTATTTCCATAGTGAGTTGATCTCCAGTTGGATAGGCTCTTCCCACAATATTTGATGTTTTGGTCTGAGCTGATACATTTTAGAGCCTCCCACTGGCTTTCACTAGCTTTGTTGTATGATTCCATCACACTACTCCTCATCCATCCTTAAGGCTTCAGATTTAAAAAACCACCTTGTTTTTTTTCTAGTTTGGCTATGTGTTCAATATTAATGGAGAGTGATCTGAGCCTATGGTTGGGGATGCAATCATCAATAAACTCCCTGAAGTTTTGTATCTCTCTCTCTCTCTCTCTCTCTCTCTCTCTCACTTGATGAGAGACTATATCATTGAAAAATGAACTTCAGTTCTTTGAAATTCAACGGGATTGGATTGTTGGGCTTGAGCCCCCATTCTAATAGTTGTGGTACTTTTCATGTATGGCTCAATTGTGTGTTTGAAACCGATCTAACTAGTTTCTTCTTATTACCCTAACAACTCACCTCGCAAGATGCACACAATTTCAGACATCAGAATCTCTTCTTATTTGATATTCGAAGCAAGGAAATGTTGATTTGTCTTTAAAAAGTCTCTATTATCTCAAAAATAAACAATGATGTCAAAAAAGTGAAAATTATGATACCATTCGATAATCTTTGAAGTATATTTTAAATGACGTTTACTTTGGTATTTTTTGAATCCTCTCTTTTTTTTCCAAGTTTAATAGCAAAACACATATGCACGTATATAACAATATCATTAATATACTAAGGTGCCTATAAATCATTTTGTTACGTAATAATTAAATATCTTTGTTTTTTTACGAAATTATTTTTTGAATGTATCAAACGATAACTAAAGCAGTTTGATTGAACCATTTGGCCAACTTAAGCAGTAATGCAATGCCATTGACTATGGTCTCTGTCATTGTCCTGCAAAGATAAAACAGAAAAGTTCCATTTTATTAAATGACTTTCTTTAATCACAAAAGTTTCTTTTTCCACAAATCAATTCTGACCCTTGATGCAATTCCAATTAGAGGACATTAGCTCTGATTATGCATATCCCTTTTTAATTGTTTATGGGAAAACTTCAACCACACCCCCTCTAGTTTGCCATAGTTTCAAAGGCATCCCCTCTAGTTTATGAATCTTCAATGACACCCCTTATCAGATTTAAATTTTTAACTAAAATGTAAATTTACTAAATTGCCCATGATATATTTGAGATAAACTTCAACCACACCCCCTCTAAATATATATATCTTCAATGAGACCCCTTATATTTTTTATTTTTTTTTAAGTATTAAAATTTTGAGTGAATTAAAATTCGATTCAAGTCAATTAAAATTTATTTTTTACATATTAAATTTTAAGTCAATTAAAAATTATATTTTTTTACATATTAAATTTGGGCTAATTAAAATTCTATTTGACCCAATCAAAAATTATTTTTAATCCATTAAAGTCAAATTTTAATCAACTTGTATTGAATTTTAATCAGCCAAATTTTAATACATAAAAATATAAATTTTAATCGACTCGAAAGCGAATTTTAATCGCACTAACAACTCGGGTAGAGTTCAAATCGACTCAAATTTTAATATGTAAAAAATATATTTTAATAGGTTCAAATTTTAATACGTTAAAAAAATAAAATTTATTCAACTTCAATCGAATTTTAATTGGTTCAAATTTTAATATGTAGAAAAATAAATTTTAATCGATTTGAATTTTAATAAAATTTTATGTACAAAAATTACTTGAGATTTATGTAGGGGCATTTTTGGTATTTTAGATTAATTTTTTTTGTTAGAAATAGTATTTTAATGGTAGGGGGTGTTAGTGATGTTTAAATATAAACTAGAAGGGGTGTCATTGAAGATTTAAAAACTAGAGTGGGTGTGGCTGAAGTTTTTCCTTGTTTTATTTATTTATTTGTGTGTGTGTGAGAGAGTGAGAGAGAGAGAGAATTTTTTTTAATTTACGATAGTTTTTAATTTTTTTTATCAAAATACCATAATGTCAAACTTACTCATCAAACTAAAAATTTTATTTTATAAAATCATATTTCTGAAACATGACTTTATGCTAAAAGTGTGTTTCGAAAACACACTTTCAATCTTTTATTTTTTTTACATTAAAAATGTATTTTTTGAAAATTTTTTAAAACAATGATAGTTCAACAATAAAGTTTGAAATTGACATTCTGATAAAAGAAATTATAAAAATACAGCAGGAAAAAAAAATAATGAGAGAGAAAATAATGAATGAGAGAGAGAGAGAGAGGTAGGCTTAGAGAGTGGAGGAATACTTTTTAGTTTTAAGTACAGCAGCAGCAGATATCCCCAAAAATGTTGTCTCTTGGTCTCACACACAGAAGTGGTCTTCCTCTATTTTGGGAACAATATTCTGCATGTTTCAAGAAGGCAACCTCCAACCTTTTGCATTGCTACAATTCCTTACTAGAGAAGGCAAAAGTAGATAGCAGTGGATTGGGTGCCTTGTCCCACAATAATTTACAATTTATATGCTTTATAATGCATTTAGTTTTCTATTTATTTATTTTTCCTACCCGTTTAAGGTCGTCTCTGACTCTCATGTAATTATCAAGTAGAATTCGATTCACGACAGTAACGCAGTTTACTGTTTGGCTATAGTAGTGTTATGGTGACGAATTACTCTTTCAAGTTAATAACTATAATTCAAACAGGACATTCTACGGTGGGAGACCCTTATGATCACGCCTAGAGGTTACTACTTAGTAGTCACCCATCCCATTTTTTCTTGATTCAAAAGTTTCTATTTATGTTTTGAAATACCAATTGTAAAAATAAATTTCTATGGGTTTTAATCGAGTTTCAAATCATTATTTTCTTCTAAATTTATTAATTTCTTCTTACGAAATAGACTCATGTAACCCAGGAGTGACTTAAGACAATTGGAGGCCTAAAGCGAAAACATTAAATGAGTTTTTTTTATTTTTAATATTTTTTTTAAAAAAATTAATTTATTTTTAATTTATTATATGAGAAAAAGACCGAAGAATGACGTGCTAGTGTTACTGAAAAAAAAATATTTTAACTTTTATTTTTATTTTTTTATTAGAAAGAGAGTTTAATTTTAACTTTTTTTAATGGTTTGTACTACATTTTACACACACACATAGAGAGAGTAGAGGTAAATATGAGTTGGTTTTTGAGTATTTTTTATTTTTTCAACTTATGATTTTTAGATTTTTAATGTTATGAATTGAATCATGGATTCAAATTATTACAATAAAAATGTTGATTGTACTTAATATTTTGGAGCCTTTTTTTAGGGTTTAAAATTTAAAGAATTTAATTTTTTTATGGGTTAGTAATGTACCTAAAAATTTGGTGCCTTCTAAAAATTTGGGGTCTAAAGCCCATGCTTTTTCTTAATGCTGTTGAGCCGGCCCTGATGTAACCAACACATGGTCGCGTGCATATTTGTCCAACAAAAAATCTTTCCCACATGATCAAAAAAACCAAACTTTTTTTCATCTGATTTTCTGAGATATATAAAAGAGTAATGTGATTGGGATATAATTTGAGACTTAATATAAGGACTTAATTTTTTTAACCATTGAATTAACAATAAATATCAACATAAAATAATAGGAAAATAGAGAGGGAGAATTTGAGATATATCGGGGGCCAAAAAAAGAAGTGTCAACATTTTAGATAGACATGCCCTCAACCAAATCACTCCAAGCACAACTTTCATTGAAAAATTCAATCATTCATGGGATTCAATAATTTATACAATGTATTACATTTTGTTATGTTTTTTTATTGATGCGACAATTGAGATATCTGCTGTCACTAATCTTATTCAACTATCCGGAATCCGGATTGACAATTGGGAACGCAGCTACGCTCAGTAGGGAGAGCTTTGCCGTCCTTGTGGTCCTACCCGGCTCGAATTCGGATTAGTCGGAGCCCAAAGCGGCTTTCGAATACCGAACGATCTGACAAAAAAAACTAATCTTATTCAACTATTTGTTCTCTCGGTAATCGTATATGCAAAGGATCATGTTATATAAAAAAACTAGTCATAACTCGTGTCTGAAGGCACGATAAATATAAAATTCGTGCATCCAAAAATTAATCTCACTATATTAAATTTTTTCAAAATATATTAACTACAAATTAATCAAATATTAAATGATTAAATATATTATATAAATGAGTTATATGATATTTTTAGAGAAGAAATATATAAGTTATTAAACATGTGATAGAAATGAGTAATACGATTTGACGTTTGAATATGACAAAGGGATGATGGGTGAGGTAAGTGATTGGTGATGGTTTTGAAGAGAAAAATATGACTGGGATAAAATTCAAACACACTCCTATTTTATTATATAGATGTAAATTTATTTTTTATAAAAAAAGTCAAGTTTTAAAATGACAATAATTTTATTAAAAAAAAAACTCAAATCAAATGATTGGCTATGGAAGAAATTTGGGGTCAAATTGAGGGAACATCGTGGCCCGACCAATGCCAGATTGAACTGTCGGAATCAAACCTTATGTCAGGAAGAAAGATTCAAAAGAATCCCAAATAAAGAATTGGGACAATTTCTCTTCCTACCCTAAAAGATTTGAAATTTTTTATTTTACACTCTTAAATATTAAATTTTATAATTTAATTTTTAATGTATTAAAAATATTATAATGTATCACTTCCGTAAACTTTCGTTGCTTATTTTGTCACCCTATTGACATTGACGGAATAAAAAATAAAAATTAAAGGAAGAATAATATTGAAATACTTTTAATACATTGAAGATATAGTTAGGATCTGAATTTTGCAAGCTTGAGGCTAAACCCATTAATCTCGTATTTTTAAACGAGTATAAAAGTTTATTTAAGTTTGACATGTTTAAAAAATAAGTCGAGCCTAAGCTTGGGGCGAGCCCAAGTCGAGGCTTAAAAAAACAAGCTAAAAAATTATTCAACCTCAATTTGTTTAGAATATGAGTCGGTCTCCAGTGGAGTCCTATTTGAGTCAATGTCAAATAACTCGTCTCGATTAACACCTCTAAATACAGTGTAAAAAATTTAATTTTTAATAATACAAAATTAGAATTCTTAAATATTTCAGGGTATAAAGGAAACTCTACAATATTAGAAAAAAAATCGGGACCGGTACCGCCGATTACTATTTTTTTTAGTGATGTTATAATTTTGAAATTCTAACTGTTTAAGGGAGGTTATGATCGATCAAAGACACCCATAATCAAATCATGAAAAATGCGGTATCGATCCCAACGTTTTATAACTGATCATGCCCTTTAAAGTTGTAACTTATACCTCAAAAAAGTTATAACTTCTTAACCTTTAAAAATTATAATTTTCGGTACTGATACCACCGACGATACTATAAAATACCCCAAGATAAAAAATGTGATTCTCCTAAAAAAAAAAAATTTTTGAAAAAGCCCTAAAAGAATGAATAAAGCTGTGCTACCTAAATTTGTTTATCAAATTTAAATAATGTGTCAAAATTCTGTGCATTGAATATTTGGTAGAATTAGTAAATTTCACTAATCTAATTATTCACACTAATTTGATATATAAAATTTAATTAGATAAACATAAGATTACTCTAAAAAGATTTGAATATGACCCATTCTATGAAAGGGAGAAAAAAAAATGAGACAAGGCTTACAATGATTTGGCTGCCGGCCACACGTAGGGTATGCCAGTATGGAAGGACATACAC
The DNA here is from genome assembly GCA_023539305.1 of Ilex asprella. Lineage (NCBI taxonomy): Eukaryota > Viridiplantae > Streptophyta > Magnoliopsida > Aquifoliales > Aquifoliaceae > Ilex > Ilex asprella. Next base: position 9,329,881 of record CM042191.1, read on the forward strand.
CATTGGCTTCGAGCAGCCACGTGGTCAACTGATTCAAGAAGGAGCAGTTTTAGTACTCTTTTTTTCTCGGGAAACAAACAAAAGATAAACAGCCAAAACACAGCGTTTTCCAATGAATTGGAGGGCCTCTTTACACGTAAATTCATATTCCCACTTTTGACTCTCTCTGATTCTGCTTACCCTTTTTCCCTTTGAAATCAAAAACCCAGAACAGACCGGACCCCTTTCTGCATGTAATTCTATATTTCTATTCCTTCTTTTGTTTCACCTTTGCCATTAAACTCTCTCTCCCTATCCTCCGTCTGTATATGTGTGTGTGTGGCAGTTGACTTTCTTGAGAAACTCAATGTGGGTTTTCAAATCTCTTCGATGATGGAGTAAAATAAGACATTCTTGGTGGCATCCTCCTCATTTTCATAAGGCTCTGAACGTTCGTTGCATCTCTCATTTATGAATGTGATGTGACTCTCCTTTTCTTGCTTTCTGTGGCGATTTTGAGTTTGTTTTCACAATTTATAATAAGGGTCTGTGGGTGACTTTATGAAGGTATAGTGAATTCTACAATTTTATGTCTTTGAATTAAGCTCATTTGTTTTCATTGTTTATGGAATGGAAGTGTTTTAAATTAAAACTATTTTCTTCGATTCCAAACATAATTTTTTCTAAATGTGAAGGAATGTATCTGTGTATCTTTGTAATTCGTAATGTTGTTTCTAATTCGTTCCTCTTCTTCTTTTCAGATTGTGAATTATCTGATCACTTCTAAGAATTTCAGAAGGGATCAGAGCAATCTTTGATACAAATATGGCTGGAAGGAATGAAGAACTGAAGAAGGTATTGTATTTTATTCATTCCATTTTGTTTTAGAGTGATGACAACACAAACATCTGGTAAAACTTGGATACCTTATGCTATAAAAATAAAGGTGAAATTGGGATTCAATCTGGTGTGGCTACGATAGAAACAGTATATTTGGAATCAATCCTACCGTTTTGGGGTCGTCCCCAATCTTTTTTTGTCGTAAGTTGACTCCATTGAATAACTTGATCCAAATGAGTTTAAACTAACTCTTATATGGTTGTAACCTTCGGTACTGTTGATCCTTTGGTATTGTAGCTCCTTTGGTGCCAAAGTCTAAACTCATATATAAATTTCGTACTGCTTTTTCCTAAACAGAATAATATGATCTGTTAGACTATTATCGTTTCAAAACAGGTACCGTCCCACATTTTGTAGAAATGCCCTTCTGTATGGGAATTCTTGCTAAAAAATCTAATTTATGAGATTTTTTTTTCCATTTTTTACCCATTTCCTTACAATTTCCTCAATAGTTATGTAATCTGCATTTTCTCAATTTTTGCTTTAGGCATTTGCTTTCCCTCTCATTCTTTTGTAGCTTTGGCCAATGTTATTGAGAATTAGATGCCAAGAGCTAGCTTATTAGTTCATTTGTCATGTCCAAGCAAATGTTCGACTATATTTATCACTTGGTGCATATGTTTACTGCCTATGATTTCAGACCTTCATTCGAAAGATTTTTGCAACAAAGGAGACGCCAACAAGGGAAATGATCAGAGATTCCTTTGATTCATCTAGTGAGTACTGCACATCCCCTGCCTTTACTAGAAATCTATCGCCTCCCCTTTATTGAAAGCATACATGCATAAGGATTCAAATTGCTGAAATGAAGCTTTTTTGTGAAAGGAAATGCCTCCAGTAGTTTGTTTAGTTATCTATATTCTGTTGCATTTTTCCTAGAAAGTGAATGAACTGAAGGAAGTATCTGTTTGCCCTTCCCATGATCAATCACAATATCTACACAAGCTGTAACAGTAATCAAATGGGCTTTAGGGAATAGTCAAACTTCGAGAAAATGCTGATTAATATGCTATTCCATCCACCTCAAAATAAGCTTGATTTGAAATGAGCAGAATTCAAAAGAATATAGGTAAAAGAATCTTTCTTTTAATAGCATGACCAAAATTACCCTTTGGAAAAATAAATTGTTTCTTTTCAACATGTGATTTTCACTTGAACGAAGGGGTTTATTGAAATCTCAAACAGACTTTTCTTCAACTTTTTGAATGGGACCTAAATGTTGGGACAAAAAATATTGGGGAAGACACAATTTTGGGAAGAAGAAAGTAGTAAATTTCTTTGTGGTAAGAAAAGTTTCATGACATGGTACATCATTGCATAAGAGCACTAAATTGGGAATCTGGACAATGTGCTTTTTTGATCTTTTCTATTTCCTTTGGTGAATAGTCAGATATACTAAGATAGTAAAATGTTGCATTAATAGACCCGCCCACATAAGAGTTGGCCTTGGCGCAACAGTGAGGTTACTTCATTGTGACCTATGTATCACAGGTTCTACTCTTGGAAATTCCTTCTCCACATGTGGGGATAAGGTTGTGTACATATGCCTTTCTTCAGACTCCACAGTTTTAGGAGACCCATGCACTATGCAAACATTGCTAACCGAGTTAACTCAGTAATAACATTACTACAAAGAAAACTGGAAGTTATCTTAGACTCTTTTTTTTTTAAAATACCAAAACTGTTTTAAGGATTAGCACCACAAACAAAAGTCCAGGGGGTAAAGCACAACTTGCCAAAAATACAATGAGGTTTATTGTGTTTGACCCTTAAAATTAAGCTAGAGGTAGTTTTTTAGGTGAAGATAGAAGCAATGGTAATTAACAGTATAGGATACACAATTATGTAATTAATATTGCTTCTCCAATGATCCATTCTAGGCGATCTATATCAGCCTACCTGTAACACATTATAATTTGGAGCAAGTGGCATTTTACCTTCTGATTCCAGTTCCATGCATGGGAATGATCCATTTTTTGGTAACATGTAAGTGGAAGAGATAAGGAATGAGAGGATGAAGAAAAGAATAACATGGCAAGTTGGTCTATAATTGAGAATATTTCATGTTTCTACTTTTATCCATTTCAAGCAAGGAAGCCAAAAGGAGATGCCCTATTCCTTTCTCTGTAGGTCATTTTTCATTTCTTCTTAACTGTCTTTTATTCTTTCTCATAAATCCTTGTTTGTCATGTAGAACTAGAGGTTGATTCTGAAAAGCTATGAGATTTATCAGTTACACCAAGTTGTTTCATGCTGTGAAGATTAAAAGTTTTAAGTACTTGTATATGTCTGCTTCCTTTTCTTAGGTATCCCATATCTGTTTTCTAAACTGAAAAAATTTCTCCTTCTTCTCTATGTGTGCAGAAATTCAGCTTGATTTGGGGATTGAGAGACCAGTTTCTAGTGGACTAGCACATCCTATGTTGACTAACTGTCATGTTCAATCCTTACGGTAAGAAGAATATAAAATGTTCTAGATTTCTTAATTTGTTCCAACAATCTTGCTTATTTTTGCCTTATTTCCTTTTCTTAATAGAGTCTTTGTAGCAACATGGAATGTAGGAGGGAAATCTCCTCATAGTGGCCTGAATCTTGATGATTTTCTTCAGGTCCATGATCCTTCAGATATATATGTTCTGGGGTGTGTTTTCTGCTCTCTTTCTCTTACCTCTCTCAACTTTATACTACATGAAATAACAATAAACCAACTCCATAACTGAAACAATGTATAGAAAGATCGTTCTGAACTTGTACAACAATACTTATTGGCTTCATTGCTTCTCTAATTAGATATTTTATGTATCCTCTTACTGTCCACATGTTGACATGTTCTTGTGCCAACTATTGTTTTTGTTGGCATTAGCTTTCAGGAAATAGTCCCTTTAAATGCTGGAAATGTGTTAGTTATTGAAGATAATGGGCCGGCAGCAAAATGGTTATCTTTGATCAGCCAATCGTTGAATGGATCTCCCAATGGTTATACAATGAACAAAACTATATCCACTCTTGGGACGAAGCCTTTGGCTCCGGGAAGTATAAAGCCCATCACAACCACTGGCAGTTCACTGTTCTTTCAAAAGAATTCCCTTAAAGCAGCTAGTGACTTTTACAGGGCAGAGAGTAAAAAGAGACTTAAGAGTTGCAACTGCACTTCAGAACCAGAAAGGAAGCATAGTAGGGATTCGTGTTTCAACTGCCAACCATCAGATATTTCTGAGGATGACTTAAATAGTTTGATAGTTTCTGAAATCTCCACCCTTTCCAGTACGAATGAATTTAAATATAGCCTTATAGTAAGCAAGCAGATGGTGGGAATCTTTCTTACTATTTGGATTCGGAAGGAACTTACCCAGCACATTGGACACCTGAGAACTTCCTACATTCGATGTGGGATCATGGGTTGCCTAGGAAACAAGGTATGGTTTTACTGTTGTTGAGATGGAAAATTTGTGTAATGCTTACAAAAAAGGAATACACACACTTACAACACAACACCACAGCGACAGCAATGCAATCATAGGTAATGTCTCACTTATTGGTTTCTTTGTTTCAGGGGTGTATCTCTGTGAGTATGTCTTTTGGCAATACAAGCTTTTGTTTCATCTGCAGTCACTTAGCGTCTGGAGAGAAGGATGGGGATGAGATTAGAAGAAATTCAGATGTTATTGAGATACTTAAAAACACTCAGTTTCCAAAGATCTGCAAGACATTCTATAGTTGGGTGCCGGAGAAAATTCTGGAACATGAGTGAGCATCTTGAATCTAAACAATATCCATTTGGTTTAAATTTATGTATACTTCACCAAATACATGTGAATTCTTTTCTCATATATTTCATCTGAAAATATGGTTTCAGCCGGGTCATTTGGTTAGGGGATTTAAACTACCGGATTGCTTTGAGCTATTCTGAGACCCGGAAATATCTGGAGCAGAATGACTGGGATGCTCTTCTTAACAAGGATCAGGTAATCAGCTACTTTTGCCACGGATAACTTTGAGAAATATTGATGTCGAGTTTTTGTTGAATCCACAGAATGGTTAACCAGCTGAATTTGTTGTTCTTGCTTGAAATCTCCCAATAATGATTGCATTACCATGGAAATAAGTGAAATGGTTTTAGTAATGACAGTTTTCTGAGAATATCTACCACACTTTATAATCTTCTACTGTATTTTTGAGTTATTTCTAATTTGGTAGAGCTTGCAGGCACCTGAGTTATTTCTAATTCTCTGTTTTTCTGGTTTTAAGATCAAGTCCCCCAACACACTTTTCTTGTTTTGATAGCTTAAGATTGAAAGAGATGCTGGACGGGTACTCAATGGATGGAAAGAAGGGAAGATCTACTTTGCCCCCACATACAAGTATTCCTGTAACTCAGATGCTTATTTTGGAGAGACAATAAAATCAAAGAACAAAAGGAGAACTCCAGCATGGTATGTTTATAGACTTTGAGCATATGCTCATTAGGATCCAAAATACTATTTCTGCTGCAAATCTGACTAGCTGAAAAATTTCAGGTGTGATAGAATACTGTGGCATGGAGAAAGGATACAACAACTGTCTTATATACGTTGGGAGTCCCGATTTTCTGATCACCGGCCTGTTTGTGCAAAATTTTTGGTGGATGTTCTAGCTTCTGAAGGTGGTGTGAAGAGATAATTATCCATCTCCAACATGAAAGTCGAACTTCAAGAGCTTTTATTTCCAGCCAGTAAAAATTTATGCTGATTTACATTTTGGTAGATGTTCTGCACCTCATAGAGTGGTGAATTTATCAACTTGGAGCCTGGAGTGGCGGCTAGCTTAATTCTAGATGGCATCAAACCAAGAAGGAACATGAATCCTGATGCCAGTGACCAATTTACACAGCAATTCCAAGGTTTGATGGTTTCTTCAAGGATGTGGGTGATTGAGCTCTATCCGTTGTGGCATGCCTCATAGAGTCTATGATCCTTAACAATAAAGAAAATTGCCTAATTGTCCAAAATTGGTGTCAGATATTAACACATTGACCATAGCTCTTGCAAAAGCAAAGAAATATACAATTTTTGTCTCTGAAATGTGAGCAGAGGGATTAAAGAGAAGTATAGTGCTAATTTTGCAGAATTAGCATAAGTTGGGCAAACTGTACAGCGCATTCAAATTTCGAAGTTGTTGGGTATAAAGTGGTGGTAAATGTCATACTACTTGAAATTGCTTCTTAGTATAGTTATTATTTCTTTCAAATCTCAGTTTCAATGCATGGAAATTTGATATAGGATATGTCTAGGCAATGTTGCCTTTGAAAAGTGATGCTGCATCTGGAAAATGAGTAATGTGATGCATTGCCAACAATGGGAAATTTTTTTTTTCTGACTTGCTGAAAGGAGAATGATATCTGGGAAATGTGTGTATTCATCCTTCTGTATAAGACATGAAATCAATAGTGCTTTTTTTTTTCATGTACTTGCTTCATGTGATTATGCAATGATGTTGGACAGTTTGCATGTTATTTTCTTCTGTGTTCTATCAAAAAATAAAAAAAAAATGCAAAGCTGTATTTATTTGAAGTTCTTGCAATGATTGGATATAACTTATAAGGCTAACTTTGGATGAAAGTAATCTTAATTGAGAATAAATATTTTATTTTAGGAGTGAGATACTTGGGTTTCAATCAACATAGTAATCTCATATTTAGTCTTTGATTATTACCAGTAAGCTAATGTGAGAATTAATATCATTTTCATATTTTTTAAGGAAAGACCTTAATTGTAGAAAGGAGATTGATTTAAAGAAGAGAACTTGATTTTTGAAATGAAGTTAATTTTAGGAAGGAATTGGATTTTGGATTTTTTTTTTTCCTTTTTTAGAACACTCAATCAATATAGGTATGAGATTACCGCCACTGATCATGAGTTTAAGATACTCACCATCAGTGAGACTTTAATTACGGCAGTAGTCTTATTTCTAACGCAGATTATTGAATAGTTGATTATTCAAATATGATACATTTTCTCTTATAGATGATATTTAATTTAAGGAAATTGAGTAAAAATATACTGGAAAAGATTTAAGTCCTATAAAACTGCAATCAAGTAGAGTATAGTGGAGTTTGTGGCTCCATGGCATAGTAAGTCTCTCCTACACAGCATGTGGCCCTAATTCATAGCATAAAGCTTGCCATGCTTTAGTGGAAAGCCACTTATCCTGTGTTTGGATGGGTCCATAGTGGTCGGATTAGTGGCTGGGATGAGATAAAATAAATTCCATCCTAATTTAGTTCGGCACCGACTTAAACAAGTGGGATTTTTCACATATCCAATCTAGACCTAGACCAGCATATGCAACATATAAAAATTTTGTACATTGAAAAAAAAAACTGCAGCACCTGGACCAGTATATGTGTTTTCCCTAAAAATGATGCATTGTGCAAGTGAATATAGTATAAAAAACAGAAACTCGACAACTTACAGATATTTCGACTCTCTAGACTTGTAGTGGTGAGTAAAAAGGGACTGACTGAGGGGTCATGTGGTGGGAGGTAATGTGCCTTTCCCACCTTGCCAATAGATGCAAGATTTGAGTCTCACCAGTTCCCTTTTTTTATATATCCCCTCGTTATATGTAGTGTGACTGGAAAAAAAAAACAAAAAAGATTTGTAGTGGCATTCCCGATCACTTCATAACCAAGACCGGCCCAAGGGAGGGGAAAAAAGCGTCGGCTTTAGGCCCTAATTATAAAAGAGGCCTCATATTTTCTTTTATAGAGAAAATTGTAAAAATGTATACTATAGATTACTTATTTGTGAGGAAATACCTTAATATAAATCTTCTTTGTATAAGTCATTTTTTGTGTAAATATTTTGTGAACAGATACACCTTGATTGTTTTTTAAATATTTTATTTACGTAAAAATCTTTTTCTTTTATTCATAGAAGATAATTTAAGCAGTTAATTATGAGATTCATTTTTCTATTTTTTTGGTACAGCACGTTTGAATTTTGAAATACATCTCACTCTTTCATTCAACGACTAAAATTCTGAAAACAACATTCTTCATCTTATTAGTTGTTTCCTTACATTTTTTTTATTCTATTTTACTAGCTAAGTGGTTTCCTGAATTAAAGGATAATTAACTGTTTCATTTTTGAAATGATTCTATTAGTTTTAAAAAAAAATCCTATTCTCTCTCTATTTGACTCTCACTATTACCCTTTCTCCCTATTTTCTCTCTCTCACTCTTATTCTCTCTTCCTCTATTTTCTCTCTCAAACTCATTCTCTCTCTCTCTCATCGTTACACTCCCCTCCCTTTCTCTCTCTCTCCGATTTTCCCTCTCTATTTATGTAATATTACATTTAAGTCACATTGTGTGATATCCACTTTGTACAAAACACTACATATGATGTTTGTTTTGTAGTATGGCATTGGAGTCACACTTTTGATGCCCACACCATGAAAAAATAATGCATACGATGTAGTTGCATTATGACATTGGATTCACACTGTGATGCCCACCATATTTTTTTTAATCTTTATATGGTGCATATATGAAGTGTTACATTGGAGCCACAATGTGATACCATTCATATGCAAACCTTGCATATGGTGTCTGTATGTAGTGTGACATTGATGCCACATTGTGATGCCTATAGTGTGTCTATCCTTGGGTCACATTGTGATACTTTCCATGTGCCAAAACCTTCATATGTTGTGTGTATATAGTGAACATTGATATCACATTATAACGCCCACAGTGGTCCAACCTTGCATAGCATATTAGTGTGACATTGACGTCACAGCGACCAAGCCATGCATATGAAGTGTAGATGTAGTACGACATTGGCGTCACAATGACCAAACCCTCGTTTTCAATAAATTCCAGCAATGTTGACGGTGTGTATTCTTCACAATGAAACTCTCAATAATAATATTTTTCTTTGACACCCGAGAATGGTATTTGGGGTAAATATTTGTATACCATTTGAATTTCAAATTTTCATCCTCAAATCGTGGAAACTATGGCGCCAATGGTGGAGACAAGTGAGCAATTATGGTCTCTCCCCATTCTTTCCACCGGTTTTATTAGACAAGTAATAAACTTTTCAAATTGAGAAATTTTCTAAAAAATTGTAATTATGTCGCCTGTATTTATTCTTCATTGTGTAACCCTCGTTCCCCAACAATGGATGTTGTGTGTGTTATTCACAGTGGATGTCGACTTTTTGAGTTCTTCACTGTAAAGCCCTCAATAAAATAGATTTCTTTCTTATGATGTCTAAAGAAAATTATTATCTAAGTATGAACTCGGACCGAGAGGTCAGGTTAGGAGATCATACCATAAGGCTAGACTGTGCATTCATAGCTCGAGGGTCCAAACTTCAAGCTCTCCTCAGTCGAGACCAAACCTCGAGCTCTCCTCAGTCAAGTCAATAAAGAAAGTGTGAAGGAGGCAGCTGGCTAAGGGTAAACGCCCCCAAAAGAGAAAGGAAGTTATAATCAAGGCGCCAAATCTCAACCAACTGAGATCCTCTCCTAACATCAAGGAAGATCCCACATAAAAAGGGCAAGGATCTCGCTGGATATTTTTTAGAGATAGGAATCACACTATAAATACTGTACATCACATCAATCAAGGGGCAAGGAACACTACTAGTACCAAAAGCATCTTGTAAAACATTCACTGCATGCATAAAAACTCTAGGAGCAAGAGACTCCAGAAAAAGAGTGGACTAGCCGAGCTCCCAAGCTTGGTGAGCCATTATACGTTCTACGTGTTAGCTATTTCCCCTATTCCCCCTAAGAAATCCTCCTCAAACAAGATGAGCCCAAAAACACTGATTGAAGACTCACTTGAATTTTCGTACAATCTGTTCATCTGCGCAAAATTACACCATCACTTTCCATTTTTTGTAATGTGAATGCTGAAAAAATGATGTTTGGGGAAGTTATGTGAGCCCCATTTGAATTTCAAAATTTTTATCTTCACATCTTGCAAACTCCGGCGACAATCGTGGAGGCGTGCGAAACTAATTGTCTCTTCCCTTTTCTTTCGAAGGTTTCCTTAGATAGTTAAGAAACTTTTCAACTTAAAAAAGGGGTATTTTGGACTTTAACTATAGCATATGGACTTTTTTACCTTTTTCCCTAATAGTTCTAATATTATGTACCGCCCTTTCTTTTTTCCCTATTTTATATGTCCAAGGTACAGCTGAGACCCAAACTTTAAATTCATAATATTCTAAAGCAGTACCAAATAAAAACAATCTTATAAAATTTAAGCTCAATAATATTTTTTTGTATGTTCAATCATCGAGATCCATCTATAAATCAGTCCACAAAATTCAAAATCAATATTTCTCCCCATGTCCTAGTGCTTCCCAAAATTCATATCTTTAAACCTGCTTAAAAATAGTCCACTTAATTTTACTGTCAAGAGTCTAATAATCTAATTTTGATCAAGAGAAAATCAAAATATCAAATTATAATTTTCAAAAGTAACACTAATAAATCAAATTTTATTGTTTCATATTTTTAGGGGTTTGTTTAAATTCAATCTTATTTTTTCTAAATATAGATCTTTTTTTATCATATGTATTTATTTTGATTATATATTATAGACAACCATTTGAATATAAAAACTTAAAAATAAGAAAATTTTTAAAAAAATAATTATAAGTCAAAAAAATCTTTAGATAAATTTGTTACAAATATCAAACAAAAATACGTTAGTAATCGATAAGATATGATAGTAAAATTTGATAATACAGTAATTTGATTAAGAATTTGTATTTGAACTAGCGAGATTTTTTTTATTTAAATTACATTATTAAAAAATCCAGAGACCTAATTCAAATTTGTCGCTTTAAGCCTCAATATATGTCGTACTACCGCCGTCCATAACTAGAGGATGGCTCGAATCCCTCGAGCTTTCTCCATGAGGGATTAACCAACACCCAAGAGTCATGGATATTGCAACAATATTATTGTCTATTCTAGACTCCTTCCACTGCAGTCCAATTGTCAATGCCTATTGAAATGCTTGAATGGGTGTTCTCAAACTTAAAAGCATATGGATACACAAGTCACACAACTATGTTTGTCTCTCAAGAAAACTTTGAGTGTGTTTGGATTACATTTCAAAAAATAATTTTTGAATAAGCTAAATATATATTTGGATAATAATTCAAAAATTAATAAAAAAAATAAGAAAAAATTATTTTTAGATAGATAGTTCCGTAAAAAATTCAATAAACCAATTTATATATATACACTTTTTATATATAAAATCAATAAATTTATATATCTATTTCAATATCAATTTATAGCATATTCAATATCAATTTCTACATAAAATCAATAAATCAAACACCAATAAAAAAAATTTCAAAAAAAAAGAAATTACGCCATAAATCATTTATATATAAAATCAATAAACCAAACACCAATAAATCTGTTTGGACAGAAAAATTAAAAATGGACAAAAACATCGAAAAATAGAACAAATTCTAGAAAAATGAAAACTATTAGAACTAGTTACAAAAAAAAATTCTTATGCCAGTAACAAAAAATGCCACCAACCACAGTCAACACATATTTTACAAAAAAAAAGTAATAGATAGCCAGATCTATAACCAATAAAAAAGAAGTAGATCTGGTGTTCAACCCAGATCTGAAGAAAATCTGACTCAAAAAAAGCTGAAAACCAACATTGGAGAGAGAGAGAAAATCGAAGCTGGAACCGACGTTGGAGCAGATGTCAGAGAAAATCAAAATCTGAACCCAGATGTATGTGTGTTTCGTCTGATTTAGCCGAAATGGAGAGAGAGACACACACAAAAAAAACCTTTCTATAGTAGCATATGTTTTGCTATTAAGAAGGTTCGAAGGGGAGACCTTATTAATAAAAATTTTGGGTATTCTTCGTTGTTCCCTTCTTTTGTCACTAAAACACTGAAAACAAGTTTAACTTGTTTTTAATTTTTTGTTCTCTACCTTCCTCTTTTTTTGAAAATTGGAGAATCAAAACCCACAACACAAATCAATCTCAACGTTTTAGAACAGTTGATAGTGGTTTAAACCAGTCACATAATGAAAACACAAAGCGAGATCAATATCTTAGGGTGCGTATGGTAATATTTTTGTTTTTATTTTTTTTTATATAAAAAAAACATAACAAAGTTTTATTTTTTTTATGATAAAAATTAAAAATATAGAATATGTTTGATAGTCATTTATATTTAAAAATTTGTGAAAACAAAAATAAAAAACATGTTTGGTATTATCCCAAATATTCACCACCCAACCCCACCACCACCATCAAAACCCCCCCTGTAACCCCGAAACCCACAACCTAACCTCACCACCATCATCGAAACCCATCCCTTGTAACCCCGAAAATTCACCACCACCCAACCCCATAACCACCATCGAAACCCACCCCTTGTAACCGC
>CM042191.1:9359724-9370147 GCA_023539305.1 Ilex asprella
CCTCGTATTCCTTTTTCAAAGAAGCTCAACAAACTCTACTGTAGAAGTAGCAAATAGAAAATGCTTGGCAAGCCTACCTTTAGCTTGGTCTGCAATAAACATGAGAGAGAGTAGTTCTTTTTTGTGTTTGGGGGGTGGGTGGGTTGACCTACTCTTCTAATGAGGGGAGAATAAAAGAATATAGGGGAAGAAAAAACGAAAGATATGTAGAATGTTTCCTATCAGACACACAACAAACCTCAACACCGAAGCTTACCAAACTTCGACAAGCCCACAAGGTCCAAGGTTCCAAACCTTCCAAGAAGACTTAGACATTGCAAGAAACTGAGGTGGTTGTCGAAGAAGACGATGATGAGGGTGACGACGATGATGGAGAAGTTTCCTCATCCCTCTCGACCAAAACATCAGGTTCGATCCCCCAATCTGTACTGTCCCACAAACCAACCTGGTCAAACTCATTTTCAATGCAAGGTTCATCGAATATGAAGCCTAGATCCTCAAAGACTGGGTCATTAAACAAGTCTGCTAACTCGCCCGGTCTCTCGTATGGAAAATCGGGGACCGGAGGCAAATTGAATCCGTTATCCAAGCCCAAGCTCCATGGGTGCTCGTGCTCATTCGTGGGATCCATAACCTGCATTGTGTCGGACTCGAGGGAAGGTATGAACTGCAAGTTTTCGGGTTTCTGCAGTGCCACTTCTTCTTCTTGATCTTGTTGATGTGGCTGATCATGGTCTTGTTGCTCATCTGCTTGTGCTTCAGTGGAGGATTCAGGATTTTGCTGTTGAGTTTCCTCGATTTTCTTCAAGCGGTCCGCATACATGCTGATGTCAAAATTGGTCACAGCATTCATCCCTCTGTACTCTAATGCTGCAATGTCATATGCTGCTGCTGCTTCCTCTTGGGTGCCTTAATCATGAACAAAATCAGATAGTATGAATAAATAAGATTGCATACATATGCATAAATAAATCCATGATCACAATGTAGTTCCCTGCCCAAAAGGATGAGATTTTGAATTGGACGTCATGGGTGAGGCTACTAATCAAACCGAGCTACTTGGTTGAGACTCATTTTTTAAACGAGTTAAACTTGAACAATTTTTTAAACTCGTTTGGAAAACGAGTCAGATAGGCTTGATTTGAACTCAACAGGCTCGACTTGTTTATGTGCAAATATTCGGGTTTAGCTCGGGTTCAACTCGTTTTGGGTTCGTTCAGACTCAACTTGTTCATAAAACGAGTAAAATTTAAACAATTTTTTAAACTCGATCAAAAAAAAAGTTTTTTTAGACTTAGTTTGAACACGCTTGACTATCAGCCCTAGTCACAAGTCTGCAAAAATTTTTTGAATTCTTTTTGCTGGTAAGTATGCCCAACCTTCATCAACTAGACAACTCTAATTTCTTAGGTGAAAAAGTGATTTTCGACATAAACAGTCTGAGTGAATAAATAATATTTTACTTTAAGGAAAAAGAAAATAAATAAAAGAATGAATCCTAAAGCTAACAACCTAAATTTTAAAGATTTATCAACAATATTGACATCCTGGTTCAATTTATAAATTGCGCCCTAAGTTGCAACACTTGTAGGCAGGGCGTAGAGCACGGGTTTTAGAATTTTCAATTTAGGTGGCCAATGTAGACTAGAAAACACTATAAATGTTGATTAATGGGGGACATATGCGAAATTTAAAATTTTCGGCAGGGCACCTCAGTAATTAATGTGTAAATTAAGGGGCATGAAGGCAATTTAAAGAAAGAGCAATGCTATGTATCCCAAATCTCTAACGCAAATCTCCATCCCAAATCAAGGGAGACCATTGGATCAGTGGGTCCCATTTGAAAAAATTAATAGGACCCACTCATCCAATGGCTCTCTTCATTTGGGATAAGGATTTGGGTTAGAGTTTTGGGATACATAGCATTTTCCTTAAAGAAATAATGTTGTCTTGTATGCCACTGCTTGTTCACACAATGCCATTTTGCTGATCCAAGTAAGCTAACAACTTTGTCAAACAACAAAAAGTATAAATGAGCAACAAATTTATTACCGACAAATCAAGAAGTTTCTTCCTACATGCTGACTTAACAATCAATTCGTACTAACGTCAATAAGGTTTAGTCGAGAACTTCAAATTTTGCAATAAGAGACAAACCGGCCAAACTTTAATCTAATACCAACGATAACCCGAAAAAAATCGATAGGAATATGAGGCCACCAATGATAACCCAAAAAAAATCGATAGGAATATGAGGCAACAACAACAAACAGTAAACGATGCAATTATGGATTCATAATAAATCTTAATCAGTATACCGACAATAACCCCAAATTTTTGATGTGATTGGTATGAAACAACGAAAAGTAAACATGTAGTTATGAATGGCTCAACCTAAATTAGTTGGGATTGTTTGCATTGAAAATGGTCCGTTAAATAAATGTACATATACAAGTCGTTGGCAGGAGGGAGTTGGCTCAACTAATGTATGTGTTGTGATCATCACTGCATGCAAGATGGTGTTAAGTCAAATTTCCAAAAGCAAAATGTTGAGAAATTTACAAAAGAGCCCTTGTGATACGATGGATAGCATCGACGTACTAGAAAAAATAACTAGTAAGTCTGTATTTATATTATTGAATCCTATCGAAATTTTATAAGGACAATTAATTTATACTTTTCAAATATAATTTCAAAGAAGTCCGACTTTTTGTTACAAATATGTTTATGCCCGTTAGCTCTTAATTACGAAAAATGCAATTATACCAAAATCCATAAAATTCAAAGATAATAAATCCCTAATACTACTTTGAATACAAAATTTTTTTTTAGGAAGTTAGGAGAATAGTTTGAATTGTAATTATTTTCATTAGTAAGACATTGATTATGTAAAAATGAAATAGTGGATTTCGATAATTTGTCAAATATCATACGAAATCATATACATGGAGTGGCGAACCGTCTCAGAAAAGTCGCGTTACATGCATCATCATAGATCAACCAAGCTTAGAGAAGTAGGGTAATGATAAAAAAAGGAATATTTATTTTTACGAAGTTCATTAGAAAGGCTACTTTACAAAGGGGGCCTCTCTAGAATAAAAAATAAAACCACAGCCAGCATGTGCCATGTCAGCTTTTAGCCTATTAGACTGTTTTGGAGTGGTTGAGAATGGTGAATATCCAATTCCCCAAACTTTAAGTAGTAATCTTTATAAACATTATAATAATTAACTCAATCCAAAGTTAGAAACTGAACACATCTTCAATGGATTCTCTGAAAAGCCAAGTCTGCCATTAAATTTAATACAATTAGGCAAAGATATTTTATTTTCTTTAGATCAAAGAGGCAACGATAAGTAGACCTGATTCAATACTGAGAATATAAAAATATAACCCGTGCGGGGTTGGATAAGTTGGGCGGTTAATCGGGGCTCAATACAAGTTAGAAAATTTTAGTCCAAATTCAACTCAAAATCGTATTCAACTCGTGTCACACAACTTAATCTTCAATTCAAGTTGAATAAGGGTTCAACTCAGATTAAGCCCAAATTTGATTCTTAAACCACCCAACGAATGCTACAATTAAGGTTCCAATCACGTTGTACTTGGATTTACTAGTTCGGATTGGATCCTGAGAACTCGAAAACTTCAATCCAAGTATTGTCTGAATTTAAATGAAAATATGGTTTTTTTTACCCACTTTTAACCCTGAGCACTTAAAATCGAACCTCATTAATTGGGTGCCCGGGGTGGGACAAAAATGAGCATAGAAGACAAATAAAAGTCAGCTAAACATGATTTAAGAGTTGCAATGCAGGGAAAGGAGAGATTGAAGAAAGATAGAAGTGTTAATAATT
Source organism: Ilex asprella (assembly GCA_023539305.1). NCBI lineage: Eukaryota > Viridiplantae > Streptophyta > Magnoliopsida > Aquifoliales > Aquifoliaceae > Ilex > Ilex asprella. Next base: position 9,363,582 of record CM042191.1, read on the forward strand.
GCTACCATTACTGTACTTGTAAGAAATAGATAGAAAGAGAGCATACTATAAGTTCCCAAGTAGAGATATTTGTTTCCGAAAACTCGTCCAATTCGTGCCTCCCATCGTCCGTTGTGGTGGTGCCTGTCATATCCAATAATATGCATGGGTCAAATTGTAAATTTCATAAACAAATAAAAAATTCGATTCCCCACCCATCATCTTGTTAGTAAACACGATAAGACCCTCGAATTGTGTATTCAGTTTTGAAATTTCCCCTTAACTAACAATTGTTTCAATTTAATCGTTAAACAACGTAAACATAATAACCAACCGGTTCATCCTAATTTTCATTTAAACAAAAGGACAAACTTGAAAACTTATTCCAATATTTCCCTTTTTTTTTCACCTTTATGTTTTAATTATTTTAGTTAAGTCCTTAAACAATGTAAATCATAGCAATCAGTTTTCTTCTGTTTAATTTCGTCGTAGAGAATTTTAAAACTAGACACATTGCTCGAGGGCCAACAAAGAAGTTGTGGGTCTATAATCAACCTAAAATACCCTTGAAGAGTAGCAAGTGTTACACAAGTTATGGTTTTCCGACCTTGATTTGGATAACAGTTTGTGCGATGGACCACATTGGACCAATGTATAATACACCTAGCAGACTAAAGTGACAAAATCAAAACTTTAATAACCAAAGTTTAATTAGTGGTAAATCCCGGACAATTTACTCTCATTCCTAAATATGTCCCAATTATATTTGAAAAAAAAAATGCTATTAGTGTGTGTGTGTTTGTATCCACATGTTCACTTTTTTTTCTCTCACATGAAAAGGATGAAATCCTCATGGGTTCCACCCAACCACAAGGTGTGAAAAAAAGCGTGAAAATACCTCCCCATTTACAAAATATATATTTTGGAATTTCTATTTAATTTTCAAAATAAAGTTTACCTTGCCACGCCCCGGTATTTAGAAACACCTCTAGAAAATCCACTACTCTTCCGTCGCAGCGTAGCTAGATACTCTTCCTTGGATAGCTTCTCCATTTCTTCAATCTCTTTATTATATCTTTCCACCTGCATTTCAACCAATTTTAATACTTAAAAAACTAAGGTGGACATTTATAATAATAAACACTACATCAGTTCCTGTAGCGCAGGATAGATCGATTCATGGTTCAAAGTCAAAGTATCAAACAATATTTGCACAACTCAGTCGATCCGGATCTGTAATGACACCTATCATTCTAATACGAATACATATTGTGTAAATCACAAGTCTCTCTCGACTCGCGATAGACTCAAGGACATCTAGACGAATCAATCGAGCCATCATTGTCGAGACATCTGACAATATGTATGTCCTCAATATTTAAATTGATCTTAAAAAGTGAAGACGGGGATGATTTAATTACCGAAAAATTCAGTGTGGTGTCTGGCCCCCAATACTTAAGGGCAGCAAGATCGTAAGTGCGAGCCGCAGCTTCCTCATCTTCATATGCTCCTACATTCAATAAATTGAGAATTGACATTTAGTTATATAAAATGCACCACAAGAAACCCCCATGACCCACAATTTTAAATTATTCCTTCCTTATTTTCTTCATCATTTTTTTCCATAAAAAAACCAAAAAAAAAATGATAAATATCACAAATTAATGGTCCTCGAATTATTATTCTCTCAATTTTTAATTATATCAATTTAGCCTTGAAACTAAAAAGAGTAATAATCAACCCCTTCCCTCCAAATTTACGTTATGAAATGACCAAAAAAATAAAATTTAACGGGCAACGTGAAACAAGCATATCCCCTCGACTTTCAATTATCTCAATTTAAGCCTTAAATTATGTAAAGTATAACACAGATTGATTACTGAATTAAGATAATTGAAAATTTACGAGAACATTTTGAAACCGAAATCATAATTGGAGGATCATCTATGATATATACCCAGAATCAAATACAAGAAAATTAGAAGAAATATAAAACGGGAAGAGGGTAAGAGAGGGTGAGCTTACCCAAATAAACTAATCAGCGACAAAAGCGATTGTGAACGTTGCAATGGCAGGGATGAATGATCAAGAACAAAAGAAGAGTCAGAAACATAAAGCAAACCAAGTAATAGCCTAGAAGAGGGAAAACAAAAATAGTTAATTAAGAGATTAAAATAATAAAATAGAGATTTCAGATCTCCTTGTTTTTTGCAAAATTTTATAATCAAGAAAACAAATCTAAGTCAAAAACAAAAAAATGTATTCACTTTGTCTTCCTTTCTTGTTCTGAATGCTGTTCCAAGTGCTCTTGTCCCATAGGTGTGCTTCAAACCTTCCTGTCCATCTATGCCTGTTTCCATACACTCAAATGTCAATGCATGCAATATGTGTGTGTGTGTGTGTATGTGTGTTCATATATATATATATAAGTGTGTGTGTGTGTGAGAGAGAGAGAGAGAGAAGAGAGGCTGAGCTAGCTGGTGAGTAGTGACCCATCTGTAAATGGAGCTTCTGATCACTACAAAATGTACATGCATGTATGTGTCGAGATGTGTGTGTGTGTCTGTGTGTGTCTGAGCGGGGGGGGGGGGCGAGAGAGAGAGAGATACCTGGTGACCCCTCTGTAAATGGAGCTTCTCCTGAATGAGGTGGGAGATTCACCACCATTGATCTTGCAGTTCTCTGACTTGAGGTTTTTCTTAACTCTGGGACGCTTGGTCTTGGGCTGGTCTGATTGGTGAGGCTGATTAGACTCAGCAAATGAAGATGACAAGGAAGAAGAAGAAGGAGACCGCTTCATCTGGATGTTCTTTCTTTCTCTCTCCTCAAGTGGCTTCTTAATATGGATACACAGAGAGAGAGGTACTGAGATGTGTGTGATGAGAGTGAATGACTTATGACAGGGATGGTTGGGTAGTTCTAGAATCTAAAGACATTTTTTTCTTGTAAACCGAAAGTGGCTTACCAAAACAAGAAGAAACAGGGGAAGAGAGAGAGAAATTGAAGCTTGGGTGGTGTTGTAGGAGAGACCATCCCATTGTTTAACCATGGTTTAATGTTGGAGTTGGGTTTGTTAAACCAGGGTTAAAGTTAAACCAGGTGTCTTAACACTTGGCTTAATTCTCAGCCATGCTGCCAATTGGGTGTGCTCTCTGTTCTGGCCCTGGGAATCTCTCTCTCTCTCTCTCTCTCTCTCTCTCTCTCACACACACACACACTCTCAATTTGAAACAAATTAGAGAAAATTACATTTTAACCCCCGTCATTATGGTTCCCGACTCACATTGCCTATAATTATCATATTATTCACATTAATCATTCACTATAATTACTAGTTTTATATTACTCGATGACTAACGTTCATTAACCAATTAATCTTTAGTTCAATAATACTGCTTGTCTTGTAAAGATTAAAATTTTGATTAAAAAGGGTCTTGCTTGATCCCTGAACTATGCTATTTCATTTCATTTCGCATTTATAGGTGGACATTTTTTGTTCAAAAATAACATATGTTTGCTTTTATGGCAATTTGAGACTAATTCAATAGAACAAAGTGAGAGTGAGGTCATAATTCAAAGGTTCAAAATATAATTTGCTAGCACTATAACAACAACGGCCATCAGACTTTTTAACCATGAGTGAATGGTGGAGTTGGGTTTATTAAACCTGGGTTAAAGTTAAACCAAGTGTCTTACACTGGCTTAATTCTCAACCATGCCACCAATTGGATTTGTCCTCCGCCTTGGCCCTTTATATTAATGGGAATCTCTCTCTCTCTCCTTGAATTTCAAAATAATAATAATAATAATAATTTATTGAATAAATCAATTCATAATAAATTTTCAATACTCCTATTAATCTAATGATTATATATAAATTAGAATAATATATTATATTAATAAATTAAGTCTAAATAATATTACTCAATTATTGGTCAGGGATTTTGTATGCAGAACGCTTTTTATTTTTTGATTCAATGGTTAAAGGTGTTTTGACCAATTTACATGAACATCAACCAATCTCCTTCCATCTCATGTCAAAACAGGTCATTCACATCGTGACTAGAGTATTCATAAGGAATACATTCATCATGGTTTGATCTCAAAAAATTATTAAATTTCAAACTCAAAACGTCTGAATTTATAATTCGTATCTTTTGTCACTTAAGTTATATCTTCCATTAATATTGTGAGAAATGAGGGTGGACGCATATAAAGTCAGCAGGCAACTTGAATAGCCTCAAGGTAGGTTGGGTATTGTTGATGTAGAGAACTAAACATAAAAGAGACTTCACCAATCAAGAACTCATCGGTGCGGTGTCCTTGATTAAGGTTTCAAGAATCAAAATAGATGTTGGATAGATTACACTTTAATCTCTTCAACTATACCCTTTTTTCAACTTTGTCTTTTCAACTATTAAATTTTTTACTTCGTCCCTTCAACTACTTTGATTGTTTCACATTACTCCAATTGTAAACGTTCATTATCATTTTAGATGGAAAATTATTGATGTGTCAAAGCAAAGTAAAATAAATTATAGAGTTCAGGGGCAAAATAAATTAATAATTGAGACAGTGTGAAACTAATCGCATACTTGGGGCAAGCGAAAATGATAGTTGAAAGAGTAAAGTGAAAAAAAGTTAATCTTTGAGGGTCAAAGTGTAATTTGCCCTCAAATTTGTGAAAATGTAGGAAGGAAAGATAAATGTTGGATTTTTCACAGGTGTTGCTTGTTTAGTTTACTCATAAATTATGGTTTCATACTATAAGAAGCATGATGTGACCTTTGGAAAATGAATGTTGGTGTTGTTGCTCATCTTCACATTTAATTGAGTAGGAATGGGGTTGGCAAATGAATCGAATTTAATCCGAGCTTTATTTGAATTAAATGTTGTAATATATTGGTGATTACTTTATAAAATTTAAATGTAATTTGTTGATTTAATTTTGATTAAGTTTGTTACGCCAAATAAAATTTCTAATCGAATGCATGATTAATTGATACATATATTGACGGTGAAAATGAAATTCATTGAACATTCGGGTCAGATTCGAATCAAAATTTGTAAGCAAAATTTGATTTTAGATTCACATGAGTTGAAATTCAATCTGTTTTCAAGTCTATTTGGAACTCCACATTAGTAGTTAACCCCCTTAATGGGTTAAGACTCTAGTAAGGGGCTCGTTTAGTGGTGGTGGGCCTGCCCTTTATCTGAACTCTTTTTGTTTCAGCCCAAAATTTATTGGGCTTGCTTTGTTGTACTTGGACTTGGCTTGGTTACAATTTGTGTGGGTTGATCTAAATTTTGGGTAACTGCCCAAAAAGTATTATTCTAGGTTGTCCACCTTACGGTCTTGCGAGTTAACCTTATTTGTTCATTTCAACCTATATAAAGTCCATGAGAATAGTGAAAATAGAGAACCGGTGAATTAGATCCAGATATCATAACCAACAATACCAGTCACTGAGGCAATCAGAACTCTCTCAATGATTGGGACAATGAAGAGTTAACTAGCTCTAACCCTATTTGAACCCTATAGTCCTGACAAATCAACAACTTTTTAATGAGGCAATTAGCCATCTAGTAGTTGAGATTGTCGTCTCAATGATAGTACAATTGACCTCGTGGGTAGCCATCAGAAATACCCTGGCTATACCTGCTGCTTAAAGAGCAAACCCTCTGTCTATTACACCGGCTTAGGATATATATATATACTATTTCTAAATGTCAACAAAAGTGAAAAACTTTTGTTTGACCAAAATAACCTTAACAAAATAATTAATGTCTATTCTATTTTTTTAATTAATAATATTATTAAATTATATGTAATTATCACAGTTATAACTTATTGGGACTGTTGAGCTACGCACTATTATTTTAATTCGCATAAACTCTAAGGAGGATGGTAGGTATTAATTGATGTTCTTAATTTGGACAACTGAAAGACCAATGGAATTTTGCAGGCAAATAATCTTTTCTTCTTCCTCAATTCTCCAACCATGCGGAAGCCTTGATCAACCATTGCCTCTTCTCCTTCTTTTGTTCCCATCTTCTCACCCAAAAGAAGATGGCTCCCCCTTTTTTTTGCGAATTCTTGTTAAATTAAACAGTTGAAACTTCTCCTGACCCCTCTTCATCAAATCCCTACGAGGTTGTATGCTTGTGGCCTTCACTTCCAATGTCACTGGTCAAAGAATGACTCCCGCCAACACCAATGGCATCGTCTTTGTATAAGTATTCGCAATATTTTCAAGGTATATCCCTTTTTGATTATTTGAAATAATTATATTCTTTATTGATTCTATTGGATGGTATTCTGGCACTATATGTACATATCAATGGCCACGCCTCCCCAAGTGAACCCATCATCTACAATCTGGTGTGTTCCTTTTAAGTTCAGCGTGTCTTCTTGTGTATGTCACTGCCATATTATCTTTCCATGTTTTTTTTATTTTGGTTGATCAATTGGATGTTGAAGTTTAACTAACTGAAGAATTGGAGGCTTTGTTTTCTGGACTGGACCAGGGTGCTTTGGGCTTGTTGTGGATGAAAAATGGTGAGATTTAGTTGTATTTGATCATCAT
>CM042191.1:9370247-9397383 GCA_023539305.1 Ilex asprella
AAGAGACAGCTTCACTTCTGTCCCCAAGGGTTATCTGTGGAAACCTCAACTTGATCTGTTCCACACGCCTCTGTTACACCCTATGTTAAATAGATTGTGGATATAGGCTAAGAGAGTCATCTTCATCATTTGTCACTGGAAGATATGTTTGTATTGTAACATTTGCCCCACCATCTTTTTGAGAAAAGACACATGGAAAACTAGATGCATGCGAGGTCCTTCAGGCAAATCAAGCTTGTAAGCAACTGGCCCAATCCTTTAAACTACCTTGTATGGTCCCTAAAATCTAGGGGAAAGTTTGAGATATTTACAAATTGAGAAAGATGTTTGCCAATATGGTTGGAGTCGTAAGTCAATCACCCACTTCAAATTCTTTGTCCACAGCTGATCAAACACCTTCTTCATATGAGCTTGTGACTCTCTTAACCTTTTTCGTAATTCCTTAATTATTTGGTCTCTTTCTTTCAACCCCTTGTCCACAGCTTTCATTCTTGATGTACCTAGAACATAAGAAGTAAATTTGGTGTTGGCCTCCCATAAACAATCTCGATTGGAGTTCTCTTGATAGATGAGTGTAAGCTTGTATTGTGGCAATACTCTGCCCATGGTATCTCATTCACCCAGTCCTTCGGTTTGGAACTTGTGAAACACGTTAGACACATCTCTACCATTCGGTTGATTATTTTTTTTTGCCATCGTTTTTTTTTTTGCTTGTGAAAAATGGGTGAGGGCAAAGGAGAGCACCCAAATGCCACCCCGATGGGGCGTCACTGGTCAGATCATGAAGCTCTTGATCGTACCTGTTACTCCTCTTACGAATGACCTAGGCATAGCAATCAACCATTAAGCCCCAATGTGAACTTCAAGACTCGAATCTCCAACCTTAGGATGAGAAATTCGGTCGGTACCCCCATAGACCAACCCACTCGGTAGTATTTTGGCCATCAGTTTGCGAATAAGAAGACGAGCTGAAATTGAAACTAATCCCATTTAAATGAAATATCTCATTCCAAAATGAGCTAGCGAAAGTAGGATCACGATCACTAACGATAGATTGTGGAATTCCATGTAATCGAAAAACTTGGTCAAAAAACACGTGCTACATTTGTTGCAGTGTATGGATGGGAAATAGGAATGAAATGAGCATACTTGGGGAGCCTATCAACTGCCACAAAGATTGTTGATTTTCCCTCGGACGATGGCAGCCCTTCAATGAAGTCTATTGATATATCAGATCAAACTTGATGGGGATAATGGCAAAGGTTATATCAAACTAGTTGGAGATAAATTCTTTGTTTTGTGGTGTTGACAAGTATGGCATTTTTTGATGAACTCCTTGATATGTTGTCTCATCCCCTTCTAATAAGAAATTGTGCCAACCCGTTGCAATGTTTTGTGGTATCTTTAATACCTGTTGGAATGTATTTCTTTGATGATAGTCTCAATGAGTGGGGAATCTTCTATCATTCATGCAAATACAATCCATGAAGAAAAGAATCCCTTCTTAATACTTCCAAGGGCCAATCACTTCACCTTTTTGGCATAACTTCACGAGTAGCTGCAACTGTTGGTTTGTTTGGTTATTTTCTTTAATTAGTTCCAACCATTGAGGTATCGGTTGTGAAATTCCAGCTATTTCTACCTTCTCATATCTTCTCGATAAGGCATTGACTACCATATTTTCTTTCGCACATTTGTACTCTATTGTGAAGTCATATCTCATTAATTTGGTGAGTCATCGTTCTGGTGCCACTGTGGTCCTTTTCTTCCAAATATATTTAAGGCTTCTTTGATCAGTTCTAACAATGAACCGACTACTCAGAAGATATTGCCTGCATTTGTGAAATGACCAAGGCTAAGATTTCTTTTTCATAAGTTAACAAAACTATATTTTTTTCATGTAAGCCTTGATTGAAAAATGCTATGGGTTAGCACTGCCCCAATGCTGACACCCGATGCATCACACTCCACAATGAATGGTTTGGAAAAATATGGAAGTGCCAAAATAGGGGATTTGGTCATGACTTCTTTGATTGCCTCAAATGCCTTTTCTGCCCTAAGATTTCGTGCAAATGAATATTTTTTCAACATGTCAGGAAGTGGTCTTGCTATGTTTCCATACCGTTGTATGAATTTTCGGTAATACTCGGTAAGGCCAAAGAATCCTCTAAGAGCCTTGACACTAACATTGCCATTATTTTGTCCGGATTGATTCCCAATCCTTTCAAAATGATATGACCAAGATATTTAACTTGAGTCCACCTAAATTCACATTTTTTCAACTTTGCATACAATTTGTGAGCTCTCAAAATAGACAGTAATTTTGACAAGCTCTAAATGATCATCCCAATCTTTACTAAATATTAAAATATCATCAAAAATCACAAAAATAAACTTAAAAAGATGCTCTTTGAAAATCTCATTCACGAGCGATTGAAATGTTGATGGTGCATTAGTAAGGCCAAAAGGCATTACGAGAAATTCATAGTGCTTGTGATGAGTTCGAAAAGCCATCTTTGGGGATATCCTTGGGGTGCATGCGAATTTGATGATAGCCCCATCGCAGATCTAGCTTCAAAAAAAATTGTGTTCCATGTAACTCATCGATCAACTTATTAATAACCAGAATCGGAAATTTACCTTTGATGGTGATTTGATTCAAGGCCTTGTAATCAACACAGTCTCCACAAGCCATCAAGTTTTTTGACAAGCAAAACTGGAGATGAATAGGTACTATAGCTTGGTCTAATTACACCCAAAGTAAGCATATCAAACACCAATCGTTTGATTTCTGTCTTTTGAAAATGGGGATAACAATATGGTCAAACATAAACTAGACCACTCCCTTGGACTAGAGGAATTTTGTGATCATGAGACCTTACTGGTGGCAGTCCTTTGGGAGTGTCAAAGACATCATGTAAAGTATCAAGAATGGGCTTCAAACTTGACTTTTCATGAGAATTAATGAGCTGGGACTATGGGATGTCCATTGAGCATAGCTGCAAAAGAACTCCTTATTTCTTTTTGGCCTCACGTGTGATATTGATGTCTCCCACGAGCTTATCAATTGGAGTTGACATTCCTTGGATCCCAACCTCCTTGTCTCCAATGTGAAATTTCATATGCATTTTAGAGAAGTCCCAAAGAATTGGACCAAGTCTCCTCAACTATTGGGCTCCAAGAACGGCAGCACAATCATCTAGAGGCAAGGGATAGAGATCAACTATAATGAGAATACCTTAGATTGTCATGCATACCCCTTACATCTCCCTTCACTGGTTTTTTTCTCTCCACTAGCAATTACTACTTCAAATAGATCCTTACTTTAAGGTTGTAACCCCATTTTTTTAGCAATTTTCTCACTCAAGAAATTATGGGTGCTACCAGAGTCCAGAAGAATAGTAACTACTTGGTTTCCCATGTCGCCAATTACTCTCATTGTTTGGCGTGCAAAAGCTCTTGACGTAGCATGTAACAAAATTTATAGGGTCTCTTCACCCATTACTTCTGTTGTTACATCACCCTCGTCGTCACTTTCCTCTTCCTTAGACACACAACCCTCGATGAGAAATAGTTTCTTGCATCGATGTCCCGGTCCAAACTTTTCATCATAATTAAAGCACAACCCCATTTCTAGTCTTTCTTTGAGCTCCGAGGGTGTCGATTTTTTAATGGGTGGATGCATTGAATCGAGGGAAAATAGAAAGTCGAGACAAGGTTTTTTTTTTTGCTTCAAGTTAGGTCATTTGGTGTTGAGATTTGGCTTCATAAAGGTGAGCTAGCCCCACAGCAGCCGAAAGATTAGTGGGTCTATCTTGGACATCAGCTTGGATACTTCCCTTGAGGCCACTCACAAAGTAGCCCAGTTGTTGGTACGGTGACATCTTTCCTGACCTTTTGAGTAACCTCTCAAACTGACTTTGGTATTCACGAATCGAACCAGATTATTTCATTTTTGTGAGATCGCCAAAAAAATCTTCATATTGAGTTGGTCCATAATGAGCATGCAAGCCTACCTTCATCAAGTCCTAAGTAATGGAATTATTTTCTTCCTTCTGTAATTGGTATCATAGTTGATTCTATCTTTCTAGGTGCTACGCTCCTAAAGGTACTCGTTCCTCCTTTGAATTTTATTGAAACTCTAAAAATTACTCCACTCGACAAACCCAACTATTGGGATTTTCGCTACCATCAAAGCGACGGAATCCTGCATAGCAAGCTTGGGTATAATTAAATTTGTTCAACCATTTTGGCTAGGATAGAAATTTCCATTCAATCTTCCAACCATGTTTCCGTTGGTGGAGCTCTTAACTTACTCACGGTTTTGATTTTCCACAAGTTGGTCCAAACGTGAGTTACTGGCAGACACCATCTCTTGCAATTCTTTAGACTTTCTCTCGTCACTAGTAGCTAAGGAATTGACTAGCATCAAGATGGGTAACGCGTTGATCCTCTATGTCTAGTTGTGATACAAATATGTTATGTGCGACATCGACAATTCCTCCACCTCGCCATGTTTCAAAGTATCGGCCGAGTCTGATAACTCGGCCACGACCGATATGATATTGTTAGTACAACTCGGTACAAAAAAAAAATCACGAGTTTAACAAGTAACAGTTCTGATTTAGTACAACTTGGCTTCATCTCATTCAATTTAACTGATTCGACTCTGAGTCGTACAGATTCATACAAAATTGCTCACCCTCAAACAGCAGAAAATGTCCAAAAAATAGGCAAAATAGATGAAGTACAATATGCCCAATTTGCAAGCGAAATACAAACAAAAATGGATTGAAAAATAGACCAAACAGAACAAGGAATAGCAAACATTTGTAACACAAACCTGTACACCAAAGATTCCCTTCTTCTTCTCTTTTGTATCAAAGACCCGAGCCTTTTTTATCACAAATCGAATTTTTTTAGAAACCCTAGAAGCAAATCAGAGTATCGTCGATCGTCTTTGAGGTCATCGTCGACCATCTCTGAGATCATCATCGATTGGCCGTCCCTCATATCTCTCTCTCTCTCTCATAGATTGAAACTCCAAAATAAAGACTAGCACGTTTTTTTATTACCTTTTATGTGTTAGTTTTGATTTTCGTTTTTTTTTTGTTAATTTCTGTTTTTTTGGTTGTTTACTTTACAATTTCAATAGGACTTAAACTCATTAACTTGATACCTTTATTAAGTCTTTTTATATGTAATTGAAAATGTAGAAATTACACATGCATACTGTTATGTAATTGATATTCATTAAGTGGACAATATTTTTGTATTTTCCTCGTAAATTTTTAAAACTAAAGATTAAATTGAATTATATTTACATTCATATAATATTTATATTTGTAGTAGTGTTGGGATCTAATGTATTTATCAAATTTATAATTTATTGATACATCTTTATTGTTGTTTTTATTTTAAAAAAATTAAATACTATTATGGTCAAAATAATTATAATAACATTACCAATAGCGCTCTCACAATTCCTTTTCCCAATTTTTAATATATTAAATGATATTTATGGGATATAATACATGGATGATGATATTTATAATTTTTTAGAAATTTTCATGATTTTTTTCAAAATTTTTTGGTCTTTCTATCGATTTTTTTGAGTGCATTAGCTGATACTGCGCCGCGATGTTGCGACTGATGTGTCTCAGTGCCCTCTAAGTCGATCACGAATACCGCGACCTTGAATCATACCTCCTACCGCCGGCCTCTTTTTACCTAGAGAGCCTATGTTGATATATTTGGGGAATTTAAGAATAAAAGTTAGTAGAAGAGAAGGAAAAAAACTAGGTGTGATAAGAGAAATAGTTGGTTTTCTTCGCGGGAAACCTTCCTCCAAGAGTTGTAACAGGAATCAAATTAAGCCTACTTTTCATTATCCACTTTCCAACTTATATAGGACTCATTACAACGGTAAAAATAAAAAGATACATCATAAAGAGAAACTGTTGAGAGATACTTCGTAATAACTCGCAAAATTAAGCGAAAATTAAACAACTAAGATTAACCAACAAGGACTCGATGTACCCACATAATATACTTGCCAACTAAGGAGATAAAACTTCCTGACATATCTCCACTACTGGATGTTTATTCCTTCACTAATTGCATGTACTAGGTTCACTATTCCACTGTCCATATCTCAATAACAAATGCCCTCATGTGGACTAGGTTCATAACAATGACATAGTATTTTGGTACTCTTGCTGAGGAGGGTTCGAAGGACAAGCTATAGAAGCTGATTCTTAATTTTCTTTGTTATGGAATGGGCGAAATCGTTAATGGAAAATGAATCTGAAACTAGTTGCACCACAGCTATCGAGTTTTGGCAAGATGTGCTCAGATTTGTACAGAATTTTTTTTAAACTTGGGAAAATTAATTTTGTCCTTTTTCTGACAATTTTGCTTAAATTTTCCGACCAGTGAAAGTTTTATAATTTTCCAAACCTGAGAATAAATTGAATTTCAGTTCAATTGTTTTCCTTTTTGAATATTTTTTCTCCAAGGATTTGGTTCCAAACTAGATGAATTTTGCCTATTATGGATGTCTTGATTTTTTAAGTTTATCTACTCATTTGCTGAAATGATGATGGAGAAGTAATGCATGGTTTTTCATTTCATGATATAATGAGGTGATATGTTTGTTCTATCTATGTACAATTTAAGTAATTTGGTGTTGTTTTTGTTTTCTTTTTTCCCTCTCCTCGCATAGACTTGACCCACTCCTTTTTTGGCATGCATGTATCCTTGTAGCACTCTCAGCTTGAACTTTGGAAACTCTTTTGACATTCAATTTAACCAGATTATAATAACAACTATGGCTACCATTAGTTACACCTCAAACCCAAAAATTATGCTTTTAGTGGTAAAAGTATTGACCAAACTCGAAACAACATTGATAATAAAGTTGGAAAACCCTTAAAATTGGTGTTATCAGGCATCTGAACGGTGGACTAAGGATATCAGATTGCTTACTGATACTGAAAACACTTCTTTTGCTACTACAACTGCCATCCCATTGGTATTTGTGCTATCATGTCCATGACCATCCTGTAGAAGTCTAATGTTTGAATGAGAATGTGAGAGGATTTTCTTCTAGTTCTAGGGAATTTTTTTAAGAAAAAAAATTGATTGGAAATGGAAAAAGAAATAAGTTTGAAAAGTTGGATCAAGTTCTAAGATGTAATAACATAGTGATGCATATGTTGGTCAGACTATCAGGGTTGGGGACCTTATCCTAGTAAAGTTAGTTCATGGTCTTAGCTGATTTACGAATAAATCAAAGAACAATGTTTTGGTTTTCGCCATTTATGAATTACGTGTGTTTTTTTCATTCTCGCATAGTTTAACTGTCTTAATAATCTAACCTCTGGTGAGATTCCATACTTTTCTTTTTTTTCCCCATTTTTGAATGATGACAAAAAATTCATTGCACCATTAGCTTTTATAAGGACCATTTGCCAAATCCCCCGACCTCTTCTGTATTGCTTTGTTTTTGAATAATCCTTCAAGCTCACTAGGCATGATTTTCTTCTCATAAAATTAGATTGAAGTTCTAGTTTTTCGTCAGTTGCCCTTATCAACCATGGGGATTTGTCAAGCTTTTGCTGAACAACATAGTCAAATGTGTCTTATTAAATTTGACCGCTGAATTATACCAAGAATCTCAATTTAGCTCTTAAATTATTAATTGTACCAATTAAGTCCTTGAACTATCCAATTTGATCAAATGTAGCTCTTTTGTCCAAATTTGCCTGATAACATAAGGGAAAAGACCATGTGAGCTGCACATGGTTCATGTTCAACAAAACAGATAACTCTTGAACCCATAGAAAATTGAAATCATTATGTATGTTTGAATCCTTACATTCAAAAACAGATGGAATACATGCTACTTACAGTGCATCTGATTTGGATGATGGATTTCATCGGTGGTCCTCAATGCCCAATGGCCCAAATCCATTGGTCTTTGATATAATATTTGTGGTGTCTCAGTTTGATCGCTGCCAAGGGTCACACCTAGGGTTGGTTCAACAATTGCATCTCTCCCTCAGATTTTGAGTTTAGAGAAGTTCATCAGTTGGGCTACTTAAGATACCTGAAATACTTGCAGCTCACATGATATTTTTTGTTAGGTTACTTGACGGATTAGGATGGGAGGACTACGTTGGATCAAATTGTATAGTGCTATGTCTTAATTGGCACAAATAGTAGTTTAGGGGTGATATAAGTAATTAATTCTAAATCATAAGTTATTCCAATGCTCGGACCTCTGTGCTTTTCACTGTATCCAGCTTTGATAAATATATTGACAGGGTGGCATTTGTGGGATCACTGCACTTTGTTGACATTTTTTTTTTTTTTAAATTCTTATTGATGTTTGGAGGCTAAATATTTTTTGAAATTACAAACTCTCTCTGGTTCCAGAGTCCTTTCGGGCAATGTAACAGAGTTTCTGCCTTGGCTCTAGTAGGGAGGTGAAAGATTATTCAGTTGACTCAAAGTAATTCGAATTTTGGATTAAAAGCTTTTTTAGTTGTTGATGTGAATAATTTGTGGATCTACTCTTCCATTTTCTTCGATAAATAAGTAATTCAACTTTCACCTAATTAGGAGTTCCCTTATTTATTTCATATTAGTATTCTGTCTGTATAAACTGAGAACAAGTAATTCTTGTTCTTGAAAATGAGATGTTGTACGATCATTCTTCTGGTTTGATAGATGAATTTCTTAATGTTTTTATGAGCCGTGGAGTTTGCTTTTCCAAGAATGAAAATGTCATTTTCAAAAATCAAGCAGGTCTTTTACCAGACGAGTGTCTATATTCCTCTTCCAACAATCTTCGCCATTTTTGTTTTCAATACTAAACGACAATAACATTTAACACTCTTCTTGTGAGCTGGAAAGTAATTCTCTGCCTAGCCCCTTGCATTGACTTTTGATTATATCCTGGCACTCATATCACCAAACTGTAATTTGAATATGTGCTTAGTCTTGGTCCTGTTATAGCTCACCTGGTTCTTACTGGTTGAACGTTATCAATAGAAAATGAACTTTTGAAGAATAAAATTGGTCTCCTTTCCCGAGTGCTTATATGCCTTATGAATAAAGAATGCTTATATTTCTGACAGGTGACATACTCATGCTGTCTATGATTCGACAGCAATGGTGTGGATTTTTTTTGCCTGAATTATAATAAATAATAATAGAAGAAGTGCAATTCAGGATTTGTCTACTTACATGTGGCTGTCAGCCTGACATTAAAAATCATGTTGTTTGCTTTTTCTGTCATGTTAATCCTTACTTGCCTTTGTTAAATCTGTCTTCTTTATCCTTTTTTTTCTTTTGGAACTTTGAACCTTTTCTGTGTTTTGAGGCATCCAAATTATTTCATGGCAAAATGCCTTTTCTTGTGTGCCATTCAACTAAATGTTTTCCAGAGCTTTTTAGTGGTTAAAAGCTTGAATCTTTTCTTTTGTGACTTATGCTATATCAGAGGTGGTTGTACTGGAAACAACTGAAGTCTATGGTTTCCAATGTTGTCTTCCATTTCTTTCTTTGCCATGGCAACTCAGGCAGGAATTCAATGTTTTTCTATTCCATTTTTTGTTTGCATCTGGTGTGGTTCTCAGATGAATTAAGGATCTTATTTAATAAAAGAGTTTTAGAATAAATACATTGGTTTCGTATGACCATTTTGGCTTTTTACTTTTCCGGGAAAAGCGTATCTCACTTCTGAAGGGTTATACATGTCTTTAAGTGTTCTTGTGTACCAATAGTTGCTTTTTCATTCCCTTTTATTCTGGATAGGAATTCAAAGAATTCTGGTTACATCTGACCCATTAACTTCTTTTTAGCCCATGATATGACAAAATTATCATTTATCACTTCCCATCATGAACTTTCATGTGCAGTTTTAGCCATTCAACATACTTTCCAGAAAATGCTAGAGTTATATCAGATTTTTCCTAACCCATGGCATAGAAAAACTATTCCTTTATCATTCCACATAGTACTTGTGCATTTTTGTTCATGCAAACGTACTTGTTTAGATTGGTAAGGGTGGTAGTGTCATTTCACCTATTTTAAATTTACTTAACATGCCTGTTACAATATGAATCTTGTTTTCAGTTGCATTTTTAAGTGTTGCTAAGAAATATATCATCCTGTTGGCCTCCTTTTTCCTCTTTTACCTAAGTGGGGTGCTGAAAACAGATGCGAACGCAGTTCATCAAAAGTGTTTGCCCACTACCACCCCCTTCTCATCTTACGATTGGCTAACTTCTTTTAGGATTTAATTTCAGGTTGCACGCGCAGGCTCTTACACTTGCTGCGTTGGCAGGAGCTGCGGTGGTCGAGTACTATGACCACAAATCAGGAAAAAAGGCAGACCGATATGCAAAGTTCCTTCCTATGGATCCCTACTCACACAAAGATTGAATGAACATTTAGATTATCCATGCATATACTGAATATTGGGTAGACCCAGTTGACATTGGGTGGTGCTTATTTTTGTTTATTTAATAATTGTTTGCTCATGACCTGAAATGAAACGAATACTGGACGGAACTTTGGCCAACTCACAGGCCAGAGATAATTTGGCTAGTTGATATAGAAGTTTCATTTTACAATATTTGCTTGTGCTATTTTAATGATCAGTTACTGAACTATTTATATGCAGTCTATTGATCCGTAGTAAAACTTTGAAGCTAGTTGCTTTGTTGCATTAATATTGGCCCTCGCATTGCTCTCATGATCTTCTATCACGATTCCGTTTTAAGCATAGGTTCTCATTTTGTACACTTAAAGATTAAATTTTTCACATTGTATTCTCAATGTATTAAAAAGTGTTGTAATATGATATTTTTGTTAATTTTATTTTTTTTGGTCAAAAATCAATCCATTGACACTGACGAAAAAATTAACAAAAAATTAATAGAAGGGTCATATTGTAATATTTTTAATACATGAAGGTGCAATGTGAAAAAATTAAGGTCTGTTTGATTTGCATCTCAAAAAATAATATCTAAAAATTACTTTTGAGAAGAGTTTTAAGAAAGCGTTTTTAAAAATCTTTAGATTGCAAAATTTGTTTGGTTATATATTTTTGAAAATAATTTTAAAGAACAAAAAATAATAAAACTTGTTAGGACAATAATCCATAAAACCAATTGTTAACATATCACTTCTGATAAAAAAAAAACTTATCATTCTAGTCAATTATTCACATCCATCGCCTTCTCACACAGCAAAAACAAACACACACACAACCATATACACACACACACACACACACACACACACATCTAGCAAAAACAACACCCAACCATATATATACACAGATGTATACATATACATATTTGTTGCGCAGAGAGAGAGAGAGAGAGAGAGATGAGTTTTCAAGCAAACACTCATTCAGATGCACAGTGGAGAAGATGAACAGTCAGGTCACCATTTTTTGTCTCTCACAAAACTCAAAGGGGAGACTTCATTAATTTGGAGATAGGTGTTTCCCGTGTTTTCATTTTACCTTATAAAACAATGAAAACACTATTTTTTTGTTCTCTAAAATTACATCTTAGTTCCTAAAATTTTTAAAAAATTGAAGAACAAAAAGACTAAACAAATAATATCTTCCTTGTTTTTAGAGTTTTGAGAACAAAAAACTGTTTTTGAAAACCAAACCAAATACGTCCTTAATCTTTGAAGGTACAAAGTAAGAATCCTAAAATTTTATAGAGTACAAAGTGCAATTCGCCCACAATATTATTCTCTACTGCACTCCAACTGTTAAAGCTATTGAAATGCTTGAATGGGTGTTCTCAAACTTAAAAGCATATGGATACACAAATCACACAACTATGTTTGCCTCTAAAATTAGAATACTTTATTTCTCTTAAAAAGATCCAACACTATACACACAGAGAGACTACAAATAATGCTCGATTGGATCTCTTTTCAACTTTAGAAAGTTTCTTAATCAATCTCAACATTTTAATAAAATGGTCGAAAATTGTTTAAATCAGTCATATAATGAAAACACAAAGAGAAATCAATCATGCCTTACAAAATATCCAGAACCAAGCAAGATTGATCATCCGGAATTACAAAAAGTCGATCTTGGAACTCTCATCTAGAACCAAGCAAGATTGATCATGGTCTTTTGATGCTGCTTGGTCATGCTCGAACACGCATAACTTATTTCACACGTATTATGTTTTAAGCTAATGACTCATCCATAGAAAGCTTGAAAAGTCAACTTTGTCACTAGATAATCATGGAGTCATGAGATCATCTTGGCCAACCAGGTTTCCCATTGTCTTTTCATCCCTTCTCAATGCTCCAGGACATGTGCCAAACATGTCACAAATCGGACAAGTTTTGACTATGAAATGTCACACAAACCTAGATCTTGCAATCTTTCATTTGAAAATCTTGTGACAAAAACTCCATGACTCGCACCACTTAAAAATTACATAAAACTAGGCAAAGATTCGATGAAACCAAAAAGGATTGTCTTTTCCCCTTTGGATGTATAATAAGCGCAAGACTCAAACTACAAACCTAGACTTTAAACATGAGTGATCAATTCCTTGTGGATTGTGGTAGATGCAATCCATTTACCTGCACACATGTCACCCTACATGCTAGAGTGACCCCCTACTTAGTACATGCAAGTATCTATATAATAAAATGATTTTTTTTTTATCACAAAACAAAACAACGGTTCAAAAATGCATATTTTGTTGGCTATTAAATGTTAAACTTATATATATATATATATATACACACTAATAATAATATATTTATAATATAATTTCATTTGTATGTAACACTTAAACATTAGATACATAAATATAAATTTAAAAAACACGGAGTCAAGACCTAGCTTTAAACCTCTGCTACAAGTAGAGTTCATATTTTACTTGCAAAATACAATTTCAAAAATCTATTTTGAATTCATTTTAGTTGCATCTTGTCATATTATTTTGGGTTTGTGTTATTTTTTCGATTGTTTCATTTTGTTTTCATGTCATATTTAGGTCATGCTTGAATCAAATCAAAAAAAAAAAAAGAAACATAATGGATCAGGACCGTTAAAATCGCTTATACTTTCTTATAAAATTTATGATGACTATGTCACGAATTGCTTAAAAAAAAAATATGTTCCGTTTGATTTGCTAAAAAAGGAGAAGGGTATGAAAAAAAGAAGAAAAAAGATTGTGAAATCAAACATTTCAACTGTTTGGTCCAAGAGAATAAAGGGACGAAAGACTGTCTTAGTGATCTGACAATCCCGGGTGGAACGGTCGTTGCCCCTTCCAAAAAAAAACTAAAAGAGTAATTGTAATTGACATCTTCTCTGGATAAGTTTGGTTTTAATGAGATTTCCTCTATTATCTGAAATATTATTGACACCCCTATCACATTAATGACATTAACTAAATATTATTTTATAAAATTGTCCATGATACATTTTAAGAAAAACTCCATCTACACCCCCTTTAATATAGACATATTTTCAATGAGACCCACTTTTTTTTAAAATTTTTTTATGTATTAAAATTCAGGCCGATTAAAATTCAATTCAAACTAATAAAAAATTATTTTTATATTAAAATTCTAGTCGATTAAAATTTATATTTTTTTACGTATTAAAATTCGATTCGAGCCATTTTTAATCGGCTTGAATCGAATTTTAATCAACTCGAATTGAATATTAATATATCAAAAAATATAAATTTTAATTGACTCAAATTTTAATACGTAACAAATGAATTTTAATCAACTTGAATTGAAGATTGATACATGAAAAAATATAAATTTTAATCGACTGAAATTTTAATACGTAAAAAATGAATTTTAATTAGTTTAAATCGAATTTTAATTGACCCGAATTTCAATATGTGAAAAAAATAAAAAATTTAATTTACTCGAATTGAATTTTAATCGACGTTAGCAACTCAGATTGATCTCAAATTGGTTCAAATTTTAATACGTAAAAAAAATAAATTAAATCAGCTTAAAACGAATTTTAATTAGCTCATATTTTAATATATATATAAAAAAATTTAATTGGCTTGAATTTTAATATATAAAAAAATGAATTTTAATCACCTTGAATTTTAGTCAAATTTTATGTAGAAAGATTATTTAAGATTTATGTATGGACAACTTAGATATTTTTTTTTTGTTACAAACGATAGTTTAATGGTATAGATGACAGTGATATTTAAATATAAACTAAAAAAAAGTCAATGATACTTTTAATAATGAAGAGAGTCTTACTGTATATGTGTCTATTTAGAGGGGACGTGAATGATAATTACCCAAAAAATAATAACTTTTTCCCCTGATTTTGAGCCAAAAACATGCCAAAAAGGAGTAAAGTAGGAGATTTTTTTTTTTGTTCCTTAATTTACAAACCAAATTCACTCATCTATAATAAAAAATAAAATAAATTTTAATAAGTCCATTTGACGATCTTAGATAGACTCGTTCAACAGTTACCAACATCCTTTAAAAATCTTTCATATTAATTTTTTTTCTCAAATTTATTATTTTTTATTTACGTTACGCCGTACTGTTATATTCGGGTTAGCCATAGTTATTATAACCCACAGATTTGAAAGTTCCAGGAAGATCAAGCTAACTTATTCTTTGATATGATATATCTTCGTTACGTGTGCCATTTTTTTTCTTCTCTTTTTAAGTGGAAAAGTGACTTTTAATATGTCAAAGTATACAGGTAGAGTGCTTTTGTATGCTTTGTTTTTGGGTTCCTTTCCTTCCTCGCTTTTTCCTTATAATACCAAACGGTGGAAATTTTACACTCTCCCAATGATAAACTACCTACTACATATTCATTTGACACCTACTATGAGTCTGTTATCCAATCACACTATTCATTGTTGAATGATTTCCTACTAAGTTTGATCAAAAAACTAAATTTCGTTTTGAAACATTTTCGTTTTCATAGAAATCGAAATAAATTATTGATTGAATATCAAAATTCCTATGTGTCAAGATATTTCGAAATGTTTCGGTAAATTTTGAAGTGTTTCAGCATATTTTGACTTATGTTTCAGAATGTTTCGAAAATAGAGTTTTATGTGTCGAGATATTTCGAAATGTTTCGATAAATTTTGAAGTGTTTCAGCATATTTCGACTTATGTTTCAGAATGTTTCGCAAAATAAAATTTTAAATTATTCTTTGTTTCATCTCATTTTTGAAACGTGTCCAAAAGATTACGCTTCCATTTTCAAACTCACCGAAACCATACACTAAAATCAAATTTTAATCCTTCAGCTTTGAATGTAAGTTGCAGTAACTCTCAGGACTTGCCTAACTTTGACTAAAACTCTTTTGTATTGGTCACATAATTCTGTCATAAGTTCCAGCAAAGGTAATTTTCATTGGAAACGTGTTTCTTTCAAGTCTTTTTGACCAGCCCCCGTTGAAGGACCACCCAGTCCCAGATATTATTATTCCCAGTGGAGTTTCAATTTTTTGGGTCAATGGTCAATTGACACATTAACTCTCTTTAGGTAGAAGACAAGTTTAGTCGATAAGAACAAGCATAGGCATGATAACGACTAGAAAAAAGCTTTGACAGACAATACACACAACCAAAGTTCCAATTGGAGTTGGGGGTGGTAACCAATCACATCATTTTTTGTCCTATTCAGTTCATGACGTGTTCGTGTTAATACATCGTGTCATTTTAAAATTTTAGTTATGTCAATTTTGTGCTAATTGGTAAAGTTGACATGTCTACATTTGAATAAACAATGTCAGTACCACATTAGAGATCATATTATGAATAGTGAACACCTGTAATGATTAATGTTATGTGTATCAAATCACTTGCAGCCGTTAGATCAATGAATTTCATCACGGATCCAAAGACTATAGTTGAATTAGTGTAATTTTTAGTGCACAAATTTAGTGCATAAAGAATTACCCATTAAGAAAAGATTCACTTTTATACAACGGTTTTCACTTGGAATTCAAGATAGATGATCTATCCAAATGAAAATTGCGGAGAAATATATTTGAGAGGATCTCGCTTGAGAATATGAATGGGAGTAATTTAAGGGTGATTAAATAAGTCCAAGTGCAAAATGTCACCATACTAATATAAACTCATATTGGGTTCTTATGTAGTAATTCAGAAACATAAATAAAACTCACACTAGTTTTTCTACAGCAAATATAATACAACTACATGCAACTTCAACTTCTGCAACAATAAACTGTCCCTAACAAGTTCAAAAGCATTACAGAAAAAGGGGTGGGTTCCTTCCCACTTCTTTATTTTCCCCTCTTAGGTAATGAGACGAAAGCAACCTAAGCAGACCTATATTCAAACATTTGGAGAAGTAAAACCCAGTTTCATACAGTTCTTAAACATCTATGATCACCATCATAATAACCTACTACAAAGAGAAGCAGCATCACCTATTTAGAGCAGGACAATGCAACAATGACGTTCCTGAGAATATTCAGCCTTTTCCTCCTTTGCCAGAACTCCTTAAGAGCAATAAGATACAAGTCCTGCTGATTTCTTCAAAGGTACCACATGGATACATCTTGCTTTGGAAATGGATCCATGTAATTATCAACCGATCCCATGTTGAATGGGGAACCAAATCGAAAGTCAGCAATATTTCCATTTGGGTTGGTATCAAGCGCGGAATCATACGATGATTTACATTGATCAAAATGGATATCTGTTGACGGGAAAATAGAATGATTCAAGGCCATGTTGGTTTCTTGAGACATGTTGCCTCCCACTGGACCACCCTGTCCAAATAAGCCATCATCCACTTGAACATGAAATCTCTGCTGATGCAGACTTTGATCTTCTAAAACATTAAGATTCCCAGAATTCAAGCCCCTGTTCTGCTGATTGTTATCGTATACAGACATAAGATCAGAAATCATCCTTTGCCCATCTTCCGGAAGTCCAAGTCCAGAGAGATTGAAAGAAGTGGGAGCCTGGTTCACTGGTTGAGCAGCTGTGTTCAGTTGGGCGAAAGGCATCGAGAAGACGACAGGTTTGTCATTGTTACTTTGAAAGTTTGGCATGCCAAGCCCTTGAGAAGAACTACTTCGGTATGGGCAATTCAACTGGTGATTGTTTCTTGAAGTCCTGTCATGAAACCCTAAGCGATAATCATTATAAGGGCACTTGAGGTATTCACAAGGGTATATCTTTTGATCCATCATCACGTGATGCTCATCATATGGCTGCTTCCTCTTCTGGATGAAATCTGAGCTTATATCAACAAGCTCTCCCTTAACTGGAACCAATGGTGGTACCATAAACCTTTCCTTTGGAACCCCCATCTCTGGGTTTAAGAGATTGACATCACGGGGCTTGCATTCCCTCACTTCATCGTTTTCGTCGTCATCCACTCCTTCAACATCATAGTCACTAGTATCGCTGATAAGATATGACCCATTGCCAGCAGCGAAGGACGCTGGTGTGCAGCTATCAGGATACAGCTTCCGGGACAGAGCCTCCTCTTGGTTAATGATAGCAAGCCAAGTAGCACTCTCCTTGGCTGTCATCTTATCCTGCAAGCATTTAGACTGCCGCACAAGCTTGCGAATCTTGGCGATATCAGGAGACATGTGTTTGATCACTGCTGTTAGAACACTCACCTTCCAGGCCTTCTTCAAATCATGAGGTTTCTTGTATGGAGGCGACCCTTGATCCTTGGGCAGACCCAATTGAGGCCACCACTCCTCATGTCCAGTAGGCCACCATGGTGGGGCAACACCCTTCTCCAGGGGGAACCGCCTCTGGGGTGGGTTACAATGCTGCATCAGAGCAGACAAAAGGGAGCCAAGAGTAGTATCCTGGAGCTCTTGCAAGGTGTGAGGAGTGGAGGCCACTGCACTGCAGTCTTCATTCTTCCCAGGAATTGAATGGTCTGCCTGGTACTTGGCGATAGCAGCAGGGCCATTCCTATCAAAACGGACTTTTTCCTTCCACCATGCACGAAGATTGTCAGAGGCTCCACTAACTGGTTTGCCTTTCTCTGGGATTATACCATACACAAAACCCTGAGCTTTACAGACTTCCATCATTTTCAGCATGTATTTTAGGATACCATCTTGTGCCCGAGACATTTTCTTTCTTCGTGCTTGCTCTTGGGATTGGCGTTGCTTTGCATCTTCAACTCCCTCCTTACCCTTTTTATGTTCTTTAAGCCGCTTCAAGAGCATTCTGTCTCTCCACATCCTTCTCTCAAGCTCATCAACTTCCACCTCCTCATCACTATAATCGTCCTCCATGCTTGCCTCTGGATCAGCTTCAGGTGCCACATCTCCTTCCCCAATAGGAGCCGAGATAAACTCAAAATTACCACAGAAACCCATTTCTTCAAATATCCCCATCTCGGAGCACAAGAAAACCAGCCTCAACAAAAAAAAGTAGATCTTCCGAAATCTGATTAATTGAATGGAGTTCAAGTTGGTTTCGCCTCTCTCCTTATATAAACAATTCCAACGCTTACGTCCAAATACAACCCTAATAATTGTAAGAAAATTTACTAGATCTCAAATGAAGCAATATCTGGAACAATCAACCATAGAATATCTCCTCCTGCAAAATAAATGCATTATGATCTCTAGAGTCTAATATAATCAAATCCCTTAACAAAACATTTGATCTCATCTCAAAAGCAATACAAACAAGATAGTGATTGTCTATATCGTCCGGGAAATTTAATATTCTACCAAATTCCATTAATGAGGGATACAGGGCCGTTGACAGAAAAGGACGGTTACACGAAAACAATTTGTCGTCAAATGATCAGTCATAAATTAGCAACAAACAGAAACAAGCGTTACAGCGCCACAGACTTGTAACGTATAAAAACAAGTGGAAAGATCAAGTTGGACCTTAGACACATAAATTTTTTGCAAGGGTCCATTTGTAACTCAGACAGAACAGCAAAGGAAACAAAATGCTCAAGAGGGCTCAAACAATTAGCTTCTCCACTACACCATTTTCAGGAATTTTCACTTACTGTCCTCCTAAAAGTACTTTCTAACTACCAAACGTAGCCTTAGAAGCCTCGAAAGAGTAATTTCAACAAAAAATAATTAATATAATAAACAAACCAATTTTCTGCTACATATTATCAACCAAAACCACAAAAAGGGCATCTCCAATGTTAACTCAAATGTTTACTCGAATTTAAATTAATATTTGAGTAAAAATTTTGATTTGATATAAGATACTCTAATGGACAAACTCCAATTTGAAGGGTAAACTCAAATTTAAAGTAAGATAAACTCAAATTTAAAAGAAGGTGAAATATGGTCATTGAATCTTTTAAAAGAGTGAAATCTGATCATTGAAGATTCGAATTGAATCTTTTAAAAGAGTGAAATCTGATCATTGAAGATTCGAATCTTGGAACTTATATTTAGTCTGTTTTTACTCAAACTTAAATTCTAGTGAAGGTTTGAGGAAGGATTGGATATGCCCATATCAAAAACAATTACTCAAACCCAAAGCATACAAACATATCAAGACATACATAAGTACAGCAATACATAAAAAACAGAGACAAAAGGCGGATACCTCCTAGAGATAGACCCACAATCAGATCAATTGGTTTTCATCTAACATAAGTAAAAACATAGATTTCTCAGGAAATTGAAAGCAAAGAAACACAAAATACTATAGGCAAATGTCAGGACAACAACTGAAGAATACAATACAACACAAAACAACCTATTCAGAGGCTTTAAGATCCAAAATAAATAAAAAAAATCAAGTAGAAGATTGTTTCCTGAAATTCATGTACCTTAACTTGGACATATGTCCTCCTCCAAGTCAACAAAATTTCATCTCACCGCACAGAAACATATAAATCTACAACTTCTATGGTGTGAAACCAAAAATCCAAAAGTCATCTCTCTCTATTTCGAACTATGAATCGACCCACATAAATTTTAGGCCCGTATAAATGGTAATAAATGAAGACCCTTCAATAAATACTCCATAAAAGAACTAACAACGCTAATAAAGAGAGCTTCATGTACCATATACATCAGTTAGATCCACCATCAAAACCCAAATGAAAAAAAATTGAAAAAAATAATAATAATTGACACAAACTCTCCAAGCAAGAGTTGAGAATCTTTTGGGACAACTATGATAAGTAACCAACAAGTACAGCTTGAACTTACTGGCTATATTGATGAGATGATGGTTTCAGCCATAGAAAGTCTTCGTGAAGCTGGCTGGGCGGTGGCGTAGTGGCGGCTGCTCAGAGAGAGAGAGAGGAGAAAAAAAGAGAGGATAGAGGAGAGAGAAATGGGAAGGTGTGCTGATTTTCCACTTAGTTTTCTACAATTAGGAAACAGGAGAGAAGGTGGTGGGAAGGAGGAGTAAAAGTTCTAACCATGGTAAGGTTACTCTAACTCACTTGCGTTGGGTTTATGGGAGAATTTAGGTAAATTACAAATTGAACCCCTTTTAAATTTACAACTTAAAACTATATTTTATTTCAATTAAGCCCTTTTAAATTTTGATTTCAATAAATGTGAAACTTTCTTCTAATTCCATAAAAATTCGAAACAGAAAGTTAAACATGTACATCTCATGTCGGGTGAATGTTTCACTTTCCCTTACTAAATTTGATAGAATTGGAATGGAGTAAGTATGGATATGTCTATCAATTGTGTCAGGTGAGGCAGGTTCGTGTCGGATTTTGGCGGGTTCGTGTCAAAAAATATTTTACCAATACCCAATTTATTTATTAATTTATGTCTAACGAACTATATCATATCGAATTCGTATCGTGTATGAATCGTATATAATCGGTATATACACGAGTTGTATCGTGTATTTCTTTTGATTGACTTCCACTTATTCCTGAATCGTTTATTAAACGTGTTGTGTATGAATTATATATAACCGGTATATATAAAAGTCATATAACCGATTCGTTTATTAATCACGTCGTGTCGGGTCCACTTGTTTATAAAAATGAATGGCTTAAGGAAGACCTAAACCTTTTAATTTCGTATTGTGTTAACGAATCATGTCATGTTTTGACATCCTTAACAATATACTCAAATTCAAAAATTAAACAACTTGATTAAGATAAAATATAGGTTAAGAGTGAGGTCATTTTGACTTGATTTATTCATTTAATTCATTTTTTAACTATTGAATATGTTTAAATAGAATTAGTGATAGTTAAAGGGCCAAATTGGAATAAGTAATATAGGTTTAGGGGTAAAATACATAATTTAAAGTCAAGAATTCACCTCAAGGAATTACTTGGATGTTTTTACTTGTATTTAATATTTTTGGTTCTCCAATGTATCCATACCACGTGGCAGAAGAATATTGGTTATCACGTGTCAAATGGATCTGGACCTTTTGCGCACTGTTTCGAAGTTCATCGTTCCTTTTTTTTTTTTGGGAAAATTTCACTTACACCACTTCTAATTTATCATATTTTTAAGAACACCCTTTTTATTATTTAAAATATTACTGACACCCTTTTTAGTTTATATTTAAACATTATTGACACCCTTGTAGTTAATCTACCATTTCTAACAAAAATAATTCATCTAAAATACCAAAAGTGTCCCTACATAAACTCTAAACAATCTTTCTGCATAAAATTCTAGCAAATTAAAATTTATTTTTTTACATATTAAAATTCAAGATGATTAAAATTTATTTTTATTACATATTAAAATTTGAGCTGATAAAAATTCGATTTGAGTCTATAATTTTTTTTTTATATATTAAAATTTGAGTCAATTAAAATTCGATTAGAGCATATAATTTTTTTAAAGTATTAAAATTTGAGTCGATTTAAGCTCAATCTGAGCTGTTAACGCTAATTAAAATTCGATTTGAGTCAATTAAAATTTATATTTTTTTATTTATCAAAATTCGTGTCAATTAAAATTTGATTCATGTTGATTAAAATCTATTTTTTGGGTATTAAAATTTGAGTCAATTTAAAATTTAAATTTTAATGGGAGTCCATTAAAAATGAATTTTTATCGGACTGATTAAAGTTCAATGTGAGTCGATTAAAATTCATGAATTTTAATACATAAAATAATATATCGTGGTCAAGTTAGTAAAATTGTAATCTAGGTAAGGCCTTTAATTTTGACATGGCGCCAATAAAAAATTAAAAAATAGAGGGAGTGTTTTGCAAAATATGATAAACTATAGAGGATGTAACTGAATTTTTTTCCTTTCCCTTTCCTTAAGTTAGAGTAGAATAAAGACTTTTTCTTCATATTTTCAATAGAGCTTTTCTTTGTGCACGTTGTGGAGAGCTTTGTTTGACTTTGGTGTTAAAAAAATATAATAATAATAATAATAACAAACATCATATCAGTGTGGTGAAAGAACATTAATAACTTGATCGCGTATTGACCATTCATTGTTATCCCACGTCGGATAATCTTTAGGTGTGTGTTAGATATAAGCCCGTCTGACTATTCTCTTTTTAAGGAGTTGAGTTAGATTATGGATCTTTATCCCCAAAAAAAAAGACCATTCATTAATCTTATTTTTTGAAAGCAACATGACTTTAGGAAAAGATACACTATCGAAGGAAGTGTCGTATTGAAACTTACAATCATTTAAGATTAAATTATAATTTTTTTAATATGTAAGTTATAATTTTTAAAAATTATAATCAATCATAATAAATTTAAATTGATAACGAAATTACAACTTTTAAACGTCAAGTTATAACTTATAAGGAAAAAGTTACAACTGCTCGAGAGAAATTCATAATCAATGATATGCATCTGTGATCAATCATGGTTCCCTTGATCGATCATGAACTTTTCCTGATTAGTTGTAACTTATCCTTTTTAAATTGTAATTTTACCATAAAAGTTATAAGTAACGGTACGGTACCGAAGGCAGTACCATAGACTTTCCCTAACTTTAGGGATTAGTCTACAAAAAAAATGATAGGGTACTGTTATTTATAATTTTTGTGAATATTTATTTTTTTAATTTGTTTGGGGCGAGAGAGAGATTTAAATCCTTAACTTAAATAAGATAAAACATTCACAAGATAAAAAATACTATAATGCCAAAAGTCTGTTAGTTGTAAGTGTTTTTATTAATAATTGACCACAAGTACTACAAAAATATTAAAAAATAGTTACCACAAAAAAAAGTAAAAACACTCAAAAAAGATGTAAATTTTATTGTTATAACAAAACCCACAAAAATTATAAAAACCTCCCATTAAAATTGTAAAATTTAGAGGTACAATAGAAAAAAAAATACGATTGTCTTCTGTTAACTTTAGGACACAAAACATAACAAAAAAAAAAGATCAATATTAAGGTTTTATTTGGTAAATTAGGCCCCATTTGTTTATGTTTTTAAAAATAATGACTAAAATTTAGGATGTTACAACAAAAGATTACAAATTTTAAATTTTTTTAATTTAAATCATAAATATATGTACATTCCGAAAAAAAAATCGTACTATATTTGATGGCTTAGCTAAGATCAGACCTTGTTTAGAGACCTAATTTAGAAATATAGACAAAGCTCAAGTCACAGATACATCAAAACCCAAATCGAAAATACAAGCCAACAAGTATCAAACTCATGGTCTTGAAAAATCCAGTCTACTAATAACACATGTGAGATCTTCATCTTAAGAAAGGAATCAAGGTATACATTGCAAGCTTCAATCATCTCGTTCGTTTACGCCAACATTATAGAGCCACTCACTCTTGTTACAAAGGTGACGCCTTAATTAGAGCTTCCTGTGATGACGCCTCTATTAAAGTCTACTCTAAGGCCCCATGAAAATTATATTCTCTTATAAATTGTAAGTCACACCTACACATAGAAGACATTACATATACCTCATCACACTATATCTTCCAAGTAATAAAATTTTCGGTCACCATCACCATTCTCAATAGAGTAAGTCACTCAAACTAAACCACATAATCTTTATATTTGTTTGTGTTGAGCTCTCTTTATTTCATCCTTAATTGATTTTGCATAAACTCTCTTTTGTACATCATCAACATTCTTGAATAAAAAAAAAAAACAGACTCTACTCTCTAATTTTATTTGAACTCTCAATAATTATGGCTTATTTATTCAATTTAATTTTCTTGAATTATAATTTTTGAGATAATTTTGATCTTAATATAATCATTCATATAATGTGTTTGTTTTGCAAGTTGTTTTCGATCTTAAATATACCTCCTAAAAGATATAAATTTAAATATTTAAAATTAAAAATAAAAATATCAAATTATTCATCTATAATTAATTTAGCCCCCTCTAAAAAATTTTGCCCAGAGTCTGAACTGTTTTTGGGCCAGCCTTGACACCAGTAGATTGACTGACTCTCTCTCTCTCTCTCTCTCTATTGAATTGTTGAGGGAAACCAGTGGAATGCTTACAAGATAGAAAACGGATCAGGAAAGTGTCGGAGTAGATCCGGCCTAATTCCTCGGATTAGGAAAGAGATATAAATGCATTGTGTACCTAATTCTGTGAACTGGATTACTTGCCTTTAATGGGGTTTGCTTGTGTGATTAGCTTATGTATGAGATGAACGGATATTAGATGGCAGGGGAGCCATGCCCGGTGCATTAGGTTCTACTCGTAAATAGCCGGGTTGTCCAGGGGTCCTTTTATTTATTTGATCCAAAAAATAAGTTTGAAACTCGATAGGTTCAATAATTAGTCGGCCTGAGTCTGATCTCAATATCTTTCAAGAGAGGCTTTGGACTTGTTCTCAAACCCATAACTCGTCTCATGAGCCCACCCGCTTAATCTGTCTATCCTTCCACCCAATTGTTTGAAAAAAAATTGACTATTAAAACTTTGAAAATTTATTAGTAATATATGACTCTACTTTATTTAAATAAAATTATTTATTTTTTATTCATTTTGACTCTACTTTCAATTCAAAAATGTAATTTAAAAAAATTTTAAGTTGAAAACATTTTAAATGAAAGGCCTGCCCAGTGAGTGTCAAGTTGGACTGCAGGTAGCCCACCACTACTTGAAACCTGGACCGGGCCGCCCACTAACACATCTAGATAAGAGTTTGAGTCTACACTATTCAAACCCAGCTCAAAAATTTTTTTACAAGCTTACCCCAAGCAAGCTTGGCCCGGCCCACGGACTCGTAGAGAACAATATTGTCGGACATTCCTATTGATTGTACCTTCAGTGTTAAGTGACATTTTACTGGTGGGCAAGAGATGACTAATAAACGAATCGAGTATAAGTAAAATATTTTTCTACGCGAATCCATTAAGTCTTGGCACAAACCTTTTTCACCTGATACGATTGACAAGCCTAAGCAACACTGTGTATGGTATCCACACAAAAATTTGAGTACCATACCAAAAAAGGAATCATAACTATTTATCTTGTGTTAATTTATTTATGATCAGCGATCTAAAAAATAATAAAGTAAAATAAAATAATAAATATAAAAGACTTAGGCGTGTCATGCTTTTATTCATAGAAAATAAATGTATGGTACCGAAAAAAATTGACACTTTACTACTGGTCCAACACATTATGTCTCTTCAACTTCCCCAACCCTTGTTTTCACTTAGGAGGATAAACGTGTTTGAAGGAGAAGGAGAGGGAGCACTTGGACAATTACCAACAACAACATCTTTTGCATCACCTGACAATGACGACATGATGTAACCCTTATGATGAACATTTTTTTGGCATCAAAATTTGTTGTTTCCTACCCTCAACAGTGGTTCAAGATTTTTATTAGCAATGTTTGTCTCAAGAGGCTTCTACATTTCATATTTTGTAAGTTTTCTGCTGCAAAAACTTTTTGTGTACTTCAATTTACTCATGGCTTTGCAATATTTACACAAGTGTAGTCTTCTGCTACCATAGCAAAGATTAGGGCTAAATTCAGTACGTAGAAGATGTAGGACTTAGAAAATTCCAAAAGAGGGACGATACTTCGGTTTGTTTTTTTTTGTTATAGACTATCCAGTCTTACACTGACTACTTTTTGTAACAGCAATCATCATGTGACTTGAATTGGGTTAGAGCATATCCCTAAAGAACAATAGTAGTCGGTCCTTAGAGGGTGTGAGAAACTTTATTTGTTTGTTGTTGAAACATGCATATTTGGGAAATGTGTGGATTTGTAAAAGAAAAATTAGCAATTTCGATTTCCGTTATCATTATAACCCACGTCCGTTACATTGTTGCCGTATGGGTGTATATGATCAGAAATTTGTTACCTGACCCTAATATTCTGAAAGTCAATGTCAATTAAGGTGTAGACAATGTCGCCTGCATCACACCCCTAGCCATGGTTTGACGAGGTCCATCATCAAATGGGGTTGAAGAAGACACAAATTTCTTGTCATTCTACAGATAGAACTCACCTCTAATAGGCGATTTTACACTAGGGATGAATTTGCTGCTAAAGATCTCAGAGTATTGACTCCACCACAGTACACTGATTGAGAGTCTCTTGGTGCAAACTTGAGTTGGCAAATGGGTGGATTAGGTTAATTATGAGTTAGATTAAATTCGGTTGGATTAGGTCCCTAAATAAGGTCCAAATAACATTTTTCTAAATTTAATCTAATCTATTTTTCATTCATGTATTAAACGGATTATAATGGGTTGGTTAAACCCATTAACCTATAAAATAATTAAAATTCTTAATAGATATTCTAATACACCAAAATACACACACATTAGTACACCAAAATGCAAACAAACACACATTAATGCACCAAAAATAAAAATACACACACATAATGGGTTGATGGTCGATTATGGGCCATGAGTCAGTCTACGAGTCATGGGTCATGATCGACCTATTGGTTATGAATCATGGGTTGATCTGTGAATCATGGGTTGATGTGGGTCATGATTCAGGTCGGGTTGTGGGTCATGAGGGTGTATTAGTGTGTGTGTGTGTTTTGATATATTAATATATATGCCTATATTTTTTGGTATATTAGTGTGTGTATTTTTTGGTATATTAATATATGTATTTAATTTTATTACTTGAGTTATTTAATAAAAAGATAAATATTCAATATAATGAGTACTCATTTATAAT
>CM042191.1:9417383-9476832 GCA_023539305.1 Ilex asprella
TAAATTATAATGCACATGCTTGAATGTAGATGTGAAATATTGAATTATTCATATTATTTTTTTGATATTGGATGCATGTTTGATGATTTTTGGGTTTTTGCTTGATCTAATATACAGTAAGCATGTTATTTAACGTATTTTTTTTATAATTATTGTAATTTTTTAGCCTATTTATTATTTGACTGGTTCGACAAGTGACCCGATGGTTGGACCAGGAACCCATTGACCAAGTCTCTTTGCCAGGTTGATGTCCGGACCAGTTTTTAATACTATGATCTATACACTGTCTCTCTCTAGGGTTCTCAAAACTGAACTCAGTCATGTGAAGAAGAGATGGTGAGTGAAATTCAGAACTCCGAACTGGTGGATCCGCTTCATGGTCACTCTGGTCTCTCTCTGTTCCCTCGTACAATTAGGGCTTCCACAGATGCCTCAAACCCTAGCGACCCTGACGACCTACAATCAATTCACGATTTCATGAAATCAATGGTATTCTTCTTCATGTTTCATATCTATTTTCGTTTTCCTTCTTGCTGTACATTTATTTAGGTGTTTTCAAGTAGCATACCTAGGGTGAGTATTTATCTATGTATTTAATGTTGTTCAGTTTTCACTTCATTCACTAGTGAAGTGTAAATTTTGTATTAAATTGGTCTATTTTGTCATTTTTACAGTCAAATGTAAGTTCATGCATGCGTGTGTGTGATTTTGTAATGACAGAGTAATTTGAGCTAATTGATTAGCTTCGATTTAGTTATTTGTTAAAAAAAATTGATAGGAGACTGTACTGTGAAATTGGATCTGTTATATTTAGTTTGGTAGAGGGCATACATAATGATCACATTTTGTTGTTTGAGATTCATTTTGCATGCATACGATATGAAAATTTATTTCTTTGACCCAAATGCTTCAGTATGTGTGTTTGGACATTTCCAAGATCATTCATGTAGACCCACACTTATTGATTTCGAAAACCACCTACTTTTTTGGAAAACAAATGTGGTGATTGAATTTTTATTCTATTTCTGTTGCACGCGATAAGGGGTTAAGAAGTCCTCATAAGCTTTTAGAGAAGGCAAAGGCAGTCATCAGTGGTGGTTCAGAAGTTTTGAACTCCAGCTTTGTAGCAGTTATGGACAATGATGACACTTTTGCAGCCAAGGGCAAGGAAAACCCTCAAGAACGAAGGCCAGGGTTGGGCCGAAAGAGGGCTCGATTTTCTTTGAAGCCTGATACAAGGTGATGCTTAATTTCCTGAGCATTGTACTTTGTTTTTAAATATATGTTGTATTTACAATGCAATGGATTTGACAGTAAGCCTATCGTGAGTTTGGAAGCATCTTTGGAGATTGATCATCTCCAGAACCCGGAGGAATTTTTCTCTGCTTACGAAAAGCTTGAAAGTAAATCCTATATCTTTGACCTCTCTGAGTACGCTTTCCAGTAGTTTGCTTGCAACTAGTTTTTGCCCTCTCTTGTAATTGGTTTGCAGATGCCAGAAAAGAAATACAAAGACAGACGGGTGGCAATACGACTTATCTAAATGAGTACAATTCATCCACGAATGTGCGACGTCGTCGACCAGGAATGTTGGGGTATCATCACTTGCTTTATTAGCCATTCTCTAATAATGCCTGTATTGCAAAATTTATTGTACTTTTATGGGTGTTTGAGTTTATACATTATTTTTTTTCTGTTCCAGGAAGTCAGTTAGTTATAAGCACCGCTATTCATCTGTTCTGTCTGAAAATAACTACACTTTTACATCCTGTCAAGACATATTGGAACAAGAAGTTCTCAGTCCACCTAATCCTGATTTACGAGAAGAGACAGCTGATATGGATGTTGAAACCCAGGAAATAGAATTAGCGGGTGAGTGGATGATATTGAATTAAACAGTGAGCGCATGTCAATTTTGATTGGTTTTGTTCTTGGTGCTGTTATTCTTTCCACTGGGGCCTATGTTTCTTATGCTGTAGTCTATTATTGTCTATGCATATTTTCTTTTTTTATCTGATATCACCTGATAAAATGGTTGATTA
Organism: Ilex asprella; assembly: GCA_023539305.1. NCBI lineage: Eukaryota > Viridiplantae > Streptophyta > Magnoliopsida > Aquifoliales > Aquifoliaceae > Ilex > Ilex asprella. Next base: position 9,419,426 of record CM042191.1, read on the forward strand.
TTTTTCAAACAGGGTCAATAGCTAAGACCGAGAGCAGAGTGAACGAGCTTTTGCATGAATTATTATCCAGTAATAATGAAGATTTAGAGGGGAATAGGGCTTTATCTCTTTTGCAGGAGCGGTTGCAGATCAAACCTCTTGATCTAGGAAAATTATGCCTTCCTGACTTTCCTGATACTGGAAAGACTGATTTTGCAGCTTTTCAAGAGAAGTTGCCAAGACGCCACAACTCTTTGTCGGATGTGCATAATTTGGTGAAAGGTATACAGGAAAAAACACCTGCAAAACATAAAGAAGTAGCAAAAAGCTCCATGCATTCCCTAGAGTCACCCACCCCACCAAGAAGTCCATTTGCTTCAATATTTTTGCTGAAAAAACAGATTTCGCAGTTAAATCCATTGCGCGATCCATTCTCACCTCTTAATGTGGATCTATCAGCAACCAGATATCATTCTTCTGTAGAACACATTGAAAAACAATCTGAACAGATTGTTATTCAGGAGAAATCTAGTACTTCTAGCAAGTTGAAGTCACTAGAAGGAGATGAAACTACAAAAACTATGGTTGCTAATACAGGCTTACAAAAGGTGATAACAGGAGGTTCAGTTCATCTACCTGATGAATCTTTGAATGACATCTCGAGCAGACAACGTGGTGGTATTATTTTCTGTCCAATTGGATCTCATGGTGACTTGGAGGATCGTGGTGGGTGCCAAAATATGTGTGATTGGACTATGGATACAAGTGCAAGTAGGCCTAATACTGACACTGATGTTCTGCTAAATGGGCCCAATGACATGGAGGAGAATGTAAGGTTCTTCACACATTTTATGCACTAAGATTGTAGATTATGAAATCTTGATACAGAATTCTGTATTTGTTGAGACAAAAATGCAGATCGAAGATGTGTTTCAGCAAGCAGTGTCCACTGTACAACAACCTATGATCGACGAGGGCTCTACTATGTCAGATACAAATACTCGGGCTTATGGATCCATTGAAATGGAGGACAATGTAAGTTTCTTTACCCCTATTGGGCTTTAACATTCGAAGGGGATTGCGAAAGTAGCAATACTGACAGCTAGATTGTGATGTCCTATGAAAAAGCAGGTTGAAGATATTTTGCAGAAAGCAGCATCTTCTGCACAACCAGATGTCATTCTGGAGGATTCTGCTGTCGAAAACTTGAACAGCAGTCAGAGTCAGTTTGGTACGATTGTGGTGTTTTGCTTGGCTTCACAAGTAGTCATCCTCATAAGACTATTAGCTTCACTGTTGACTGAAGTGACATTTATGTGATATGAGTTGCTGTTAGACGACCTAACCTATTTTACCTATCTGCAGTCAATTCTCTGATCTAGGATTTCAAACACATTACCAGATTGTTGATTATCCATTGTGACAGCCATTACAGTTCTGTTCTTTGTAGGTCCATAACTAATTTCTTCATTTCTTTTGTGGATCTTTATGATTAGTTAAACCCTAAATGCTATAAAAGCACCATCAGGTGGAAATTTGGGCTGACATAGTTATATGATATTGCCTGAGTCTTCTGGGATATGAAGTGAAGCCACAAGTGAAAATAATATACTCAAACGTTCCTTAGGGATGAGGTTACTGCATATGCTTCTCTGCAGAGATGGCTAGTTATTGAAGAGATTATAAAGCTTGTTGCTGGTATGGATGTTGCATCTTCTAGCGCAGTTTTAGTAGGGACCTTTTTTCTTTTTCTTTTTCTTTTTTTCTTTTATGAATCTTCTAGAAGAATGATTTAAAAATAAACAAAACAATAAACCAATCACCAACCAAAGAAACTACATTCCCTTTCAAAAATGGAAAAGGTCGAATTTATCATACTTGAAGTGAAACCTAGGAGAGAAGAAAGGGGGAGAATATATTAGCTAGTAATGAGTTACTTATAAGAAGTTAATGTTGAGCCTAAGCTAGTGCACAATTTGTTTAGAGACATTCATTTTTGACACTGACTATACTTTTTCACTTCATTGTGGAATTTAGCTCCTTCTGATCCTTCTTTCTCATGTTGTGCCCCCCATTTAGTAAACTCAAAACTTTCCATAGTTTTATGCTCATATAAATCAATCCATTTGTTAGACATGGGCTATAAACTTATAATACACATATGCTCATTCAATAGCAGAGTCAGTCACAAAGGAATGATTATTACTACAATGGTTAAAATTAGGATCTTATCTTGGATCAATGGGGGACGCTAAAGGACAATGATCATAGAATTAGATTAAAAATCGTAAGATTCTACAAACCGAAAAGACAAGAGTAACAGTATATATAATAATGCAAATTTCTTAAAAATATGCAAAATGCAGATATGTTACCACAAACGTATATATGAGCACAGTGTAATATACAATTTAACAAAGGATGGGGACCGATATGTAAATATATATCAAAAGAAGAAAAGGAAACACTAGTTTGGTGCATTTTTTGTTCCATTCATTCAAACGGTACTCCTTTCTTCATTAACCTGAAGAACAGTTGACATCTTCCTAAGAAATTGGAAATGAATCGTTGTATTTATGCTAACCTTACTTACGACATGACTAAGACATGAGAAATTACAGTCAAGGTATTAAAGAGGATAGGAAAATAAGGGTGAATTGTTAATCTTATGGGATTTTGTGAAAAGTAATAGGAGGATTGGAGTATTTTGATTTTAAAATTAAGAGAGACATAGTCAACGGACAGAACAAAAAAGTCAAGGGACTATTGAATAACAACTTTGGTTATTTGATGTCCAGCAAAAAAAAAAAATTAAGAATGAAAACAGAGGACATATCTAGTTGTAATCATCGCTGAGGGAGAAGAGAACAAACGTAACCGTTGTTTTCAACATGAAGACAGCTTCTTGTAATGGGGAACTTTCCATAGCTTTTCTCATACATCGAAATTACTAATGAACTGATAACTGTATGGGACGATCACATATGTGCTAGGTGATTAAGGATTAAAGCAATAAATTTGGACTGGGCTAGCTCAGTAACTAAAGGTGCCTAACAAATAAACATAACAACTTGGATTGATAAAATCTTAATTAAGATTGAGATCCTACGATCCTATATGATTCGAATATCAAAAAAAAATATGATTCGAATATCAATCTATTAGGATTCTATGAACCAGGGATTTTTCAAGAGATTCAGTCGGATTTGAGTTGTATTGGATCGTAGGATTCTATGATCCGGATAAAGATTTTGGTAACCACAGTCAATACCAAAATTACCATGCAATGCGTGCTCATCAAGTGATGACCAATGTGACTCTGTGGGTGTTAGGAGCGTCCTAAGTTTTGTGGTTGTGTTTTACAACCCACTACCTCCTAAGTAATTTTTCATTCCAATATCATTGTGTAGCCATCTTTTCTCCTTTCCTGGTCCATGCATGGCATGCTGCCAAGTGATTGCTTATCCAACTAGGAGAGTAATAGGAGCATCTCCAAGTTTGCCCCCGTGTTACACTTTGTATCTATCTCAACATATTTTTCATTCTTTTGTTGTTTGGTAGCACCCTTCACTTCCTTCCGGATCCCTTAATTTTTGCCTGGTGTATTACAATCCTGTTGATAGCTCTTAAAGAGATTTTTCATTCTTTTATCATTTGCTAGCCCCCCTTTTCTTCTTTCGTGGACCTTCTCAAATCTACAGATAGATTTAAAAGATGAGAAGCTTTTGCAAACAAGTTCTACTTCTGTATACTGGAATTTGGTTTCCGTTAGTGATACTGGGATTGTAGGTACTCTAGATGACACACCCCAAATTGAGTGTATTCATGAGCTAGATCCTCCAAATTCCTGACCCTATATAGTTATCCTAACCTCAAATTGCCCTACGATATAGGTTACCTTAAATAATAATCCTAACCCTAAGCCCTAACTCCAAATTCACAACTATTAGCTCATACAATGATGTTGAATTGTGGTTCACTTTGGCAATGAAGTCGCGTTTTCTTTCCCCTGAATTTTTTTTCAGCATGTACTTTCACCTCTTGTTATGGATAAACTGCTCATACAATCTATATTATTGGAGTGACTTCAATTTGTAGTTTGATAAGTATGTGTTTTCTTGTTTCTTCGACAGATAAATCAACTCCTGCTGCAGTTGGAGACCATGACATGAATATATCCTCTACGACCTCAGAAGTTGGTCAAGAAGAATACATTGAGGTATCCTACTATCGTGATCATTTTCTCTTAGGGTTATTCTTATTGCGATGCAAGTTCTTGCCTTGTAAACTAAAAGTACTAAATCTGTTATATAATATCTACTTTTAAAGCTTGAACTTACATGATGTAGAAAGATATTATTTGGTGCAATGCCCGTATTATTGAGAATCTTGTACCACTAATTCTGTTGCTAGTGAGTTCTACATATCTTTATTTACATTATTGAACTTGAAGTCTGGAAAACTCTAGTGTGCACCAGCTAAAGCTAACAACAGTCTGATCTTGAGCAAACAAGACATAATGGAATCAGCGTTAGTTAAATGAGCTGAGCTCAGTTGATTTGATGAAAGGCTCCATTCCTTATGGCTATGGAAACTTTTTCGTTGATCTATTAATATCTGAGGTGCATTGACCTCCCAAATTGAATCTTATTTGACATTCTGGTGAACTTTCTAAGTACTAAAATCAGTTATAGGTCTCTATCTCTCTCCCCCTCTATGTGTCTCCTCCTATCCAGGTACTTTCCAGTTGTAGTTGTTCTTTCTGCTATAATAAAGAAGCTTTGGCAAGATGCTTTTGTTTTATTTCCCCTGAAATTTTCTACTTATTCTTCTCCCCCAACGAACTTCTTACATGATTTCAGGAGTTTATCACGACTGATTTTCTTCATTCATGAATTATGAACTGATGCTGCTGGCACATTTGTGGCCTGGATAGGATTCAGATGTCTTAAAAGAAAAGAAATGGATGTTAGAGTGACAAATCAGTGGGTGATTGTCCCATTACGATTTTTTCTTATGATTTTTTCTTACATTTGGTTATACTTTTAAGATTCCAAGAGAAAATTAGAAGATTTCACGTCTATCCCATGCTTTATGGAGAGTACCTTTTTATTTTAGAAAAATCCTTTTCAATATATGCCTGTTTTGACTAACTTAAGATCAACGTGTTTGTCAAAATCTCAGAAATATCCAGGTACATCATTAAATAAGCAAAATAAAGCAAAAAGACAGCATGAGCCACGCCAGAAAAAAGCATTTTCCCGGAGGCAAAGCCTTGCAGGTGTTTATTTGTGCATCAAATTGCATTATGCATTGCTTGAAAATTTTGTTATTGTCTTCATGAAGTTGTATAACTGTTATCTCAACAGATGCTGGTACATCATTAGAAGGTGGGGTAAGACGAAGCAAAAGGATCAAAATGAGACCTTTGGCATATTGGAAAGGCGAAAGATTTTTATATGGACGCGTACATAACAGTGAGTATTTTCTTGTGTAAATTACTCTATTGCACTAGTTTGCCTTATGTGATGCTTTTGTTGTTTTCTTGAAGAAGATTGCACGCGACTTTTATGAATTCTACATATAACAAACAAATTAGGGGGGAGATGACTTGAGAAGCACACTATCTCTATTTTCTAAGTTCTTAAAATTCAGATTTTTGTATTAATAAACTAAGGTTTTCGCCGATCACCATTCAATACTTGGCTCCTATTATCACTCTTCTACTTTCTTACCAACTAACCACCATTTATTTCGAAAAAATTAGTTTTTATGCCCCACGATCAAGGATCAAAATTTTATTTTGGTGCATTGTTTTGATTATCTAAAAAACGAAAACGTTTGAAAATGTGTCGAAAATAGAAAGAATTTAGGAATTTAATTCTAACACATTGGCCAAAATACACTAAAACATCTTGAAACACCTCGACGCATTCCTAAACTTTTGTGGAAACATGCCGTAACATTTCAAATACCATGAAGTATTGAAAATTCAATTCAATCATTGATTTATTTCAATTTCTTTGAAAACAGAAATATTCGACTATTTCAAAATGAAAATTTGATACTTGCCTACAACTTTCAATAATTATTTAAATGTTCCATTTATTAATTAGGGTGGGAAAGGGGTGAAGTGTGTGTAACGAGAAATGGGAATTGCGAATCCCGTGCACTGCACAATAATGATGCTAATTTCTTTTATAGGACACAATTATGTGCTTTCTATCTTTAATTTTAAATGGTCAGCTGAGGCAGTATTCCAAACTTTACAATAGTTGATAAGTTGACCTTTGTTTCCCCTTTGAAATGCTTGTCTTACAACTTCATCACCCTCGCAGCTTGGAAAAACAATGAGATTCCATGAATTGATGTGATTCCATATTTCATTATAGTAAAATAGGTTGAGTGAATTTATTTCTTCTTGTTGCAGGCCTGACAACGGTAATTGGGGTGAAGTACGAATCTCCAGCCAAGGGTGATGGTAAACCCACTTTGAAAGTCAAGTCCTATGTCTCTGATGCATACAAAGAACTTGTTGAACTGGTGGCTCGGCATTGAGATCTCCGTATATAACCTCTTGAGGATGATCACGATGAGGGAAAATGGGATATCTCTACGGATCTTCTTGTTTACTCTATATCCAAATGAATGTTCTTGTACTAGACAATTAGAATACTAAATGCCTTATTAGTACTTATTGACAGAGGTGAGTAAACAGAACGAATACTTATGGTGATATTAAGGAAAAATATATATTTGTAGTGCTGATTCATTGGTAACCCAAGCTCACATGATTAACATATTTCATATGGGGATATAGTATTGAGGTTCTGATGCAAGCTGCTTTTGAAAATGATATCTATTGGCTCATTCTTCTATTTAATTATGTCATTGCCGTCTATATCTAATACGTGAGGAAACTGAATCCCCCAGACTAAAATTTCATGTTTCATGTGTACAAGTTTTATAATGTTTTGTGGCGGCCCTAAGGCCCACAGACCCTGGCAGTAGTTAAACCAAAAAAAATCCTCTTGGATTGGTATTTATCGATAGCCTCTGTTTTTACCAGTAAGCTGAATAAAATTGTATATATCTACTTTGTCAGACTTGCCTGCTTTTTATGATGATTTTTTTTTTGCCGAGAATGTCTACATTTAAACATTTCTACAAGTGTGCTAGATATTACATCTTAGTAGCGGTTTCGTTTATGGGCCTCAAATCTATCTATGGGAAGAGAGTTTGGGAAATGTTGCGTTGAATAGAATGGAGTTGGAGTTGAGTTGACGAAGAAACTTTGTTGACTTGGTTGTGAGGTGCTGTTGGTCGCTGGGTCATCTGACGCAAGGGAGTTAGACCTCTCCCCGGAACTTGCACCTGAGGAGATGGAGAAGGATTGATTGTTGACAATGCAGAAGGTGGAAATTGCAAATTGGTCAAAGGCTTCCCAGCAACTGAAGAATTTGATTCATCAATATAAAGCTTGTCCATGCCAATAGAATCTACTACATTCTTTCCTCGCAGAACAGCATTGGGCCTTGACATGGAATAACTCTCACCCATAACAGAGGGCCGAACATTACGCCGAATTGTTCCAACTTGTGCATCCCTTTTCTGTGACAAGCTAATTTCTTTGCTGGAAGAGCTAGACGGATAAAATGGAGGGGAAGCAGAGCTCAAGCTTGACCCAAATCCATGTTTCCTAGCTGGGATTGGATCAGATTCCACACTCGGATGCAGTTGCAGACATTCTACCTGAACTGGCATGTACAGTTTTCTCAGCTGACTTTCCAAATCTAAAAATTCAGCAAGACACAGAGTATAACTTGCTCATCAAATGTAGATGAATGGAGAAGAAGAATATATACAAAATCATGCATCTCAAACTGTTTTACTCACTGCTTGTTTGGTGTTGGAGGTGCCTCACTGCTGGTCTTTGAAGAGGGTTGATACCTTCTTTGGCCTCTCCCTCTCACACCCTTAGGTGCATTGTTCTGAATGTTGTTGACATATACTTTAGGCCTATTACCTTGTGGATATCCACGGTCCACACCTCAGTTTTTACCACGACCTCGATAGCGGCCCCTAGAAGCCCTACCCTGAAAATATACAGAAGTTTCCATTATTTTTTCAGGTGGTTGGGTTAAAAGCGCGGCAGTGTTTTGAAATGTCCCTTAAAACCCATGTCTTTTTGATAGGTCAAATGATCATGATTGTAATCACTTGGAGATTTTTGACCCATTAACTATAGAAACAGAAGCCGTATTGCAAAATAGACATTTAATCCTAGATGTTTGCTTTCTTTGTCATGTGCTCGGAAGCACTACTAGATGTCTACTCTAGTATATATAACCAAGTCAATAATCTTATTAGAATAGCGAAGTTCATACCATTATTAGTACAACCTAGTGCTACAGTGATTCCTCAATCAGAGCCAAAGGGCGAAGGCCATGACACATTTAGAGGGGCATGGAGGGCGAGTGATCTCCCACTTTAACTCAAGTAAAGCTTACTTATCATTAAGAACTTTAACTTGACTGTTGGACCATCATGCATATAGAAAGCACCAGCTGTTGGCACCGCAAACGACTCATTCTCTTTCTTCTCCTCATCTACTTGATCACTCCGATTTACGTCCTGCTGAACCTCTGGAACATCCCCAACACCTCTACTATCTCCATCCCCACTTCCCTCCGGAATATTGGCCACTTTCTGAATGAATTCCAACACACTTTCGTAGCCCTTCATAATATCTAAGCAAAGAAAACAAGTGAGATAAGAACTGTTAGCTAAACTTGAAAGAAATAGAGGATACAAACCGAGGGAATAAGGAATTCACTCCTACCCCACCCCACCTCCCCTTATTTTTTTTTTAAAAAGAAAGACTACACCAAATTGGAAGTCAAATAGCAAATGATAAAACAAACCCCAAGTATCGTGTGCATTTATCGTCTCATCAAAAAATGAATATTTGGCTTGCATGAACACGTATAGACTCATCGTATTAAAAGTTCTAAAAGATAATTACTTACCTATAATTACTAGGATTCATAGAAAGCAGAATCCTGTATAGTATTTCGCCTTCTTCAAGGTAACCCAGCTTCACAAGAAGAGCAACCCCTTGTTCCTTATATGCTAATTTATCAACCTAAGATGATATTTATCAAAATGGGTCAACATTAGGATTCAACTTGAAACTTATTCTATCACGCCATTTTGATAGCAACCTAAATAATCTGTACTTACAATTTTAGACTCTTTCTTGTGCAACTCCTCAAGAGCTCTCTCAAAAAAACCACATTCCTCTAACAAAGAAATCTGGACACAATACATGCACATACAATAATCAAACCATGAGAAATAACAAAATCTACAGAAATAACAAAGAAAATAGGAGGAATGAAGCAGGAACATAGGCCACCTGATAAAGACACGTGTGGCGAATCACAGAGGATCAAACTTATCTCACCACAAATCAGAGGCAATTGCATACTCGGAGAGACAATATATGAAATGCAAAACCTTCACCAACATAATACACTACATATCCATGAACTTTAAGTATTTCATCAAACTAAGAAAGACAAGCTTTACCAAAAAGCGGAATTCCAAATCTCTCAGACCTGTGGTAGATGTTTAAAAACTTCTATGAATTTAGTTCAACTCTTGCATGGCTTGCATACACATGGAGCATGCACAAGGATACCCCACACCTTCCCTCCAAAACAAAAAGAAAAGAAAGAAAAATGATAGAAAAGACTATTGTAAAAAACCTCTTGAAACCTTCCGATAAACACTGCTGATAAAGGTCCACACATGCGGCACCTCAACTTTACTGTTGGATATTCTTTATCCAGTTATCCCTATTCAACTGGCTCTTTCCCCTTGTTAAAAGCACAAATCCACTCACATGAAAGAAACTCAATGTTGACTGAGGAACGGTGCACAAAATTCTGATGGCAGGGAAGATGAGTATTCTTATACAGCACAAGACCCCCCGCCCCCCACACCAAAAAAAATGTAATAATGCCAGTAAAATAAATTAATGGTAGTATGTGCATAGAATGTGGCACTGGAAATATGTAAGAAACCTCATATCAACGCTTAAATCAGCTATGTTCAAGTTGAATCACAATGCCTTCAAAATCAAATTTATAAGAGAGATTTTACAGGACTCTTAAGCTTAGGCAGGTTTATTACAACCATAACAATATGAGGTCTACAACATCATCATGATCATCATCATCGTCATCAACAACAACAAAAATAACAATACTCACACACGTATTTATCTCAGTGCAGTCCATGAGCACAACAAAGTGTCCCATTGATAATTATTTAAATCAAACTTAGATGGAGGAGAAGAGAATTGTCTGTGATATATCATACATGGAAATAATTTACAGGTGTACGGTTAATCACTGTATAATTGTTGCATATCAAAATTAGTACCTTGTACAGCAGCATTTCTCCATGCTCGCAACTTTCATTATCTGGTGGATAATCATCTTCAAGAGTCGCTTCATATGATTCAAGGATATCTACTGTTTTCGATCCACTAATAAATAAACAAAAGTAATGTACATAAGTGCTGCAGGAACCACAACAACAATTAAATTTTATTTCACCCACTTAGAAATGGCAATTCAGCAACAATAAACAAGAAAACATACACAAGCAGTTTCAACCTGCACTTTAATCTAAACGTGCAGTCCTCATAACATGTGAAAATCACTCAAAAGTATGGGGTACAATCTTTCCCAGATCAGTACTAAGGGACTTAGAGACTAAAATGCATCTTGACCCTCTATCTTGTATTATTATAGATCTCTACTAATTAATGCACTGAAGAGTGCCAGGCATCTACATGTTCTTTCATTGGTAGGCCCCTATAACTTCTCAGAAACACAATCACACGCATGGAACTCTTTATTACCATGCCGACAAATGGAGTTTACACTTAAAACTTCTATATAGGAATTGTATATGCTCACTCACATCCACTTCTTCTTTTTTTTTGGTAAGAAGTAAATAGTTAAGTGAAATTTACTTCAGCTAGAATGTATAACTTATGCTGCTCAAATTCATACATGAATCTAATTGTGTGTTACATCTTTCAAAATTGATTACTTCATGAATTCACTCATTCTAAACATCATTCGAATCCGAAGGGTGAAAGGGATTAGCAACTTGAAAATGTAAAATTTAAATGATGAAACTTTGGCTCTAAGCCATGGGATCATTGTTTGGCACAATTATTCTACGATTTTAGATAAAACAAATTTTCTTTTTTTTTAACAGCTCTATAACACAACTGATAATGGAAAAAGGCACATTTCTTAGAAACCAATAACTTACATGTACTCCAAACAAGGGTTAAAAGGACCAGAAGTAACAACAATAGGGCCAAAAATATCAAAAAGGAAAGCAACAAACAACAGTTAACAAGGACTTTCCATGTTCTGATATTTTCTATGATCAAATAGTTTAACAGATGCTGAGTCTTCCAAACAAGAAACTAACATAGTGAAAAGCACATTCCAATATTTTGTAACGAGTAATTACTCTAGTTCATGAACTGGGATAGCATTTGAAGAGAATCATACAGTTGACAATCAACTAGTTATATTGCATCTTATATTTATAAAAACCAAGGACCACGGTTTACTTTGAGTTTAAGTGGTAGGCAACAGCAAAGACAATCCAATTCATGCGATGATTTGGTTTCAGACTCAGTAATTGCTGTCTTGTTTCAACAAAACCTGCTAGGCCACGCATTTGTGCCTGTAATTGGAGGCAGCAAACCATTCTAGAGCAGAAAATCAGGGGATGTAAATAACTTCTCACAGAGTCCAAATAAAAGATACATCACATTAGATCAAGTCACTTCGTAATAAAAACTACGATACCATGGAAACATATAACAGCCTATAGTCAGCTCCTTGTGAAGTGTGTTATTGTTAAAACACATACAAGAGAAAACCCAAAGCGCGTGCACACTCGTTCATGCTCATTATTCTTCTGTAAGTGAGAAACCACCATTACTCAGAGAAACACACGGATTGGCATCCAACTGACGACCTAAATATACAATTAAGGCCTTAGCCAAGAAGAGTGCACCATAGTTGCTTCTTTCCCCAGGATCAGAAAATATCTCTTGAAATAGAATTACCACAAGGAGTGTGAGAGTTACAGGAGAAAACACAGTATAGCTTGCCAATCCCAAACTAAATGGAGACGAAACAAAATAGGAAACCCAAGCACGAAATCCTAACGAGTGAATTAAGTACAGAACAGTTCCAAAACCAGAATGAGCAACATTCAGAAATCAGGAAGCATTCCTAACAGGGTTGTCAGTCATATAACAACATATGCACGTCCAAGGTGAATCACAAAGAGGGTTCCTGAGTATATCTGGTCCCTTCAAAATCAAATTATCCTCCAAGTTATTCACAAAGATTACAAATGTTACAATGCCAACACCTAGGACTATGCAGTCTGGTCGCATGGCCCATGCACACTTTTTTGTTCATCCAAACTGCTCCTATATATAAGAGATACCAGCTCTAACTCGTCTACTGTCTAGGAATCATATAATTCAAAAAAAAGTGCACCCTTTCTATCCAACTAAAAGAATATTTAACATCTTTCTTTTCATTGTCCCTTTTCTCCCACTATATCCAGGGTCACTTTCTTCTTTTTTCTATGACGCATGCCCCACACATTTTGTGACCTATCTAGGAGAAGAATGCAATTTTCCCAATAAAAATGAAAAAGAAAAATGAGATGGGGATATGGCCTTTTTTGGGAGGGATGTGTGGTAATCCTATCTCAACTTTTTATGCCAAGGTTCTCATGCCCTTTTTTTTTTATAATAAACAACCCTTTCATTTCAATGAAAGATGAGAAATTACATAAATGGCGGATAAGAAATCCACTCGATACCAAAAAGAATAAATAAAAAAACCAAAAAGAAACTTCAACTACAAACGGCTTTCCAATTTTGTTGAAAAACTAAAAGAGAAATGTCACTAAACTCATTTGAAACCTTTGCCCATAACGTTGCTAAAAACTTCACCTATCCCATAACAACTCCTATGGGTATAATTCTATCGTGTCTCCATACAGCTACGGAAACCATTAACATATGTCAGCTCTTCTAGGTAAATAAACTATATACATATATAGCCCTATTTATCTCCATAGATGCCAAGACACCTGTGCGGGAAATTTTATGCACGATATGATGGGGAACAGTTCTATCGCATGGTGAGCTCAAGCTCGTCGAGGAAAGGCGGTACTTCGGTGACAAGGAGCAAGTTGAGAAGACCAAAGGGGGCCTAAGAAGTAGTGATGAATTGACTCTGAGATTCGATCGATCCCGGAGGGTCACTGGAGATACCTGGAACACACTCAGCAGAGTTAGAAAGAGGACGGAGATATACCCTCCGGCAATCAAGTCAGTGCTTAGGAAGAGGAAAAAAGGAAAACACGGTGTGGTACTCTGGTGAGAGGTTTTCGTGTACCTTTGCATTATATTTTCGAAGACTATTTATACTTTCAAGGGCTCATCATTGCTGATAGACTAGGTAGGAGGTAGCTGTCAGAGATGAGACAACAGGTGCTCTTGATTTTAGGGGTGGCAATCGAATCGTGTTATGTCGGGTTCGTGTCGTGTCGAACATTAGTCAACCCTAACCCAACCCATTTAACTAATCGTGTCGTGTCGAGTTGCCCTGTTTATTTTCGTGTCGTGTTCGTGTTTGTATTCGTATTGACCCACGTAAACTTTGAATAAAAAATTTAACTATAAGATTTTATTTTCACTTAATTGAATCTCTCCTTATATTTTTTTTATAAACTAAAAATTAACCTAATAATAATAATAATGAGTAATAATACCTTTTTTTATACAATAATTATGTCAGTGCTTGATAAACAGTTACAAATAATTAATATTTTATTTCCATAATACTAATTAAATATGTTAATCGTACATTGCGCAACCAAATTAAACATTAGAAGTAATGAAAAAAACAAGCTATCAAAACATGAAAACTCATACATGCAATGAAAAGGCCAGGACAATCTCTTTCGAGTTAAAAATTTTGTGTTGACGGGTTAAGCGGGTTGAACCCAAACACGACCCATTAACATTTCGTGTTGACGGGTCGTGTCATACACGGGCTCGTGTCAAAAAATAGTCAACACAAACCCATTTATTCGTGTCGTGTTCGTATCGAGTTATCGTGTCGTATAAAAAATTGCCACTCCTACTTGATTTACATGGATAATCCCCCAGTATTAATTGTTCGGTCTGCCTCGGACTACCGAGTAATTAATGCTCGTTCTTCGATAGAGTTATTAATTGCTCGGCCTTTAGAGTAGTTAATGCCCCTTACTCTCAGCCTCCACAATCTTCGTTGACGTCTTATTACTGGGATTTCATTAAATGCGCGTGACTGAGATAACCTTTCATAATAAGGGTGTCCTTACGTATGTGGCCATTAGTCTGTACTTTTGTCATGTGTCGGCCTCTCCTTGGTGGAAAGTCTCATTCATTCTGACTTTACTAGAAAGACAATCAAATGATTCACCTGACACCTTTTTAGAGGATAACGACCGTAGTCGTCAGTAGTCAACTTAGAACAGAATGTCCTCGGTCCCGAGGGTAGGTGCTTTGGAGAAATGCCCCAAGCCGTCGAGATATAGGACATCCTTGGAGAGTGTGACCCTCACGCCGAGGAAAGGCACTCTTTGGTGGAGAGAGGCGGACCCCTTTTGACGCCGAGGATAGTGTCAACTGTTTAGGAGACGTTTTGTGACACATGGTACGATCAAAGGTAATAATACCTTGGCACCGAGGACACGTGTTCCTGATCATATCCCTCCTTAGAAATGTCCCATCAATTGCCCCCAGCCCTTCGATCTTCTTTCGTCGAGGACACGCGTTGGCAGGAAGCCGAAAAGGGCTCAACCGCCCAACTGCTCTCATCATTGATTCAGTCGTTTTTCTACCTCTTGGGGGACGTGTACATTAATTGCACCCTTTCGTGTTTTGTGCGCAATCATAAAGGGAAAAGGGCTTATATAAACAGACCCTTTCCCTCTGTCTCACTGTTTTGAATCTTTTGAGCTCTCAGAGACGTTCGCTGGAGGAAACCTCACTTTTTTCCGTTCGAAGCACCACAACCACCATCCTTATCCCCACCGGAGTTGAGCCACCACCGGAGCAAAGGTTCATGCACTCCCCCTAGCCTTTCGTCGAAGAAGAAAGACCATTTCGACCGTTCCCAAGCCTCCTCATCTCTTTCCCATTTTTCGGTGAGTTTCTGGACCCCCTTTCTTTTTCATTCCTTTTAGTTTTTCCGCTGTTTGTTCATTTCCATGAACAACCCCTTCGCCGTAGTTTTCGAGAACGCAGAGGTCTAGGTCTAGGGTCCCTAGGAATCCTTCGTACTTGGTTGCACCTCTTGTGACTCCTCCTATAGGAAACCCCTTCACTTTTCCTCACAAAGGATGTCGAGGCGTCATCCTTCCGCCGAGGTCCACGAGGCCGGGCCTTCAAGGTTGAGAAAATACGAAGTAAAGGGTGATCAACAGATCGCCCATTTTTGGTCTCGTTATCGTATCCCCGACAATATTGGTATAGAGGACTTCGACGAAGCAATTCATGACCCTCATATTGGCTCCAAGGATGCCATGCCCTTCTATACCAAAACCATCATGGAGGGTGGAATCAGATTCCCCCTTCATCCCCTGCTTCTCCAATTTTTGTCTAGGTTCCATCTCTTCTCCGGGCGATGTTGCTTAAACATTTTTAGAATAATTATGGGGGTGGTGGAGCTCAACTCGCGCCTCAAGGATATCTTATTTTGTTACACTCTATTGAGGGTAATGCCCCCACAAATGTTTTACCTCAAGGCCCGGAAACGTCCATGTACCTTGTCACCCATCTTCCAGATTCTTACAAGGGCTATAAAGATGACTACCTGATCTTTAGCGGCGCCTGGGAGAGGGGAGTTGGGCCAGAGTACGTCGGCTTGTCTTGCCTAAAAGAGTGGCAAACAACGAGTATGTCGGCTTCTCTCTCTAGGCATTCCTGTTCCTTTTGTTTTCTTGATTGTTGATTTTAACAATCCTTTTTCGTGCAGACTTTTTCGCTCGGGAAGTTGCTCCTCCTCCCGGCAATTGGTGAAATTTGACGACCTTATCACCATCTGGGGACACACCGAGGATGAATTTGGCTGAGCAGGTCATATCCTTTTGGGCTATACACTAGACTACAAGAAATTCTCACAACTTCCCCAGCCCTTCGACCCAACCAGGTGGTCGAACAGGTAGCAGAGCAGGATTTGGAGCAAAACCTAGAGCAAGATCCTGACAGGGCTGCAGAGGCCGAAGTAGAGGGAGTTGCAGAGGCCAGCATGACGGGGAGAGAAACTTGGCCAGATTTCCAGATCCTCCAAAACCTAGACAGGGAGGACGCCCTTGAAGTCGCCTTTAACACCATGTCTCTCTGGCCTAGGATAGACCTGAACTTTCTGCGGCAGAGGGAAGCCCTAGCCGCAAGGCGTGGTAGGGGTTCTTCCAACAATGCTCCACCACCCCTTCCTAGGTCAAATATCAACGCTCCTGCTCCTCTTGTACCGGCAAGGCCCACTGGTCGGGGTCAAGTATGGGACAGGGAACCTGAGGCCGAGGAGCAAAGGATCAAACAAAGGCACGACGGCCCAGGCCGAGGCAGAGCCCCTTCTGTTCAACAACAAAGTGGTAGGAGCCGGGGTAGGGGCCTCTCACCTCAGCAACAACAACAATAAATTCCTCCTCTTCTGGCAGAGGTCGCAGAAGAGTGGCACCCTCGGGATGTCGACCTAACGGATAGGGTCATCCGGGTCGACGACTCTATCCTATAAGACCACCATGCGGCCCACACCGTCAGCGAGACACTCCATTTCGAGGCTGACATGGCGGTATACCAGGAGTGAACAACCAATTTGTTGTTCCACTCTATCATCCAGAATTCTCTGGTGGTAAGCCCAATCACTAATGTTGTTTTTGATTTCCTTCCTTTTTACGTTGGTAATCACTCTTAAAGTCTTTTTCCTTGTAGGCCACACAATAAATCTCAGTGATTGCCGCACGTTATCACGCCGCGATGCTGAATTTCCAACGAGCCGAGGAGGGAAGGGTTAAGGCCAAGGAAGCCCTTGCTGCTGCCAAGGAGGACGTTGTCGCCAGAGATATTACGCGGGGGGCTCAGGCGTCTCAGATCGAACAGCTGCTCAAGGACGGTGAATTAGCAAGGGTAAGCACTGAAAAGCTGAATGCATCCCTAGCCGACACTGAGAGGAGAATAACTGAGTAGACTGATCAACTATCTTCAGCCGAGGAGAGGGCAACCAGTTCTGAGGAGAGTTGTCTGGTTCTTCAAGAATTCGACAGGGTCAGAGCCCAAATGGAAGCCAGGGAGGAGGAGATCAAGAATGAATGTGCTGATGACGTCTTGGTAGTGCTAGGGAAGAACGAGAAAGAGTTTTTTAAGAAGGGCTGGGATGCAGCATTCCGCTTTGCAGGCGTTCCCTCTGATTCGCCTCTATTTCAGATGCACAACTATGAGCCATCGAAGGAGATGCTCCAAGCTGCCGCCGAGGTCGCTGTTGAGGATGCAATAGATGTCCCAGTTCAAAATCCATAGGGCCTTTCTGAAATCAACACTATGCCACCTAATGCCGACCCTCCACTCCCTTTCTCCGAGCTGACCAATCAACCTGCTCCGTCTGCCTCGGCTGTCGTTGTTATTGTCGAATCCCCCAGTGCTGAAGATCCTTACGGTGACCTCCCTGAGGATATCATGGACGAGGTGATAGAGATGCCAGGGGCCAGATGATTTCTCTTAGGAACTTTTGATTTCATGTAGTAGTTTTTCTCTCTTTGTTGTAGCCTTGGGGATGCAAAACCCCGCTTTTTGATTAATGAGATATCTACTTTTCTCTATGTTTTTCATTTCGCAAGCTTGATGCGTAACCTTTATCCGAATACGGTCGATCGGGATCGGGACATTTTCTTTTTTCAAGGGTCATTTTTCATTCAGGGGGTATTCCCCTGTATTGTTGTTTGAAGTCGGGTGCCCGAACCTCAGACCGGGGACCACGTCTTTCGGGGTATAGTTTTAGAATTGTATTTTCGGGGGACTAGCTCCCATTCTCTTTCGGAAGCATGAGTCCTTGAGGCTTCTGTTGCCAGGGCCATGCCCTTTCCCAGGAGGCTTGTTCCTGATCTTATTCGGAAGCAGGAGTCATTGAGACTCCTGTTTTCAGGGCCATGCCCTCTCTCAGGAGGCTTGCTCCTGATCTTATTTGGAGGTAGGAGTCCTTGAGACTTCTGTTTCCAGGGTCATGCCCTTCTAATGAAACAAGATTTTTTATCTTAGAAGTAATATTTCTTCAAATTCATTACATTTCATGGACAGATTACAACATTCCCTTCCATGTCTTCTAGCCTATACGAACTGGAACCCCCTACCAAGGTGACTTTATATGGCCTTTCCCAGTTAGGTCCCATTTTCCCGTTGACAGGGTCTCAAGTGTTTGCTACCACCCATCTGAGTACTAGGTCGTCGACCTAGAACCCTTTGGTTTTTACCCTCCTGTTGTACAGCCTGGATATCTCTCCTTGATATTTGGCCAATTTTAAGGCAGTAACTTTTCTTTTCTCTTCAGCCTAATTTAGGTCCATCCCGAGTTGCTTCCCATTACTTCTGGTGTCGAAGGCTTGTGTTCTTAAGGTAGGGAGGCCCACTTCTAAGGGAATTACTGCTTCCACCTCGTATGCAAGGAAGCAGGGGGTTTCTCCAGTGGAGGTTTGAGGGGTAGTCTTATACGCCTAGAGGATATTCAGGAGCTCGTCCACCCACTTCCCCTTGGCTTTTTCCAATCTTTTCTTGATTCCACTGATTATCGTCTAGTTCGTTTACTTGTGGATAGGTAGGGGTGGAGTAGTAATTTCAGATCCTAAGATACTCGCAAAAGGATTTGAAGGGCCCACTGTTGAATTGGGTTCCGTTGTCCGAAATAAGGGCCCGGGGGATTCCAAACCTTGTTACAATGTTCTTTCACACAAATTTCTTGGTCTCGACGTCCTTGATGTGGGTTAGCGGCTCTGCCACCACCCATTTGGTGAAATAATCGGTCTCCACTATTAGAAATCTCTTGTCCCCAGGGGCCCTGGGAAGGGGTCCGATTTAATCCAGCCCCCATTAAGCAAATGACCACGGACTGGTGAGCGGATGCAAGTCGCTGGCCGGTCTTCTGATGACTGGGGCATACCTTTGGCATTGATCACATTTCCTAACGTACGCCTGCGCACCTTTGTGCATTCGAGGCCACCAGTATCCTTGGGATATGATACAGTAAGCCATGGACCGTCCTCCCGAGTGCCCCCTGCATATCCCTTCATGTACTTCGTAGAGGAGAGGTTCAACCTTACTTCGTGAACACATAGCAGGTAAGGCCCAGAGAAAGATCTTCGATAGAGCTTTTGGTCCGGGGAGACCTAGAACCTCGGGGCTCTCAATCTTAACCTCCTGGCTTCCTTGGGGCATTCAGGGAGCTCCTTGGAAAGTAAGTATTTGAGTAGTGGGTCAGTCCAACTAGGGGATCCCTCTCTCTCCTGAATAGTCATCACCCCGGAGGCTTCATCTATGCTGGAAGTAAGGCGGTATTCCACCGTTATCCTTTGCATGGTGGTAGAATCTAGCGCCGAGGCTAACCAAGCCAATGCGTCGGCATGGGTATTTCTTTCTCGGGGTACTTGCTTGATTTTGACTCTTTCAAACTTCTGGAGTAGAGCAGCAGCCAGACAGTGGTACGCTTTCATCTTGGGTTCCCTTGTTTCAAATCCCCCGCTGATTTGATTGACTACTAACATAGAATCACAATGAATGGCCAACGCCATAGCTCCTACCGTGTTGGATAGTTTAAGCCCAGATATGGGGGTTTCATACTCTGCCTCATTATTAGATGCCTTGAAACCCAGTCGGACGGCCTGTTCTGTGATCACCACTTCTGGGGAGACTAGTAGTACTTTGATTTCGGAGCCTCTGCTATTAGAAGATCCATCAACGTAGAGATTCCAAGATGTGTCTGGTGCTTTTGTCGACGGAGCTCCCCCGAGAAGGGGGTCCCCTCTAGGAGAAGGGGTTCTCTAGCAAATTCTGCAAGGAAGTCGGCCAGGACGTGACCCTTAATGGCCGTATGGGGTTGGAAGTGAATGTCGTGTTCCCCCATCTCTACCGCCGACTTGGAGATTCTTCCCGAGAGCTTTGCCTTTCTGAGGATCGCTTTTAGGGGTTGATCCGTCAGAATAGTAATTGGATGAGCTTGGAAGTAATGTCTCAGCTTTCTTGCTGTCATGACCAAGGCTAGCGCCAGCTTTTCTAGGGGCAAGTATCTTGTCTCCGCATTTAGAAGAGCCTTGCTCACATAGTAAACTGGTTTTTGTTCACGGCCATGCTCTCTGATCAGGACCCCGCTGACAGCGAATTCTGACACGGCTAAGTAGAGGAACAACATTTCTCCTCTGATCGGGACTGATAAGGTCGGGAGGACCCAAAGGTATTCCTTGATCCCGTCGAGCGGACTTTCGCATTCGTAGCTCCAAGCGTCCTTCCCAAATTTCTTGATGGCTCCGAAGAAGGGTATACACCTGTCGGTAGATCGAGAAACAAAACGAGTCAAGGCGGCCAACATCCCTGGTAGTTTCTGGACCTCTCGGATGGTGCGGGGACTTCGAATGTCGAGTACAACTTGTATATTTTTTGGGTTGGCTTCGATTCCACGTCGGCTCACCAAAAACCGAGAAACTTCCCTGAGCCGACTCCGAAGACACATTTTGTCGCATTCAATTTTAACCCATATTCTCGGAGGATTGAGAAGGTATCCTGTAAGTCCATCAAGTGGTCTGTGCTGCTTTTGCTTTTGACCAACATGTCGTCAATGTAGACTTTCATCGTGTTCCCCAGTTAGCATTTGAACATCCTGTTCATGACCCTTTTATAAGTGGCCCCCGCGTTTTTTAGGCCGAATGACATGACTTTATAGTAATAAACCCCTCTCAGAGTGATGAAGGCTGTCTTCTCCTGGTCATTAGAATGGAGAAGAATTTGGTGATAGCCCGCTCCGGCATCTAATAAGGTCATGTGCTGGTACTCGGCCGTGGCGTCTACCAACTGATCCACTTTCGGTAGGGAAAAATCATCCTTGGGGCACGCCTTGTTTAGATCAGTGAAGTCTACGCACACGCGCAACTTCCCTTCTTTCTTCTTTGCACAGATTGTGTTTGATAGCCACTCATGGAACTGTACCTCCCAGATGGTGTCGGCCTCCAGGAACTTTTCTACCTCTTCGTTCACAGCCAGGGAGTGATGTGGTAGGGAGTTTCTGTTTTACCGGCTTATGGATGAGGCTGACGTGAAGCCTATGAGTTATTACGTCGGGGTTTACTCCCTTCATGTCCGTTGCGTCCCAGGAAAATACATCGGCATTTATCCTCAAGAATTAGGCCATCCCCTCCTGCTCGACCAAAGTCAAGGTGGAGCTGATCAGGAAGTATTTCTCATCGTTCACGTCTGCTAAAAAAACCTTTCGGAAGTCCTCTACCGAGCGGTCGGTCGGATCCGTCGGGGGGTTGTATACTCCGAGACACCCGGACTGTAGTTGCTATTTATTAAGGATATCCTCTCGGGCTTGTTCCTTCTCTTTGGAGGTAACCCTAGCTCTTACAGCTGAATAAAAATAGTTTTTGGCGGACGCCTGGTCCCCGCGAATTTTTTTCACTCCCTTTGGAGTAGGGAACTTCAACTTCTAATGGTAAGTAGAATGCACAGTTCCTAGCGTGTGTAACCAGACCCGTCCCATGATGATGTTGTAAGGGAATCGGAGTCGATCACTACGAACTTGGCGTTAAGAGTGACGGGTTCGGTGACTACTGGCAATGTGATTTTGCCCAAAGGGAGAGCGAACGATCCATTGAATCTAACAAGGGGTGTCCTTACTTTGGTTAGATCCTGTATTCCAAACCCCATACGTTTCAAGACTTCAATGTACATCACCTCTGCATTGTATTTTCGAAGACTATTTATACCTTCAAGGGTTCATCATTGCTGATAGACTAGGTAGAGGTAGCTGTTAGAGATGAGACAGCATGTGCTCTTGATTTACATGGGTAATCCCCTAGTATTAATTGTTCGGTCTGCCTCGGACTCCCGAGTAATTAATGCTCGTTCTTCGATAGAGTTATTAATTGATTGGCCTTTAGAGCATTTAATGCTCCTTATTTTCGGCATCCACAATCTTCATTGACGTCTCATCACTGGGATTTCATTAAATGCACGTGATTGAGGCAGCCTTTCACCAGCAAAGGTGTCCTTACGTATGTGGCCATTAGTCTTTACTTTTGCCATGTACCGGCCTCTCCTTGGTGAAAAGTCTCATTCATTCTGACTTTACTAGAAAGACAATCAAATGATTCACCTGACACCTTTTTAGAGGGTAACGACCGTAGTCGTCAATAGTCAACTCAGAACAGAATGTCCTCGGTCCTGAGTGCAGGTGCTTTGGAGAAATGCCTCTAGCCGCCGAGATATTGAACATCCTTGGAGAGTGCAACCCTCACACCGAGGAAGGGCGCCCTCCGGAGGAGAGAGGCGGACCCCCTTTTGACGCCAGGACAGTGTCGACCGTTTAGGAGACGTTTTGTGACACCTGGTACAATCAGAGGTAATAATACCTTGGCGTCTAGGACACGTGTTCCTGATCATACCCCTCCTCAGAAATGTCCCATCAACACCAATGACAGATATTGGCCCTTTTTCTCTTTTCTAGTATATAAAAGAAAAGACTATATAGAAACATGGTTTACCAAGTGATCATAACAAAGGGTAATAACTAAGAAAGCAAAAAAACACCTGTAAAAGAGACAGGTCCCATAGTATTTCGATGTTATCAGGATCAATCCTCAAGGCATTTTGATAACATTTATTTTCTTCCCGGTGTTCCCTGTCTGACCAGTACAAAAGACCATACACATGTCAACAAACATGACTCTTAACGTCATTCTGCATGAGATAAATTCAGTTCAGCCTGATGTCGCATCACAAACATGGAAAAAAGATAAATAACAGATATTCAAATTTTATTAGGAGATCAGTAAGAATCTAAAAACCTTTACACCAAGCCGGACAAGTTCATATGCTTCTGATTTGCGGTCCATGCAATTCAATATCAAACCCTTCATTGATAGACTTTCTGATAACCAGGAGAGGAAACAAAAGAAATTAAATGGCAAATAGTTAATGTGTAAAAGAAAACATAATAGAACTCATAATTATTTGACTCACCACATTTTTCAGGAAATAAAAAAAACTAAAGACTCCAAAACTACATAATACTAGGATTTCAACCTGATTGAAACTATGCAGGTTACACACATCACACATATTTCAAACTGTAGTTGAATTGATTGCTTCAAGAGTAGGAGCCCATTATTATTATGCCCACAAGCTCAAGAATACAATGGAGATCTGTTGCTTGTGGTAAGCATTATTTTGTGGAACCCTATACAGTGAGTTTAAAAGGCAGAATGTTAGGTTCAGTTTGGGTTATCTAGGATGGTATTGTAGAGGGGGTGATTTACCTTCTTTCTTTTCTTTAATTTTCCCCTACTTTCTTGAGCGCATCACTACAATGTTATTATAAACAAAATTTGTCACACCCTCAAACTCTTTATTTATACTACTAATAAAATTGTTTTAACATGCAAGTTTTCATGTGGTGATGTTTTATTGTCCTGTAGCTGCCCCCCATTCCTGCTGCTTGCTTGATTGCTACTAGCATGTTTTGGGTGAAGTTATCTCTTGTCTGAAAGTGGAGGTACTGCATTGTTGGAACTCCCTGTGTTCTACCTCTTTGATTGGTTTCATTTTTTCTTTTTTTCCATTGTCTTCTTTTGTCAACAAGTCTGTGGGAGATGCTCCTTCTCAGGACATCTTTTACATACTTGTATTTTGAGGCCTAGGCTTTTGGGTTTGTTATTTGTCTTTGAATCCTATGTGATTTCATTGTACACTTGTGGGTGATTACCCTTGTTTCTATTAATACAATTTATCTTCCGAAAAAAAATTGTTTTAACATGAAAGACTTTTGATCCTCTACTTTGTCCTTGTGAAAAATTATAATGCAAACTATGTCTTTTCATATTTAATTTCTAAATTATCCTCCAACATCTCCTTTGATTTTAACATCTAATTCTATCTACTATTTATAAATGTGTAAATTAGCCTTATCAAAAAACTGATGAAAAATAGTATCCTGAAACCAAGAAGACAAACTATTTCCACTTCAGACGGTTGGATCTGGTGGCTCTTCCTTCTCCCACTCACTTCTCATTCGTTACCAATAAATGTTACGAGACTTAAAATTTGGCACCTCTTCCCTTTCCCACTTCTAACTTCTTATTCAGTCCCATGAAAAGAAAATGCTATGAGACAAATGAAAATTAGACTTCATTATAAAACTTGTCTCTTTCTCTTCAACTCACAACGCATCTTTCTAAACCAGTATTATTTTTTCTTCAGGTTGACAGTGTTCACATCACTTGCTTTGCTCCGATGGAGGTGTATGGGCAAGGGGCTATTGTCTGATGTGTGGTCTCCCAGGTAGGGTTTTCACAGCTTGGTTTATTTGTTCTGGCTTTGTGGTATTGGTTGTAACAGCTATTTCATGCAACTGTGGGATTCGGCTTGGACTTTCAGATGGCTCTTTATGGTCTTCTAGCTGGATTTGTTTTATGGTTTTTATACAGCTGTGGTGGATCTGTTTGCTGTTGTCTATCATGCACTGTTCATGGGCTGCTGTGGGTTTTGCATGGGTTGGTTCAGCTGCTCTTTTTGGTTCATGTGCACTGTTAACGTCTGTAGGGGACTGAGTTGTTTGTGCTATTTTTTGCTACTACAAATAGCTTGCTATGGTGTTTTTTGGGTTTTTTTTTATGTTTGTCTTTGAGTCCTACGTGACTTCATTGTACAATTTGCGGGTGATTACCCTTGTATATCTGTTCTTTTTAATATACTTTACCTTCCGAAAAAATAATATGACACCTATAAGACAACAAAGAGGATACAAAATATTTAAAAGTTGTGTTGGAAGTGTTAAAATAATAAAATTTCAAGTTCCAAGAATAAGATGAGCATTATTGCAATTAACAAAAACTAGTGAAGATCTTAAAATAAGAAGTGAAACTAATTGTTTAGCAATATATGAGATTGAGAATTTTGAGTTCTTATTAGGCATGACTATTTGGTATGATATTTTATTTTTCGTTAACTTAATAAATATTTACAATCAAAAAACATACATATTGATATTGTTATAGATCAATTAAAATGTCTCATTTTTTTTTCTGAAAAATATAAAGAAAGTGGATTTACAACTGTTATGATTTCATATAAAGAAATTGCATGTGAAATGGGTATAGAACTTATATTTCGTGAAAAACGTAAAGTTCGTACAAAAAATAATAATTTGATAAAAATGTTGATGATGAGGTAACACAATCTATTGAAAAATCTTTTAGAATTGATTATTTTATATATATAATTGATCAAACTATTTCTTCACTAAAGAGTAGATTTGAACAATTATAAAAGTACGAACATATTTTTGTTTTTTATTTAACTTAGAAAAATTAAAATCATTGACCAATGATAGTTTAAAACAATATTGTTTGGATATCGAATGTTTCTTAAAACACGAATTTTTTTCGATATTAATGACTTAGATTTATTTTTAGAATTAAATATTTTAAAAGAAATTTTACAAACAAAAAAAAGTACTGCAATTGAGATACTAAATTATATATAAAAGTTAAATTCTTTTCCAAATGCATGAATTGCTTATAAATATTATTAATTATTCCTGTAACAGTTACTTATGCAGAAAGAAACTTTTCAAAATTAAAATTGATAAAATCTTACTTAAGATCGACTATATCATAAAAAAGATTAATTGAATTAGCGATACTGTCAATTGAAAAAGATATGATAGCAAAACTTAAATATAAAAACTTAATTAATACTTTTGCAACTCAAAAACCAAGAAAAATTAATTTTAAATAAAAAATATTAATACTAAACATAGAAGACCTCATTTAGAAGAATCACTTTAGACCTCAAATTATCTTGAACCACCCCTAATCAAACGTGGCTGAATGAGAGATGGGTTTCACACATAAATAATGAGTCTCACATGAGTACACGATAAGTGATATATCATTGAGTGAAAAAGTATTAAAGTGTATCTCAAAATCAGATTTGTTTCACACTCGGAATTCACAAAATCCATCTTTCTTAGCCTTATTTGAATTGCACTTGAATCAATCAATACAAATAAAGGGGATAGAGAAAGAAGAAAAAAAAAAACAAAACAAAATGACCCAGACAGTGGAAATAAAAAATCCTCACCATGGAGCTAACAAAAAACATTGCCCTCACAGACCCGGTTTGTAACTTATGCCTGTCATTGGGATCCATTTGTTCCCATTGAGGAAAGATTTGACAGTAAACTTCCTAGCTTGTGTACTAGTAATGTTTCTCAATCCCTTCCATTTAACCCTATTTTTCGTCGAAGAACCCAACCCGAAATTCTGGAATTCAGCATAAAATATGGTGTCGGGTGCTGTCGAGCCGACCCACGGTAACCACCCTTTTGGATCAATCAAGCTACCCATCATCGTGTTGATGTACACGGTGGTGGAGTAGTTCTTCCATGGCCGGCCAAGGAAGGTTTGGACCGAGGATAGGTTTCCTAAAGGCCCAATTGTGCAGTTTTGAATAGAGATACCTGTTGAAAAACTTATATCAAATGTATGAATTTCAATCATCTAATGTAATACAAAAGGAAATATTAACATGAGAATATATACATAACATGCAAAAACTTTCCTAAGTTTTAATTGATATCACTATTCGAAGATTAAATTCAAATGCTCACGAGGAGTTGGTATTTAAGAGGCATGTATAAAATGTGCTAAAATAGTTATGTTTCTCCGTTAAGTGATGATTTTAATAACTATCAGGGATTTCAAATTTCAAAAGGTAACACATAAAAAAAGGAAAGAGCGAGATTGAGCTTTTTGTTGTTCTCGTGAAGCGATGATCATTCGCTTGGTGAATGAAGTGGGTCAACCTCTTTTTTGGCTAATTCTGATACTCACAACAACATATTCTCTGGGTTCATGCAGACTAGGAGGAAGGAGTAAACATGACTCTAATCGAAAAAATTGGAAAGTACACTTTAAAAACTAAACAAGATACTAGTAAGATAGATACCTTTAAGTTGTGTTGCCAGATTTTATAGGCCTATTTAAACCTGTTAGAATAGATGACTCATATTTAATATATGAAGAGGTACACCAAGTTCGAATATAACGGGCCAGTTGTCGGAGAGCAGCAAAGTGCCTTTTGGATTTGCCCTAATTAGGGTTGTAACTTATACATATTAAGTTGTAACCTTATTTCAGTATGGGTTAAAAACAAGGCAACCGCTCTCTTGTAGATATAGGCAAATTGCCGAACAACATAAAATTCTTGTGTTCATTTTCTAATTTTTCTGTTTCTTTAATTGTTCATTGGACACAAACCACAACAATACCATTCTATAGAAGACTAGAAGTTATTGAGTCATAAAAAGCATAACCATCTACTCATAAATAAAATTCAAGTGATGGTCCATCAAAATTAGAATAATGAAAATTCATTCCAATGTACCATACATACCAGTGTTTTGATTAGGATCGATCTTGCCTTGAGCTGTAATGGTGTTTTGCTGGCCAGGAATGGGGACTTTAGGGAGAATGTTACAGTTTTGGAAGACGACGGCCGAGTTTCCGAAAATAAAATCAACTGTTCCATAGATGTTGCATTCACTATAGAACTGCCGGTTAGAAAGAGTGTAGAGAGTGTCTTGGAAAGCTTCCACGCGACACCGGTAGAACACCGACAGGTCGGAAGTTGACATCAAGGCAACAGCCTGCTGCTTGATTGCACCAGCAATGTTAAGAAATCCCATGTCACGAGCGATAAATCCTTGACCAAACACAGCTGAATTGGAAGAAACAGAAACCAACACAAATGAAAAACCTTACCTTAATGTTTGGCTTCATCTTATGAAGATTTATGATGAAAAAAAATTTATTCATGGAATTTATGAAATTTTTTATTCTAATATTAATGAACTACCACTAATCCCGTGCCTAGAGACACTATCCAATATAAAAAATCGAACAATGGTCATGCAACATATATATTATAAATACCAATTTATTTATTTTTAGTTACAAATTTAAAATTAAAGTGCAGAGATATACATGTGTGAATTAGTAGGGTCGTTTGGCATTAAGGAAAAATGTGCTTGTTGAGTTGTTTGATATTGAGAAAAAAAAAATTAGAACGATTTTTGTATCATTGAATTAAAGTAGATGTAAGTTGTATTAATCTTAACCGTTGTTTTGTTTTCGTAAGTTGACCTATAATATTAGATAGATTTTTCTCTATTAAGATGTAAATTTGAATTACATTTCATTAGCGATTATCAGATATTTTGGTTTGTTGTATGATTTTATTTTATTTTTATGTTACTATGGTTCAATAAATAGGAATATAATTGAATAAATAAATATAGGTTTTACCGCGGAAATATTTTTGCGGGATAATTTTTTACTTAGGAAAATATTTCTTTAATAAAAGATAAGTTTTTTTTCGAGGAAAAATTTTAGCGGTTGGTACAAGTTTGAATTTTACCAAGAAAAATATTCATTGGATGATATTTTCCTCTCGTGATTTTTGTTATTTTTCTCGACCACCTAAAAATAATTAACAGCAAAATAAATAAAAAAAACTCACTATTGAAAATTTTCTTAGGTAAAATCTAATATTGAATATAGCAAAGAGGCATGAAGATATTTACCAAATGTTGCAGTTGAAAATGTTGGAGTTCCATCCACAAAGTTTAGGCTGCCAGAAACAACAGTGGCATTCATTCCATCCCCAATCACCATGACATTCCACTTGGTTTTCTCAACCCTAACATTCTCATTATAAACCCCCTTCTTCACGTAGATCACAAATCTCTTCGTGCTCGTATCGGGAGCCGCCTTCATGGCGGCACCAATCGTCGTATACTTCCCGGAATCATCCTTAGCCACCACAACATCGGCCTTGATTGTCGTATTTGTACTCTGAATCAGCTTCCGATCTCTCGGAGATAACCAATTTGGCATTTCGCTTACCCCAATATACTTACGTTTGATAAACAGCCGTTTGGGCCTGGTCACTACGTCCTCGTGGAGGTACCCTTTCTCCCGAAGAGGTAAACTCAGCAATTGTCGTTCCTTCAAAGAAGATGCAATATTCAAAAAAGTGTTTAAGAGGGCGAGGCTGTTGCTAGTGAACTCAGTGGAGTTTTTGAGGTTCTGGAAAACACTGATTTGTAGTGCATTTGTCGTGTTATCGAAGCCATCTATGCATGTTTGTTGGTAAGTGCCTGCGGCGCTTAGCCAAGTTTCGAGATCATCCACAGCATCAAGCAATGAGGCATTGTCAGTAGCCAAGGAAATATTAAGATGATCCAGAGCAAGTCCCAAAAGTTCTTGACAACTTTCGAGAGCTGCAATGGCCATTTTATCGGTGATTTCTTTGTATCCTTCGTTTTCTGAGAAGTACTGGACGACTCTCAATAGTTCATTTCTAGCTACTTGGACCGATAATTTGTAGATCTCTTCGGGCTGAACCTGGCTAGAATTAACCAGAGGGGCGAGGCTAGTGTAACACGGACCAGGGTATAAGGTCGTGTCACACGCCGCTTTAATTGAAGCGGAGATGAGCGCAGCTCCGCTTCTGGAACTGCTGTCTTTGGCCTGAGAAGTTCCAACTACGGCAGCCACTATAACACCAATAAGAATGATTGAAGATAAAGCGATTATGACGATTCTCTTTCGGGTCTTTTGACAAGATTTGAGCCTCTCTTGATCGGGTTCGTCGAGTTTCCCATAGGATTTGAGAGAAGCCATGTTTGACACTTGAGTTTTCTTGTGTTTGACACTTGAGTTTTCTTGTGTAGTGAAAATGAGGATGTTTAAGTAGGAAGACATGTATGCATGAAGAGATTTTTTAAGAGAAACTTGGCTTTACGTGCGAGGCACTACCCTTAGGACGTGACGACGTTATTCAAAGTCGAAGTGCCTCTCGTGTTACTGTATAATTAGATTGCCCATAAGGTCAACTGATCCAACCACACTACATGGGGGTTAGCTGGTCGGATTCGGATCAAATTAAAGGGCGCCCGTGAAAGTTTGGGGTCTATAGCGAGAACTAAAAACAAGACTTTTATTTTTAAAAATAATATTTTATTTAAAATTTATCCTTCTCGGTTTTTGAGATGTCCATTGTCCAAGTTTAAAATGATAATGCTAATAGAGAATTATAGGCTTTATAAATTTTGTAGTACATAAAAACAACAAATAAAAAAACAAAGGGAGGCAGCCAAAATAAATAAATAAATAAAATAAGGGTAAATTATATTTAGACCCTCTGAAGTTTGTCACTAATACACAGAGACCCCCTCAGGTATGGTAATTTACACTAACACCGCCTCTCAACAACGTTTTGCAAACGACACCAACGAAAAGACTGAAAGACTTACTAACAATAACCCAAACAAACTTATTCTTGAACAAACTTATTCCAACCATAGAATTGCCCCAATCCCTATCCAAACAACCTTACACCTATAAATAACCGCACCACTTTCTCAACCCTTCATCTTCCTTAAAACCACATTCCCACCTTCAACCGACCACCATGCACATTCACCTGCCACCAACCACTCCATCAACTCCACCAGTGAATCAACCCTCCATCCTCCATCCCCAAGTGCCTACCCCAACCGTACCTAGCTGCCAACACCCGATAAAACCCACCCCCTATCGTCTTCTTTCTCTCCTGCTTTTCCTCTCTCTCCATCTCTCATGATCTTTCACACATGCTCAAACGCACGCACACAGTAGTCCACACTCACACAAAAGTAGCTCACCTTCTATTTTGCATCATCTCTTTGATTTCTTTGTTGTATCACAAACAGAAACACAATTTTAGGTCATTGAAATTACTGAAGTAAAATTGAAGGCAACAATTGTTGATTTGAATTTGAAGGTTTATCTCATTGCTAGTTGTGTATAACAGTGATGGTGTTGCCAATTTGGTGGGGTTTGATGTTGTATTTTTGATTGGTGGGTTGAGGTTGGATGCTTACCGGTAGTTGTTGGTGTTGTGGTTTAGGTGGGTATGGGTGTGGTAATGGTGTTCAATGGCTGAGGTGGGTCATGGTGATTCCATGGTTGTGTGGGAGGGAGGGGGTCGGTGCTGTAGGAGTGAAGGGTCTGATTCTTTGGCTGCAATCGATAGGTATCAAAAGGAGTGGTGTGTTTGGGTATTGAAGTTCAGTGCATCTTGGTTTTTGTCATTCTTTAGCAGGATAAGGAAGAAGGGAGGGAGTGGGCAAGGTGGGAGAGTTTATCTGGTGAGTTGCAGGATGCACAAGGTTGAAGAAGGGGGTATTTTTTAATAAATCAGTATAATTCGTGGGGTATTTGAGGAAATGCATAAATTTTAGACTTTATTGGCTTTTGGTAATTTACTGATGGTTATTTAGGGGTAGTTTAGGAATTTTATGATGAAAATATTCTCATGTCATTGAGATTGGACGGTGATTTAGACAGATTTTAACTTTGAGTAATGTTACGTGGACTTAAAAATTGATTTGATAATCTTAACCATTAAATAGGTAATAGGTCCCAATAAATGTTGGGACTTACAATAAAATCAATGGTTGGAATTATCAAGTTAATTTTTTAAGGGGCTGACTATGTTATTTCTCATACCTAAAGGGGTGAGTGTGTATTAGTGACAAACTTTCGAGGGTCTAAATGTAACTTATTCAAAAACTAAAGGCAAAGGAGTAATTGTGAGAAAATGTTGAAAATTTTACTTTTTACCATTATTTTTTCTTTTGTTTTTTTTTAATTTTTTTAATGATTTTTTTGGTGTCATGGAATGGACAAATATTCCCAAACTATTCAATTTAAATCTATGATCCTCTGGGTGTCCAGTTGAGTGGAGATGGGAGCTAATGGCGCCTTGAGCTCTGTGTCTATGTATGTGTGTCAGAGACTGGTGATGGGGGGGCTTCTCGGATTGTGGGGAGTTAGAGGTGGGGGAGGAGAAGAAGATGAAAGAGGGGAAAAAAGGGCTTACCTGGATGTCGTCGGAGCAGTGATCGCGTCTGTGGCGGTCGGTGACGGCGCACACAACAGGGCGATAGCTGGTGGTGAAGAAGGAAAAGTCGTGACCGAGAGGAACAGTGAAGACCGGCCTGCGCTTGAGTTTGGACTTTTAAAATAGAGCATTGGATCAAAAATTTCGTATTAAAACAACCCAAACATTATGTAGATTGAAATTAAGGATAAAAATTTTATTTTGATGAATTATTTTGAATTTTTCAGCCACATAAACAGAAAATTTTTAAAAATAAAATAAAAATCTGAAAATTTATTTCTAAAATATTATGTAACATTGGTCGGAATATACTGAAACTATTTTGAGATACCTCGAAACATATATGCTTGGATATAAAATATCAAATTATAGAAATATTTAGTATATTGACACCAGGTATCCGAAATTTATGGAGGAGGTGCCAAATGATAGAATATGAAGAAAGGCAGAAGATAATACGGCAAATAATTGTCGACATGAGAATAATGACTATAACAGAGCATGTGGTGGATAAGATGAAGATACACCTAAACTCTCAAAAGACTCACACAATTTTATTTTTATTTTTGGGGGGGGGAGAAGTGAGGAGGGAGACTTGAACTCTTAACCTAAAAAAGATAAATGTCTTCATAAGATAAAGAGTACTATTAAACCAAAGGCCTGAATTTTTTGACAAGGATAATTGATTTAAATTCTTTCTCGCTGTGATTTCTCGAATGCTATAAAAATATTCTTACGCTGCAATTAAATCAAATCAACAAAATCAAAATTTCACTACTTCAAAAAAAAAATTAGCTGACCTTTTTCTGTTTTGATGTCCATTTTACACTATTCAAGTATTCAAAAAAAATATGAACAATAGCAAGAGGAAAGTGAATGCAAATAAGAAAAAAAATTATAGTTAGTTTTTTTTTTTTTTTGTGTGTGCAATTAGTTTCACTTATTTTTTTTATTTGTCATTGTTATTTTTTTATTGGTAATTAACTTGAATTTGAATTTTTGTTATTTTTTTTATTGGTGATTAGCTTGACTTTGAATGTCTATAACCTGAGAATTTTTTTTTAACACTTAAATATTTTCTCATCTATAAAATCATACAAATTTTTTGGGGGTGTTTGGGTTGATGGATAAACTTGGATAACTAATGTTGGATTAGATAAAAAAATTATGGGGCTCAGTTATCCTTGGTTTGACAAGACATCTGAAGGCTGGACAATTGTTGATATTGAAAAACTCGATCCATAATTATTGATCGAGTGGATAAACATTTATCTCATCTCAAGTGGATAAACAAATCTCACCAAAACTTTGGGATTAAGCAACATCTGATAGGATACACAAGTGTTTTTACCAATACACTATTAACAAAGTAGGGTTTTTTTATCCTATCTTCCCCCTTTTCCTTGGTCCCCATCTTCAAACGGCACCAAATCCTCTCCATTGGCAAGGTAAGCTTTCTCTCTCTCTCTCTCTCTCTATATGTGTGTGTGTGTCGCAAATTTTATCAATTGAGAGATGTTGGTCTATATCGGTGTATCGATTTGTGTCCTGCTGTGGGTTCATTGGCTAGGTGTCACTCTTTGTCTCTGTATCTCTCAGTATGTGTAGCTTTGTATGGGCGTATGTTGGGCATTTTTTTGTAAAATAGGTTTTCTACTTCACTCTTCCCCAACATGAGTCTCTCATTCTATCGCATTTTCTGGTTGTCTCTTTCTATATCTATGTATACGTTCTCTTTGTAGCCCATAGTTGATATTGTGTTACCCAGCAAAAATTGTAAGAATACTGCTTAATACAGACACACAACAGAGAGTAATGTGTTACCTAACACACACATACATGAATAAAGTTGGATACCCCCTATATTCTGCGTCTCAGGGTGTGTTTCAATGTGTCTCTATGTGTGTGTGTGGGGGATATAATTAGTGTCATCTTTCTCCCTCTTGTGTGTCTCTATTGCTGTGTGTATGTTATTGTGTGTGAGAAGAGGTAGAAGTGACACATTAAACATACACCCACACAAAAACAAACACAGCGCAATAGAGACACACAAGAGGGAGAAAGATGACACTAACTATAAAAGCCCAAACGAAATTTTGATGCAATGCTTTATTTTAAAAGCCCAAACTCAAGCGCAGGCTGGTCTTCACTATTCCCCTCGATCACGACTTTTACTTCCTCACCACCACCAATCGCCGTGCTGTTTGCGCCGTCACCGACCGGCACAGACGCGATCACTGCTCCGACGACATCCAGGTAAGCCCCTTTTTTCCCCTCTTTCATCTTCTGACTTCTTCTCCTCCCCCACCTCTAAGTCACCACAATCCGAGAAGCCTCCATCACCAGTCTCCGACACACATACATAGACACAGAGCTCACGGCGCCATTAGCTACCATCTCCACTCAACTGAACACCCGCCAGCACAAGTACGCAACACTAGTTGGAGAATTTGCATTTCCAGTTCCGACAACCCGGACATTACAGAATCCAAAAATCCCCAGAAATTCGAACCCCATTTCCTTTGTGGGTCTGTGGACCCGAAGGTTGTAAAATCTTCGCCACTAATTATTGATCCTCATTTTTGAGTTTATGAACAGATAATGGATTTGGGTAGAGAAGTCGGGTGGGTCTTGTGATTGTTGTTGATGTTTGATTAATGAATGAGCATACGTTCGGTGTTTCTTAGTGTGCTAGTATGTGAATTTAGGACATCTTAAAGTCGGATTGTTACATCTTTTCTACAGTAATCTAAAGGCTATGCTAGCAAGTCCAAAAAATAGATGTTCAGAACTGATATTCTGTAAGTTTTTTGGTGCATATTCAAATCAAACAAGTTTGTGTTCTTTATATCCATCCACTTTCCCAATCCTGGGTAAGCCCTGTCTTTGTCTTTTTGGTTCTTGGATCAAAACCTGTTTTTGTGGATGCTATTTTTACTACAGCCAACATATATCTAAGTTTGCATTTTTATTCTTAAAATTGAAAAGATTACCTAGAGCTTTGGTGTGTTTGACTTCTTTATGTTATACATACGATTATTGTTTCATTTCCCAGTTAAGCTACATGTCTATGTACTGAGGAGCTGTTCATTTTCCATATGGGTGCCCAAATGTATGTTTACTTCCAGTTTGATTCACTTGATTTTTTTCTTAGTATAGCTCTCAGTAACGATTACCCATTACATTTTTATTATTTAATTGAAGGTGGTGATGGACTGTCAACTTCTTTCTTTTAATCGGGGCAGTGGTTTATCTAAATCTTACCAGATTTGTCATTTCCAGAAAATTGGTTCTAGGAAAAACATACCTTGTGGGTCTTGTTATCTGGTAGCAGGTATATCATTTCATCACTTGGTTTAACAATATTAGACATTACTTTATGCTTTTTTTTTTCATGCAATATGTTGCAAATGTTTTAAAATTAGGATGTTATCGAGGATATCTGACTTATATATGCATTGTTTACCACTATCTTTTGTATTATCATGCCGTGGTATTGTTTTTTTCAGTTGGATTGGAGGGTTTTTTTGGATGAAGTAAATTAAAGCAAGTTGGTTGTACTGCCTATCAGAGCTAAAAGACTATGATTCCAAAGTTGATATGTAGTGCATGATTCATGAATTGTTAAGCATCTTACTTTTATGCTGGTGTAAGCGCAACTGTTCCAAAATTTACCTTTGAGAATTTGTTGGGTAAGAAAAAATGGATGGATGGAATAAGAGTTGATCCCAAGGTATGGTGTGGCCTGCCGTTATCAAGGTTAGAAGTATCGGCCGAGTCGTATCCGCCTCAGCCATCACCGATCTGATACCGCTACACGGTACGCGAATAACATGAGACTCAAGCGAATCGGCATTGATTGGGTTACGACTCAGAGATATCGGTTGAAATCGGAGTCAAATCGTTTGAGTCAGACCGACTCATCAACACATCCATGTAAAAAACCAGAAAAAAGAGAAGGGGAGGAGAAGAAAACTAATTCCACATGCAGATTCACGGACCCAAAGATGCAAAAACTAAAGTAGAAGAAATCAACAAACCCTAAAACAAAAATTGAAAGGATTTGTAGAAATACCTGTAGATCCTTTACATACAGAGAACCATATCCAGTCCAGTCCACACAAAGTCTTCCTCTCTCAGTCTTTATCCCTCTGTCAGTCTTTCTTTCTTGCTCTCTCGTTTTACCCCTCTCTCTCTTTCTCTTCGTTCATCGTCGCCTGAGTAAGAGCGACTATAGAAGTGTAGATCCTGTACATATGTTTTTTTCTTTTTTTTTTTTGGTTTAGTTAGAAAATTTATATTATATTAATTACACCTACAACCCCTCTTTTTTCTTTCTCTCTGTCAAATGCTAAAAGGACTAAAAAAATATATATATTTTTTGGTTTTTTATTTTGTCCCTCACCAATGGTCCTAAATGCTTGTCCAAACTGGGAGCAAAATATTGCACATGTACCAAATGCTTTTGCATGTGTTTCCAATGCACATTACACATAAATGATGAGAAATGTTTTTCGATAGTGCCTTTATTATTTTTTTTTTGTAATGATTAATGTGTTAAATAATGTATTTTGGGGATATGATGCATGAATGATGATATTTACATTTATTACAATTTTTCTTGATTTTTTCAAAAAATTTTGAGCCTTCTACGTACGCCGTGATCAAAATGTCTCAGTAGCCTCCAAGTCGTGGTACGATACCGTGACTTTGAACCATGATCGTTATGGTCTATGTTCACAAAAAGTAAGAGCACATGGGTGTCTTTCTTGTTTTAGAGTTACTCTGCTTCACCAAAACTAGTAAATTGATAAAAGAGAGATAGGAAAGTACGATAGGGAACCAATAAAATCAGGATTCTTGATCATTGGGTTCAAGGGTATGATTAGTGCTTCCACATGACTCGCTCATTTGTTTGTCTTTTACTTATATTTAGCTTATTAGGGATTCTCTTTTCTTCTTGCTTTACGTAATGATTGTGAATTCCAAGTCCTCTCATGTGGTCCCTTTATTCATCTGTTATTATAATCTCTTTTTTATCATAAATGGATAAAAAAAGGAAAATTCAGGAATATTTATTGAATCAATCTGAAGAACCACTCCAATCAAGTTGACATGTTACTTCTATGAATCCTTTGAGTCATACCTATGATAGTGCTTGTGCATCTGTAATCAAGCTTTATACCTTTTTACTGCTAGTTCAACTTGAAGTGTGGTTTTACTAATTATCTTACTGGTCACAGAATCTTTTACTACGCGAACAATAGCATTACTTATGGATGATTAAGTATGACAGTTATATTGATATTTAGGTACTCCCAAAACTTTACAATTTTCTACTTTTGATATGTATAACTACATTTTTTTCAATGATTCTGTGACGTTGCTCTTCCCCTTTCATTTTTCTTTTAAAATTGGAAAGTTTTAATATTTTAGATATATGCTTAGCTTGCTCAAGCTCTAAAACACAAAATTCAGGTTGGTAGGTTGACTAGTGTTTTGGAGCTATTGTATATCATGTCCATGAAAATAAAAAAATATTCCTTCAATTACAGAAAACAATTTGAGCCTAAAAATTTAAGAAATTGCTTTAGAGTCAATGGCAAAGTACACAATTGTACTGGTGTTTCAACAAGTTACAAGTAGGGTCTCATCTCATTTGCCACAAAGGTTAGTCTCTTATTGTTTTTATCACTAAGAACATGTGTAAAGGAGAACCATGCAAAGTGAAATTTTGAGACAAATTTTCAGCATTACATTAGTTTTTGCTTCCATAGGAAAAGTAAGAGGCTGGTTGGTTCTATTTTGAAACATGTCAAGTTATATTTAAACCAATTTACACTGCCTGGGGCTTGTTCCGGCCAAAATTATGGTTTTAAGCTTTCTTTCAGATGTTTCTTAGCCTCTTAACACAATTACCTGTAAGGAGGCTTTGTGAGGATGATTGCAGTTAATCAGCTTCAGCTAATAACCAATACTCCTATTTGTGATTTAGGAAATATTCTAATACATATGAAAGTTTCTAATCTGGGAACAGTGCTAACTCTTGTTAAGGGCTCTGCTAGTGCTTCTTAACTTATCTTCCTCAAAGTTAAAATGTGGCTAATCTCATTTACAAGAATTCCTGGATCTCTGACAAACTCATTGTATACAATAAATTTTGGCAGGAAAAAATTAGTTTTGTATTAGAGGTAAATAATTAAATGAGATAAAAATGGAGAAAGTGGGATGAATAGACTCAAAGGAGTTCATATATAGTTCTAGAAGCACATCAACCTGGAGCTGCAATATATGAAGATTCCTCCAATGGATTTATATTTGTGCTCTCACAGTTTGACTTTATTTGAAGAAAGTGAGTAGAAGAACAACACCTCAATTGAATCGATGGAGAATCATTATGTTTTTTGTTCTTCTCGACAGTCTTACTCCTACCCTAAGAAGTAAAAACTTTTTGATGGTTGTCTCAGGATCACCTCGTAAGCCTATTGGATGCTCAATGAAGTCTTATAGGCTATCGGAACTTACTCAGCCTGAGGTTGATGGCCTCAAGGCTCGCCCTCGTATTGATTTTTCTTCCATTTTCAGTGTGGTGAGCCTTTATGTTTCTCCATAGGGAAAACTTTTGGTCTTTTAAGACTTTCAAAGTATGTTCATTGTCGTTTGTCTCAAACTTTGACTTGGTATATTGATAATTATTGTGGTGTTCATACCGTTTCAGGTTCAACCCATTGTTGATGATGTCCGCAATAGAGGCGATGCATCTGTTAAAGAGTTGGTGCTTCCTTTCTTTCAATTTCATATCTTTTTTTTTCCCATAATCCATTAAGGTCTTTGGGATGAGGATTGTTTTGATACGCTTCTTAGCTCCTGCAATGGTGAGGCTCACTCTGAAATGGTGCTTATATTTCTTTACAGTTATACTATGCGATTTGACAAAGTTGAACTTGACAAGATAGTCGAACATGTCAATGAACTTCCAGATCCAGAGGTCCTTCTTTAATTATTTGAGTACTGTTTGAAATATAAATCAGCATAAGATCAGAAATTCCTTTGATTTCAGATGTTAATATTTCTAGCCTGAATCAAGATGAGGAATTCATTTGATATTCAGCTGTTGATAGTTTTAGTTTGAATAAATTGATTTTGAAAATGACTTATCTGCAGTTTGCTTTCTTAGTTGTTGAAAAATGTGAGCTGTTTCCTTAATTCAGCTTGATGCAACTGTTCAAGAAGCTTTTGATGTGGCATACAGCAACATATATGCATTTCATTCTGCACAAAAATCAGTTGAGCAAAGTGTGGAGAACATGAAAGTAAGTAATATAACATTGCTTAAACCTTCTCCCTGTTTTATCGCCCATCTGACGTTGGTTCTTTTGTTATTTCTATTTGTTCAGGGTGTTAGGTGCAAACGAGTGGCAAGGGGCATTGCTTCTGTAGGTCTTTATGTTCCTGGGGGAACTGCTGTTTTACCTTCAACAGCTCTGATGCTTTCAGTTGTATGGTGATTGAGTTTAATGTTTAAGTTGCTTTTCTGGGCCAAGAAATTATATTCTTTATGTCATATGATTGACATCTAGTTTGTCATGTTAACCAGCCTGCACAGATTGCTGGGTGTAAAACTATTGTGCTTGCAACTCCTCCCAGTCGCGATGGAAGCATCTGCAAGGTACTTATTTCCATCTTGATGAGGTATTTTATTATGCTATTACCGAACAGGAACTACTGAATTGTCTCATATAGGAAGTCCAGCAGCATCTGTAATGTGCTTATTTTCATCTCAATGATATACTTTGTTGTGCTGTTATTTAACTAGAACTATTGAATGCTGTTGCATAGGAAGTGCTTTATTGTGCTAAGAAAGCTGGTGTGACACACATTCTTAAAGCTGGAGGCGCGCAGGTAATAAAGCATTATAAATAAATTCAACATGTATATTTAGGGCTACATTTTGCCAGCCTGTTCATATGTTCAGTTTTTAATTTTTTTGTCTTAACATTTTGATATTGTTGAACTTTTGCAGGCAATTTCTGCGATGGCGTGGGGGACAGCATCTTGCCCTAAGGTAGCATTTTTTATAGGATAATCTCCCAACCTTGTTATTATATTACAGAAGTAAGCAGTAGTTTTTCATTTTGTTGGCCTGTACGTGTATGAGCTTGTGTAGTTCAGATTAAAGAAGGTTCTAACATGAATTTCCATTCTGAAAGAAACTTCACACATCAATAGAGTTGATTTGTATGAAACCCTTCCTCTAATGATGTTATGCATTTTCTCATCTTACAGTTGGATTTTTGGTGATTGGCTTGTTTTTATCTTACAGTACCGGTCATAGGGTTTAGCATCATGAAGTCATGATCATTATGTGCTTACATCATAACCTTCACATTGATGATCTGTCAAGAGAAGAGCTGCATAATTTGATTCCAACATATAAAAATCAAGTCTGATATATTTCTTGAGGGTCTCATGGAGATTCAGTTCTCCCACATTGGAGCCATTTATAAGTTGTCCTTGACCCTTAATCTGATTTGATGCAAAAAAAATTCCTGGATGGGTAGTTGCTGGCAGAATAGGGTCTGTGTGATCCTTTCCTGATGCCAATTGAATCTATGTGTTCCTTAATGTCGGAGAATTTACACCCAATATATGTCGGTCCAGAATAAAGAGAGTCCAAAATGATCAGCTTAAGTCCAACACCCAAGAGGAGGTCCTTTTAAGTGTCTATACTCCTGTGGGGAGTCAATTAATGGATGCTTCAAGTCAGTTGAATGTGAGAATTAAATGTGGCTAGGAACAAGGGACCATCTCACAAAATCAACAATCAATTACCCCCCATCTATCCACACTCCAACAGTTACATTAGGCCTTCTGCTTATAAAAGGAAGCAATACTGCACGAGCAATGCACTCAATATCCCCACACAACACATGCAAAAGCATAGGAGCTAAATGATTTCTTTCATTCCTATGCCTCACACAATCTGATTTGTGCATCATGAGCCCTGGGCTGGCACCACACTGATGTTCACTTGACCTCCAAGTCTCTTTTCAATTATTTATTCAAATCATCACAAGTCTCTGGTTGACAACCTAGTTTTTATATCAACAGTTTGGTGCTGTTTGTAGGGACATTTGTGTTCTCCGCTGAAGTTGAACTGAAAACAAGCTTGGTTTACTCTCTATGGTCATTGAGACCAGATCAATGAAAAACAAACGTAATTACCAGACGGCTCCCCTCGTTGGTTTGCAACTTGAGAATAAGCCCTAACAGCCAGAAATGCAACACTAGGTCCTTGAAAATACAGCTTCAAGCCTAATTCAGATGGTGCATCTAATTCTATAGCAGAATCAACTACTACTATAGCAGATGCCACAATAATCACCACCACTACCATCGTTGCATTTTTTTTCCCACAGCCTGTCATAATGACAGTAAGGAGGGAAAAACCTCCTCGGGAAGTAGGAAGCCAAAAAGAAAGCCTGGCGGAGATCATGAAGAGGCCAGGTTATGAGAAGGTGACATCAGGGAACAAATATGTGATAAGCCCCTATCACAGAATGGAAAGCTTCAGTAAGTTAGAGCAGCTTAGCTCGATGACGTTTAAGATTGCGGGAGAGGGGTTTGAAATCGCATAGACAGGAGAAATGGGAATGCATCTGTTGGAGAGCGAGCAGAGGAGAGTTGGGCGGGAAAAATAAGCGATTTTTTTTCGTTGGATTGATTTTAGATTGATCCAAACCATGTATTGGGTTGATGGGGGTAAATTTTTCAAATTGTAAGGTATAGTATCATAACTTACGTATTCGTGCATTGTTTTTATTTCCATAATATAAAATAGGAGATTGTACATACTCTCTTCATGTGAGGTAAGACTGACATACGTCTACCACCTTCCCATGGCCTTGCGCACCGGACCATTCTTTTTAGGAATTTATTGTTTGCATATCCGTGTCATGTGTCTGCTCTATTCTTATTGAATGAATATAAACCCTGTATATTACATTGGTGTTAACTCTGTTAAGAGTATTAACATTATTGCAATTAGGTGCTATGTGGCCTTCCTCATTGCAAATATAACATTTGTAAGTCTTTTTCTTAATGTTTGGACTTTTTTCTAGTTTTCCTTTTTCTAATATATGTCTTATTTTTAGAGAAGTTTTTTTTCTTCCATGGTTTCCATTAAAATTTCTTTTTCCTCTGTGATTTCCTTTGTTTAGGTGGATTACATCCAACATTCCAATTTTCTT
Organism: Ilex asprella; assembly: GCA_023539305.1. Taxonomy (NCBI): domain Eukaryota; kingdom Viridiplantae; phylum Streptophyta; class Magnoliopsida; order Aquifoliales; family Aquifoliaceae; genus Ilex; species Ilex asprella. The sequence goes on from CM042191.1 coordinate 9,462,038, forward strand.
GCAAGATTTTATCACTACATTTTTTGCCATAAGCAATGTTGCTTGTTTGGTTTTTTACATGGTTTTTTTTGGCTTTAACAGAGATACAATGATCAGCAGCAAGTCCAAGAATAAAGCTAATCCTGAATCCCAAAGTAGTTTGGCGGGATTCAATCAAATTTAGTTTCAAGAGTAGTTGGTTTAATATTAAACCCAACTGTTTTATGTCGATTGATGATCGAAATCTTGAAGATTCAACACAAATTAGAAGTTTTACCCAAAATCTGGAAATGAAATCTAATTCTTATGACATGACAATTCATTGGAAAATCCTCCATGAATTAACCAAATTGCCACAAACTTCTACAAAAAATCTAAGCAAAGAGATTATAGAAAATTTTGAACCAAGAGCATTTGATACTACGACAATACCTCAGTTAATTAGTTGAAAGATTTAGAAATTCCAAGATAATGGATGATAAATAATGTAACCAAATAATTATCAATAAGGATAACGGGTCCTACTAAAATGCAAGTCTCAGGAAAAAATATATATATTTTAGAGATAAGCGATCTAAAAGTACAAAATTGACAAAATATGTCCAAATTGGGTTCATAAGGATGATTGGGAAATTTTTTTACAACTTGCTCTTAATGAACCTTATAAAGAAGAGTCTGAAGAAACATCAAACTTTGACCCTATTGCTTACAAATTCGTATAAATTCTTGTATTCCTAGGAACTTCGTACTTGAAAGGTAAAAAAAAAGAGAAAGAGATAAATTCAGGCTTTATCATTTTTATATGGGTCGCGAAGAAATTATCTTTTCACCAAGTAATGGAAAGAAAAGATATACTTATGTATTAGGAGAATTTAATTATGCAGGTTATAAAACATATAGTCTTAGTGTTTCAATTGATACTGGCGCCATTACAAGTATATGTAGATGGAATGCCTTATCTCTAGAAAAATGGATGAGCATGAAATGCCGCCCTATGCTAGCTAAAGGTATCAATTGCAATGAAACATTAATTGGATTTAATGCTAAAAAACTAGCAACTGGTTAAATGGAAAACGATTTGTAATGCCAAAATACTTTGTTTTCCTGCAATGCATGGTGACTTTATCCTTGGAAATAATTTAATTGATAATTATTTACCATTGCCTATTTATTCGAAATCTATTGGACTAACCTTAGAAAAAGCTTTAGTTGATATTCCTTTGCTCCCCACACCATCAATATAAATGTGAGAAAGGTTTTCCATCAAGCAAGCGTGGTGAGAAAGGTTTGGCGCCAAGCAGTCGTTGCTGATGATTCTATTTGATGTTTTAGTATTTGTGAAAGCTAATGAGGTGTTCTTTGAGTTGTATGAATTGCTTAATTCTATGAGCAGAAGTGTATGATCTTCTTTGAAAATTAACTTTTCCTATCCTTATGTAGTTCTGTTTATTTCTCAAGTATCTGCTACTGATGTGTGTTGTCATAATATGCAGGTTGACAAGATATTTGGACCTGGAAATCAGTATGTCACAGCTGCAAAAATGATCCTTCAAGTATGCATCACCTTTTCTTCTAATTAACTCTACTTCTTTAACCACCCTTCTGTATCTTTTTATCCAATAAAGGGAAGACCCCACTTTGTCTCTCAAGAGCTGGTGTTAATATTAAGCAGAAACTTGGCACCATATGAGATAACATGTGGTTGGTGTCTGACTCCTTTGACTGCCATATGCAACCCATGGTTGTCCAGTTTCACCATAATTTTTGTACTCTCTTTTATATGTTGTCCCTACAACCTACCACAATCACCCCTGCATCGCAGGATTCACCATGGTTCATCAAGTAATGACTATGTTTGGTGTACAACCAACTGTTGGTTTTCTTTTTTTGACTGAGTTGCTAATCAATGTACTTTCTCAACAGAACAGCGAGGCAATGATTTCGATTGACATGCCAGCTGGACCATCAGAAGTGCTTGTCATTGCTGACAAACATGCTAATTCTGTTCATGTAGCAGCAGATTTGCTTTCCCAGGTGTTTACCTTTTTTTGAGATGGATACTTGTCATAGTGGAAGCAATTCCTATAAATTTACTTCATGATGCCGAGAATGTACTGAAAGAGATAAAGAGGAGTGTCCTTTTTTGTGGTATGCCGGTGATTAAGGTCAAGGTTTAGCACACTCTTGACAAGTTCAGTGACTTCAGTCATATATCAGGGGAGAAAAATCTAAAGTCCAACATGCTTTTTGTCTTTTTTGTCATAAGTTGACCAACACCAGGCATACATTAAGGAAGCAATTTATCTCAAGTTGCTTTCCTATTTGATCTTTCTAGTAATCATATCTTGATTTTCAGGCTGAGCATGGCCCCGATAGCCAAGTTGTTTTAGTAATTGCTGGGGATGGTGTGGATATAAAATCTATTGAGGAGGAAATCAGCAAGCAGTGCCAACGCCTTCCAAGGGGAGAGTTTGCTTCTAAAGCTCTAAGTCACAGTTTCACTGTGTTTGCTCGCGACATGGTTGAGGTCGGCCTTCTTATCCTTGACTGGTCTGCATTGCTCCAATTTCCCTATATGAGAACATTTGCATGCATGCTTGGTACTGCAAAGGACAAAATTCAGTGATGGTTACCAAAGTATGCACTCTGTCTCATGGTTACCAAAGTATGCACTCCGTCTCACTTGGATCCCTATTCTCTTGATTGTGTCATTTTGGTCGTTAAAATTTTAATTTGATTCTTAATGGTGCAATTGAAAATGGCGTTTTGAAATTGCTAGCGGAAGTGGCCACACATGTGTATCATGTGGGTGGACAAGTGGCCACTTCTATTAGCAATTTTAAATTGTCAAATGATTAGACCATAGCAATAGAGCACTGACTCAGTATCCCAAGGTAGGGATCAAAGTCGTAACATTGAGATTTATCTCCTTGGCTCACTAGTAGAGCGTGTGCCACTTACTAGTAGGCATCTATACCCTGAACTGTCCCATTTCTTTTCTTTCCGACCCCAAGGTTATTTTCTCTAACCCTAATGTCTCATTTCCATACACATTTAACTACGCATATTATTCACATAATACATTACACATAACATGTAGCATTTAAAACACATAAAATGTAATGCTCAATGAATGCAATAGTCTAAACCCATACCCCGCAAACCCTATGTAAATCGTATACCTAAGCTTTGATGCCAAGTTACGATGTTCCAAAAATCGGGGTCCTTTATCAACCCGTTAATCACCCATCGACCCGCGGAATGCCCGTGGATACCGTATAACTCGATATCATACCGTTATGCCCTATTTACCAGGGATCCATAATTTAACAAAATTCGAGCAAAGTCTCCTTTGTACGGGGAGCTCTACCCAAAACACAACTTGTGCAATCATACAACATTTAATCACATGACCCATTTGAGGTCTAATATACATCAATTCATACTCCCACATCATGAATTTATGCATCAACCATAGTTAATACAAGTTCGATTACAATCATTTCCATATATTTACATGTCCAAAAACTAACTTAGCAAATGTTTTACAAAAACATAGTGAAACAAATTGGGAACCTGAGAACAAAAATGACAAATCTAAAGAACGAGGACCAAAAAATGCATGTTTTAGGGATCATATTTTTTTTTAACTCCAATACGGATTTCATATGAAAACAGATTAATAAGTGGTGATTTAGGGAAATCTACAATACACTTTTCTGTAGCGACTTTGAATTGTCTCTAAACATTTAGGAGGTTGCTAGTTTGGCAATCATGGCGAATACGGCATTATATTATTGTAAGTTTCTGTACCAAACATTTCCTAAAAGTAGACAAGAAGTTTTAAATCTTAAAGCAGGAAGGCATGTCTTGTTGAATTAGTCTTTTTCACCACATCATGTATAATGGGAATCAAACACCCCAAAACAATCCTCTGCCAGACTTAATTCTCAGCCCCATTCACCAATGTGTACTTCTGTTGGGTTTCATTTGCTTCTTCAAAATCTCTCTTAGGAAATGGTGATGAAAAGCATGAAATTTGTGTCTAGTGTTAGTGGTTCCTACAGTACCTTGGTGGTGTTCCTATGGTGAGCACTCATTCAGGATAATTACAAAAATAAACCTAGAAAAGTTTTACAGAAGAGGAGAAAAAGAAAGAAGTTAAAAAATCACACGAGGCATTTTGGCCATTTCAGATCAAGGCTGCACACTTCAAATAATGGGTTCATATTAAGTACAACTATGAACAGCTGTAATAAACCAATCGAAACCTTGGTTGATCTCTCACAGTACTGATGCAGAAACACATTTTCTGCAGTGACCCGGTCGACAGGATACAGTCCAATCGGCTAGGTGCTAGTCAATTGGTTCACATCCAGTTGACTAGCGTCTTTCTCAGATGTCCCATTTCATTTTAAAAACGGTATTGCAAATTAAATCATCTCAAGTCATATTTGCAGTGTTCAAAACTGTGTGTGTAATTTCCAGAAAAAAAAGCGTGTGTGCACCTGCCATAATCCATTATGTGATTAGATACAAGAATGATTAACAATTTAGCTCAATTTGTTGTTCAAATTTAAAAACAATAGATGGCCTTTCCTAATTCAAGTTTCATTTCAAGAAATTCATACTCAATACATCAAAGCTTAATAAAGAAAGAGGTCATAGGATAGTAAACATTAAGATCGAGGGAACACAACAATACATTGTGGTTCAGCCACCTCCAGCTACTTTTCTATCACTTATGGTTGGATTCACTTTAGTAAAATGGGATTTTTAAAGTATACCCCAACAACCTTGTGGATTACAACTCAAGGCACACACTTATGATTTGATTTCCTTGGCTAACTGACAAGCTATGCACTATCTCAATCCAAACACAATACAATGCTCTCGAAATCAATTACTTATAAGTTCCCTCAGAGAGATGCATTCTAGAATTTGCACTAGACTAAATGTATTATTCCACGCTCTGTGTCTCAAGTACCCACAACAGAAAAAAATATGCCTATCCAAGTGAGTGCGACAACCCCAAAAGCATATGGCTATACTCTCATGGATGGAAGGGTGAGATGAGCAAAAATGCTCCCAAGTCCTTCAATATGTTAGCTTGTGATTATGTGTGAGTTGAAATCCTTTTTCCATCAAAATTCATCTAAAAATTTAAAATGGAGATACATAAGTGAATGTGCAACAGCTAGTTAATGCCTATCCATTGTAAACTGCTGGCATCAGCTCTTTTCAATTTTGCGAGAGCCCATAGTGGCATGCAGATGGAAGAAATCAAGAGGTTGCCATTGAACAAAGGATATGAGATCTAGAAATACAGTGACAATTGTTCTGGTGGAGACTTCCACTGCAACACTAAATTGTGTAGATGCTTATACTATGTTTCCTGTATTCATTTTTCTTTCTTAATTATCTTGTTCCTTATATATAGTACAGGAACACTTGTAGCATTTCCTCCTAAATCTAAACTTGTCATTGGGACTTCCAGGCGATCGCTTTTTCAAATTTATATGCACCTGAGCATCTGATAATCAATGTGAAAGATGCTGAGAAGTGGGAGAGTTTCATCGAGAATGCAGGTATACTGAATTCTGTGTTTTTATTATCCCATCACTTCTGGCCAGTTTTTCTTGAGCATTGTTGACATTTGCATTCAACTCCGAGTGGTTATTGCATTAATCTACTAGGTGAGTATGAAATTTTGAGGAAAAGAAATTTCAATGTATTTTTTGTCCATCAAAAGTTTTGTGACTGCTTTGAGCCAATTTGGTCCAGTTTCGTACCTGTTTCAGTGTGTTTGAAATCATTTGAATTAAACAGGACTCAAAAGGTATATAGACGCTAGCCAATTGAATTAAGAATCTGGTTAAACTTTTCTTATTCTATAATTTAATACTAGTTTATTCGTATAGACTTTTATCTCATTGCTTGATATTGCATGTTAAAATAATTTGTAATTGTGTAAATTTTTTATGTAAAATCTTAAACAAGCAATATGGTTTTGGGATGCAATTACTTGTAGTAATCTTGCATTTTGGCACGGAATTGGACCCATTTGTTACAATACCATGTGTAATTAAGTCCTTAGTAAGACAGATTGATTTGTTTCAAATCAACGTGTTACAATTGCAAGAGACGGGCACAACTAATGTTGTGATAACACCCATGTAGTTGTCGTAGGGCTTTTAATAGAGCAGCATGCACCTGGACCTATGTAGTTTAACTGTAGAACTCGGATCTTGAGGTTTTGCTAGTTTTAAGGTCCAAATAAAATTTGAATAATGCACTCAAATACATGGCTAACATTTTTCTGAAGTCAATATAAATAAATTGTGACATGGCAGCTAGTAAATCCTTTCTGACTATTTACATTCCATTCTTTCCTTAGCATAACCATCATCAATGTTATCTATTCCTTCTCTGCTATAAAAGAATGCGACAACAGTTTGGTTGACATTCCTGGCAGGCTCAGTGTTTTTAGGGCAGTGGACACCCGAAAGTGTGGGAGATTATGCGAGTGGGACGAACCATGTCCTTCCAACCTACGGTTATGCCCGGATGTATGGAGGAGTGTCTTTGGACTCGTTCCTGAAGTACATAACTGTGCAGTCCTTGACAGAGGAAGGACTGAGGAACCTCGGCCCTTATGTGGCAACCATGGCTGAAGTCGAGGGGTTGGAAGCCCATAAGAGAGCGGTAACCCTTAGGCTTCAGGACATTGAAGCCAGAGAGAAGGTTTATCAGATGAGGTGATATTCATCAGCCTGCCCCACTTGTATTTCAATGTAGTTTTGAAGGAAGCCCTTTTAACTGACTGACCCACATAGCAAATAAATTTGTGTAGCATTATGCAAATAGATTATGTTCAACTGAAATGTAGAATTTCGATTTTGAAGGTTTTGCTGGTTGTGAGATAGACTTAAAATTTGAATTATGTTTTTGAATTTGGCAAGATATTTTTCTGTCAATATTGAAAAAATCTGTGACAACCTCTCTCATCTCGATTTATACGATGGGACGAAAATTATATTACAGGTTAATGATATATGCTTATGGTTCTCTGGTTCATATATGTTGCATTGAAAAAAAATCCCCAATCTTCTCCATTGAAAAGAAATTATAAGTGAAATTGTCAATCAACAGAACAAGAAAAAAAAATTTTTTTTTTCTCATTTAGAAGTGTTTCAAAAGTTTTTTTTGTTAGTTTTGGCTCTTTCTCTTACCTTGGATAAATTGAAGAATTATTGGCTATTCCTAAAGGATTCCTTATCCGGCTCATTCAGTGAATGGAGATAGAGATAAAACATATTAGTTAGCCACACTTGGGATCAAAAGCAAACCATGATAAAATGAGGGGAAAAGTTCATTGGGTTACTTACAAAATGTCCTTTTTAATATTGGATAATTTGTAACTCACTCTTTTAGGTTTTAATTTCAACTGATAGTCTTTTTTAAGTTTAAATATTTTGTAATTAACTCTAATAGTTATTTTGAGACAATAAAAATTGACAAAAATCAGACATGTCAAATTCATGTGATCTCCCCTTATTCTTACACTCTTTCATCCTCCCCTATTTTGGATGTTTAACTCTCATTTCTTTCCCTTTTTCGGTGGAAACCTTCCCTTCCTTATGATGAGGAGAAGGCAAAGCTTTCTTATTTCTTAGTCTTGAATTTTTTGTTCCTTATTTTTCAAGGACAATATTAGTAATTCAAAAAAAAATAAGAGAAATAATGTACAAGACGAAAAGGTGTAATAGTTCTTTCAAGTGTTTGGTCACTGTTGTTAATCAATTTAATCCACTTACAACTTCGAGCAAAAAAATTACAGTATTTAAAATTACAGCGAGTTCATTGTAATAAAAGACATAGTTAGAGAGGAACAAATTATAATTAACCCTTTGTTAAAAATCCAATGCATGCAGCCTTCTGATGCCCAATAGAGCTTGAAGCTCAACTTGAAAAAGGTAGTATTTGTAGACACGACACATTAACACGATACAAGATGATTTGTTGTTAGAACTACGACAAATATTAAACTTTATATATGATGTACTTATATACTCAAACTCAGTAGAATACTATTGAAAACTAGCCAACAGAACTAGCCAACAGAACTTGAAGCTTAATTTGAAAAAGGTAGTATTTGTAGACACGACACATTAACACGGTACCGGATGATTTGCTGTTGGAGCTATGGCAAATCTAGCATTTCAACTTTATATGTAGAGATGCGCCTTGCTAACCAAGAAAAGCTGAACAAACTCAACGAAGCAATCTCACCTTACAATTACAAGTACTTGCAAAACAACTATTTTACAAGGCAGCATATGTCAAAAATTTAGCTCAACCATTTCATCATGTAATTTTGACTTCACACATGTATCAACTTACAAGGCAATCAATAACCCCCTCTGAAACAGAAACACTATAAAAGAAATAAAAATTAAAGGTAAAAGAAATCCCCCAAAACTATAAACCAAATGTAAATAAAAAAGGCCACACCAAACTTTACAAGCAAGCTGACAACAATCTGCACCAAATACAGAACTCACAAAGAAAAACAAACCCAAAAAGAATATTTCGAAAGGGGGGACAGTGCGCGGGAAAAAACTGTCGCACTAATATAGTGTCGAGGCCAACACCATCTCATTTCTTGGGAGAAAACAACCCAACATTACTGTACAGTTGATCTATTGTCTTCATTATCCGGTAACAACCAAGAGTATGGTTAGCTTTGTGCTTTCCAAAGAGTGGATTCATCTTTTTCCATAAGCATCTGAAAACATTTGAAGTGAAGAGTTTATAATCCATACTTCTATCTAGTTAATAGGACAATTAAATCTGGAAAAACAAAAAAGCATGCCATAATAGAGAAAACAACAAATATCACCAGCTGTTATCAGAGAAGAATACAATTCTGAAAAATTCTAATTGCAGAATGGAATACATGAACATCACGCAACCCTATTGTTCGACAGGATCAAATATGGAGACACTAAACTAGGGACCATTCTGGTAAGTCACAACATACTCCAGGATAAAAATAAACTTGTGTAAGAATCTCCATTCATAAACTATTATGATGTTTAAAGATGGTTTAATCTCGTACAAACTTTAAACACATTTACATATAGCTTTCTCTTTAAAGATAACTTTAAAACCCTTTTGGTGGTGTTTGTTTGGAAGGATAAGGGTAGATTAGGACAAGTTGGATTGGATTCAAATGCTGGGGGCCCACATATCCCAGCTTTGGATCCAGAAAATGCAATAGGATAAACGTTGGCGGTTGAATTACTCGGCCGTAGGAATTCATGAGCTAATCCCCTCTGAACTGGATAAATGAAACCCATCTGTTATTTGGGATTCATTTACTCGGATGAAGCCATAGATGGAATAACATGTCATTTGACTTTATTGTCCTCAACAGTGAGAACTAAGATTAAAAAAACTTTACCATTTGTTGTCCTCCTCACATCTCCTCACCTGTTCCTCCCCATCAATCACTAGTATTCTCTACCATTTGGGTCTCATTAAAAAAATTTAATTGTTCTTTGGTGTTGCGTCTCATTACATCTTAAATTTTTAAGATCTTAAAAAGTTTATGATCATCCATTTGTTTCTTTATACATGAAATGTAAAAAAATTAACATTTGTATTAAACCAACATATTTTAAATTGCCATGATTTGTGCTAGTAATTCATGCAATAATATTAAAATGTCCTAAAATTCATGGAAAATAAATTGCATTTCGGTCATTGAAAATTTTTAATATGGTTTGGATAACTTTTCCAATTTATTGAAAAAAAAATTAAGTTTTATTTGTTAAACACACAACTTCGGATTTTTTTTAAATAAACAAATAACGACTTAGGCTTGAATTGTATCGAAGTGTATTGTTTTTGTGTTGAAAATTAATTTTTTTTTCATGATGCATATGATTTTTGCGAGTAAAAGTGTATTCTACAAATTAAATTTAATAAATGAAAAAAATATTTATTGCAATATTTTGTAAAAATGCATATTTTATTGATGAATATTTTTTTTTCGTACATATGACAATACTACTGGATTGAATTTTTTTTCATTCCATGACAAACATGGTATGAGATTGGATAACATTATTTTACACAAGGGTGATATAGTCATTTTAGCATATTTTATCTTCACATGTGAATGGAGCCCACAAACCTAATACAACCTATCCAAACATGGGATAGGATTTAAATCCGAACATTATAATCTTCAAATCCGGACCACTTTACATTAGATAGGATTGGATTCGGATTCGGATTCAAATCCAATCCAATCCAATCCTCCCATGCTCATCCAAACACCACCTTTAAGGATAACTCCTCGAGGGGAGTAGTTGTTGGAAGACTTGTAAACAAGGATGAAATGGCATGCTTCGTACTAAACAATAACATTGCTAAGTTAGGCCTCTGACTTCTGACTGAATTAAGAGAACGTATCGTCAAAAATATGATTTAGATCTGCAATTCTATAAAAACTGATGTCATAATCCTAAGACAGGCCTGGGGTTGAGTAGGTCTTGATCACAAGTTTGAAATTTAGTGCAAGATAAATAACCAGTTCAACCCAAATCATTCAATTAAAAAATATATGTTGATATAGCAATATAGGCAAAAATTGCATAAACCAATAATTAGATTGTTCAACCACCAAAAATTCATGTATCAAGAATACATCACCACATTATGTTGGACTCCATTTAACAAGTAATCGAACAAGGAATAAGACACAATTTTTACGTGGAAACTGTAAGGGGTAAACCACAAGACCTACTCCAGCCTAAACTCTACTACACGACCTGATTTTAGGTGGGTAATAGTATCACCCATAAAGGTCTAGAGATGCATAAATGCTAAATCTCACCTAAAATTTTTGTAGTTGTCTTCTCTCACTCGAAAGAAGGCTCTGATTTGCTAAGAGATGTTTTTCAAGTCTCCTATAGAGCTCTAAAGCCTTAACTCCACATGATATAACGTGCCTTTTTATATTGAAAAGATGGAATACGAAACAAATTTGCAAGATTTCAGGTTTTCTGCTTCAATACCTAGCCAAAGGCTATCAATCTAGACTTCAATATCTTGAGCAAAACAAATGACCACTAGAGCTCAGGCTGAGTACTAGTTGAGCGCCTGGTGAGTGTTATACCTAGGAATTCAAATTTTCTCCATGATTTTCACGTTGTTTGAGCACCAAGGATCTTGCCCAATCAGGCATCTTACTTAGGTCTATAATTCGAATACAACTTTTCCTAGAATAAAACCTAGGCCGCATACAAACGTTGTAGGTTAACTTTGTTCAAGTTTCAGCCTAATTACACACTAAGGTTCACCAAGTCTCTAGGTCAATTTATCATACCTAAAAGGTTAAATTCCAATGATGAAGCTCAACGCTTCTTCAATACTCCAGCTTTAGTCTGCGATCTTCCATCCAATGAACCAATTGGCCCACAAATTTGACGTACGTAACTCAGAGAATTGTGTGAGTACATTAAAACCTAAAAAGAGCTTCGCTAATATCTATGGGAGAGGAAAGGTTTAAGACTCGCGTCAATGGGAAGAAGATTATGGTGTTCCAACCCAAACAACGAGTATTGGATTATGAGAGAACCGGAAAGTCTTGTGAGTTTAGTCACTGGCAATGGAGATTACGCGAGATAAAGTCACTACTCTGGAGTATGTGGTAGAAATGTGACCAAGAAGACTAGTCTCAAGAGGATTTTTTTTCTTACATCGCTGAAGGTCCTCGGTCTAATAGTTATGAATATATACTACCTTGAACAGGTATGTTTTCTATAGTGAAATATATGGTTCTTTACATTCTCTATTACATAGCTATAGGTTGTCAACTCAATTTCGATGATTTATAAGGGATTGTAGCACACTAGCAGCATTTAGAACACATACTAGCATTATCGCCCTATCCTTTCCTATGGCCTCTTGATCCTAAGGTTATTACTAGTAAGATTATCAAAGCATGTATCGGATCGTTTTTAAAAAATAATGTATCTAGAATCATAATGTATTGTTTATCATAATATACGATCAATTCAAATTTATATGCATATATACATACATACCTAAAAAATACTGTCCACAGCACGATAAAAATTGTTTCAACTCACTTATGATTTTGTGCGATGTGTGTTTCTGATAGAGCTTGAAGTATAGCCAGGTTTTTTTATTTAAAAGAGATGAGGAAGAAGATGCATGTGAAATAAATGAGGTTCACAGGATAAGAAGATGATCAAGAGCTTCGTTCGTTTAAGATCAAACCAAAAAGGAAAAATAGCATAGAGACAACCTCATTTAATTGTTTAGGGTAAAAAGGCCTTGTGAAACGACGTTCATTGAAAAAATTGGTCTTACATAAACATATTTTCATTGTATCGAAACGTATCCTAAGATACATATTGTCTATCGTAAGATACCGTCAAAAAAAATAATAATACAACGTACACACATAATGTTCGGGTACCGTATCTAGACGTAGCATAAGAAACGTACTGCGTAATGGTTGGGTACCGTATCGAGACGTACCATAACAAATGTATCACGTATTGTATGATATTAACAATTTGGATACCGTATTGAGACATATCATAAGTTATGCATCACACATCGTCAGATACTGACAATCATGATTACTAGAGACAAGCTATACTTGAGGTGGCACTACCTTGTATCAGGGGCGATTCATTTGAATAGGGGCCCTTAACAACATGCATTTTGAGGAGGGAAACTTATGTAATTTTGAGGACCCTGAATGACGTAAGAAAGATAAGGAAATTTTGGACCGACCTTCATTATTGTAAATTCTAAATTGGAGTCTCTGGATGTCTCTTACTCTGGGAAGAAATGTTGGACTCCTAATTCTTGGGAAATATAGTGTTGGAATTATTTTTATTCATGACCATTTTCCTATTTTTGAACCCTCTCTTAGTTTAGAAGACTAAAACGACAGTAAAGGTGCAGGTTTTTGTATGGAGTATTCCTCATGGGAAGGTTAATACAGGTAACATATTTCAAAGAGTAAGGCCTAGCATGTCTTTTTCCAAATTCTTTTGTTATGTGTAGAAAAAGTGGGGAAAGCACAAACCATCATTTCCTCCACTGGATTGAGATTATGGCACAACTTATTCTTGGAAATGGGGATGGATTGTGTGATTCCTCGTAGCTATGTCTCTTTATTTGTGGAGGATTATAAAGATTGGGGAATGAACTAAAGGTCTTCAACTCTTCGAAGGTGTGCAATTTGTCTGGTTGGAAAGGAAAATTTGAATCTAAGGAGGAGTGTCTTTGAGATAGAATCTATGCTTTCTTTATGAGCTCCAGTTAAGAAAAAATTCTGCAATATTCCTTCATTTCTTGTCAATCAGGGATGGAGTAAGAATGTGTTATGTGATGCATAAATATAAGTTTGCCGTTTTGAGGTTTCTGGTTTCATTGATTTGTAATTTGGTTGGATATCTTGTCCACCACTTATATAATTGTTCTTCATCAACAAATTTTGCTGCATATGAAAAATTAACAGCCTTCACTTCATGAATTTCCAACGACAAACTTCATTTTTTTTCTTGGGGGGGGGGGGTTCCTTTTAAATGCTTACGGGCTAAATAACCTGAAATAATTACAAATGGGCAAGCCATGTCCAATACTTGGATTTCTCCAAATATTTGCAAAACCGCCACAACAAAAACTACACTGAAGACCGGTGGCATATTCTCCATCGACCACTTCCTAAACAAAATAATTTTTCCTCTGAACAACTAGATATACCAACAAGTTAAATTAAATAAAAAAATGCATTAAATATGCAAAAGGAAACATCATTCAGATAAAAACTTTCAAATGTTCCAATTTTATGATGAGAACCCTGTTTATGAATTAAATGAGTAAAAACAACAAAAGAAAGTTAAGTCGCAAGTCAGTTTATAAATCAATTTTCTTTTAGAGCACACACAATCACATATCCATAATAAATCCAAGAAAAAAATAAATAAAGTGGCAGATATTTTATTTTCAATATTATTTGCTATTTCTAGGAACCACGTGTTGAAAAATCTTAATCTCCTTAAAGAAGTGCTCACTCCAGATTGGAATGAACTTCACCATCAATGGGTAAGTCAGATTGGAAGCCTTAACTACTCTGAGGTCCTAACTTCAACTACTACAAGAGAGTTTGGATTAGCCGGCGTGCATGGTTTTTCTACATTATTTGCTATTTCTAGGAACCACATGTTGAAAAATCATAATCTCCTTAAAGAAGTGCTCACTACAGATTGGAATGAACTTCACCATCAACGGGTAAGTCAGATTGGAAGGCTTTAGGGGTTACTACATTGAGGTCCTAACCTCAACTCCTACAAGAGATATTGGATTAGCCAGCGTGCATGGTTTGTGGCAAAAAATATCAAGAGGCTCCAACCAATAAAGACCAACAAATTGACTCAAAAACCAATTTCACTAAGAGCTCCATTGTTCAGACCTAACCATTTATTAAGAAGCGATGGGAACCATGGAACATGAGTCAGCATATTCTGTTAAAAATGAGTTCTAATGATTTGTTTTTTTTTTTTTTGAAAAGGGGGGGGGGGCAGCAGAACAAACCAGGGACCAATTCATTCATTCTGATGGATCGTGGGCTAAACCTAAAACTGAAATCGGAAAAATATTCACCCTTGAAAGCTTGGGTTCCCCTCCCCCCCCCCCAAAAAAAAAAAAAATGGGGCAATCTGAAATGATAAAAGAGAAAACAAAGTAAATAAATGTTATTA
>CM042191.1:9491832-9537870 GCA_023539305.1 Ilex asprella
CTAACGAAATCTGTTAAATAACTAAATTAACCAAATTAAATATAGAAGATATTATGTCTATTACAATTTGATCACTTTTTTGAATTTTTGTATATGTAATTTACTAACAAATATACTAATTAATATTGATTGCAGGGTCTAAGTGTTACATGCGTATAAACTTTAGATGATATGTGTAATATTTTAAATATTAAGGAGTCTAAGTGATTAAAAGACAAATCTCAGGGATTTGAATGTAATTTTTTCTAAAATAAAAAGATCACATTTTACACAAGATTTAAAAAAATTTATTGTATCCTTAATTTTTTCACATTTTATGCTCAATGTATTGCAAGTATTGCAATGTAACTATTCTATTGATGCTGGCATAATTAAAAATAAAAATTAATAAAAGAGTCACATTATAACACATTAACTACATTGAAAGTACAATATGACAAAATTAATATACGAGAGTATAAGTTGAGAATTCTTAAATCTTGTAGGAGAATTTCACTTTATACCCAAAACATTTAAACTTGTTTACTTTGTACCCTAAAGATGAGATTTTTTATATTATAAATTTAATTTATTAAAAATATTACAATGTGGTCCTTTGTTATCTTTTATTACTTATTCTGCCAAAATTTATCCATTGACGTTGACATAATGATTAACAGTAACTAAAGGAAGGAATATATTTACAACACTTTTAATACATTGATGTTATATAAGAAAAATTTAATCTTTAAAAGTATAAAATAAAAATTATTAAATAGTTTAGGTTAAAAAATATAATTCACCCATCTTTTAGAGTATAAAATGCAATTTGTTGTAAAGACAAATAGAAAAAATTATACCCAAATATTCTGAGGTTTATCACTTAGACCCACTAATATTAAAAATATTACACACAAACCTCTAAAATTTGTACGTACGTAACATTTTGACCACTGTTGCCAATGTTCATTAATATATTTATTAATAAATTATACTTATATCTCTTAAAACTTATATGCTTGTAACACTTAAACCTCTCAAATTTAAAATAGCATATTCATATCCCCTTATTTGATTTTTTTAGTTTTATTCAAATAGACAACATAATTGTATGCAAATGAATGCATAATTGAATTCTTTGATATATTCATATTGATTAATATTTTTTCTCAAAAAATTGGGATTTTGTTTGGTACTCCTATAAATAGAGCTCTGTTGATGCTGCATGTATGTTACTTCTAATTTTTAAACGCAGTTCATACATTTGAGTCACTTACTAACTTTGGCATCGGAGAGCCGACCCCTTAAACTCTCTTTTGGCCTCCGACCTCTTTTTCAGGTGATCGAAGTCCAATAAACTGACATGTAGATTGTCCAAATTTTGACATTAACAATACTAATTATAATTTTTTTAACCAAAAAAATAAATTTTTGATTTTTGATTTTATTTTAATAGATGACATAATAGAACATGAATTTTGATTATAAAATTTAAAAAAATTTAATATTCTATATTTAATTGGGATAATTTTGGTCTAAATATAATATTTTAAACTTGAGGAGTTTAAGTATTACACTCTTTAAATTTTAAGGGTCTAAATATAATTTACTAACAGATATACTACGGACATTAATGGCACGGGTTTATGTGTTATGCGCGTACAAACTTTAAGATGTCGGTGAAAGTTAAAGAGTCTAAGTGATTAAGTGATAAAACTCAAGGGTCTGAATGTAATTGTCCCACACAAATATTGCTCCAAAAACAAAGAATCAAATGGGGGGCAAACTAGTAATTATAAAAACAGGAATAAGAAGGAGTCCTTTTCGTTTGACCTAAATACCCCACCGTTCTCAACGTTCCTCTGCCTGTATTGCCCCGTCTCAACCCTCCGAACATCCCCTTCTGCCCCTGTAATTCCTAGTCTTCCCCTTCTCTCTTTCCCAGTTCCCACAACACCCTCCTTCACTCCACTCCGTCCTCAACCAACTTACCCGCCAATTTCTCTCTCCTCCTCCTCCCCTTTTCAAATTTGCCTTTGCCCCCTTTGAATAATCCCTTACTCCACCTCTCCAATCCCTAGTTCTCACTCGAAATTTGATATCTTTCATGAGTTTTGCTTCTCAAATCTTTACCAGATCATTCTCTGTTCTTTCGGTTCTTCAACTTTTACTCCATACCCAGCTCCATTTTGGGTTGTTGAAGCTTGTATGTTGACTTCTACTCCTATTTGAACCAAGGGTTTTGAACAATTAACTATTGGGCTGTTTGTAGTTCAGGTATTTGTTTTATGTGCTTTATGGGTTGTGATCATTTTTTCTTTTTCTTTAGCTTAAATTTTTTTTTTGGGGGTGGGGGTGGGGGTTGTTTAGTGGTATGAATTTGGAATGTTATTATGGTAATGGGTTGATTATCTTGGTTGTGTTGTTTCTTTTTTAGATGTTAAATTTGGAGGATTTTTTTTTTATGCTTTTGCTGATTCAAAGGAATTGTGAAGTCAAAGAGGCTGCCATAGGTTGTTTTATGTGCCTAGTGATAGTTTCTGTTTATTCAAGTTAGTGTGTGAAAAAAATATATGTTTTTTCTTTTGACTTGTGCCTTTTTAAGGCAATTGTAATTGGATATTTTTCTTAAATCAAGGGAAGCACTAGTGCTGTCATTTATACATTGGTTATTTGTTGTTGAAGTTCAATAACTCTGGGAAGCAAAATAGTGGATTAACCATTTGGTATACTTTTGCTTTGATCACTGTTACATTAATGCTTCTTATACTGGTTATAGTACTGTTTTGAATTGTAGATATCTCTTTTTTTTTTTTTTTTTTCAGACAGGTGTTGTTTGGTTTTGTTTGAAAGGCGGTATTGTTTGGGTTGTTGATTGTTGGGGCTGGGGGAGTAATGGTTGACCATGGTTTGATACACGGGCGAAGTCATAATTTAGCTCTTGGTCAGAACCAGGTGTTAGTGATGGACCATCACAATCTTGCTATTGGCCAGAGTCATGGTTTAGGTTTGGGACAGAGCAATGAGCATGATTTGGATTTGGGACAGAACCATGACCATGAATTGGTTTTGGGACATCCACAGGACCATGGAATGAGATTAGGACAGAGTCAGGACCAGGGAGTGGATGATGGTCATAGCTATGAACATGAGAATGGGCTAGCGAAGGAGCAGAAACCTGAGCATGAAGGCTTAGATTTACCTCTTTCTGCTCATGACCATGAGTTAGATATATCTGAGCACAGTGAATTGGGTGTTTCAGAAAACCAAGAACTTGATGAGAACATGGAACTAGTTGTAGTTCAGAATCAGGAAATGGGACTGGAGACCACTCATGACATTGGTGTTCAGCAAGCCCATCTTGTAGTTACTCCCAGTCATGTCCTTCAGGCACGTACTATTGTTGCAAGCCCTAGTTATGAGCTGCTTGTGGGTCAAGAATTCCCGGATGTCAAAAGCTGTCGGAGGGCATTGAGGGACACAGCCATTGCCCTTCACTTTGAAATTCAGACCATAAAATCTGATAAAACTCGCTTCACTGCTAAATGTGCCAGTGAGGGATGCCCCTGGCGCATACATGCTGCAAAGCTTCCTGGTGTACCTACTTTCACGATCAGGACCATCCATGAGGCCCATACATGTGGAGGAATTGCTCACCTTGGCCATCAGCAAGCCTCAGTTCAGTGGGTGGCAAGCACTGTGGAGCAACAGCTTCGAGAAAACCCCAATTACAAGCCAAAGGAGATTCTGGAAGAGATTCACAAGATGCATGGTATCACTTTATCGTACAAGCAAGCCTGGCGGGGAAAGGAGCGGATTATGGCTGCCATGCGTGGATCCTTTGAAGAAGGGTATCGCCTCCTTCCGCAGTATTGTGAACAAGTTAAACGGACGAATCCGGGAAGTATTGCATCTGTTTATGGGGGTTCCACTGACAATTGCTTCCAGCGCCTCTTCATATCATTTCAGGCATCTATTTATGGTTTTCTGAATGCATGTCGCCCTCTCCTTGGGCTTGATAAGACATTCTTAAAAAGCAAGTACCTGGGG
Source organism: Ilex asprella (assembly GCA_023539305.1). Taxonomy (NCBI): domain Eukaryota; kingdom Viridiplantae; phylum Streptophyta; class Magnoliopsida; order Aquifoliales; family Aquifoliaceae; genus Ilex; species Ilex asprella. The sequence continues at coordinate 9,495,862 of CM042191.1, forward strand.
ACTTTGCTTTTAGCTACTGGTTTTGATGGGGATGGTGGCCTGTTTCCTCTTGCTTTTGGTGTTGTTGATGAGGAAAATGACGATAACTGGATGTGGTTTCTCTCTGAACTTCATACCCTGCTTGAGGTTAATACAGAGAACATGCCTAGGCTTACAATTTTGTCAGATAGGCAGAAGGGCATTGTGGATGGTGTGGAGGCAAATTTTCCGACTGCTTTTTATGGATTTTGCATGCGTCACCTCAGTGATAATTTTCGTAAGGAGTTTAATAATACAATGCTTGTCAACCTATTATGGGAAGCTGCTCATGCTCTTACAGTGATTGAATTTGAAGCAAAAGTTTTAGAGATCGAAGAAATTTCACAAGATGCTGCATATTGGATTCGGCGAATTCCTCCTCGTTTATGGGCTACAGCTTATTTTGAGGGAACAAGGTTTGGGCATTTGACAGCCAACATAGTGGAATCACTAAATACCTGGATTTTGGAAGCCTCGGGGCTTCCAATAATTCAGATGATGGAATGCATTAGGAGGCAGCTGATGACTTGGTTCAATGAACGTCGAGAAACTAGTATGCAGTGGACATCAATTCTTGTGCCATCAGCTGAGAGGCATGTTGCAGAGGCACTTGAGCGGGCACGCACTTATCAGGTACTTCGTGCCAATGAAGCTGAATTTGAAGTTATATCTCATGAGGGAACAAATATTGTTGATATTCGGAATCGTTGCTGCCTTTGTCGGGCTTGGCAGCTGTATGGTTTGCCCTGTGCACATGCTGTGGCGGCACTCCTTTCTTGCAGGCAGAACGTCCATCGATTTACTGAGAGTTGTTTCACTGTTGCAACTTACCGGAAGACATACTCGCAAACTATTCATCCAATTCCTGATAAAACATTATGGAAGGAGGTATCTGAGGGAGATCCAACTGCAAGCAAAGCTTCTGAGATTGTCATAAATCCACCTAAATCACTTCGACCTCCTGGCCGACCAAGGAAAAAAAGAACCCGAGCAGAGGACCGTGGTCGCATGAAGCGAGTTGTGCATTGTAGCCGATGCAATCTGACAGGCCACTTTAGGACAACATGTGCAGCACCCATTTGAGTTGTCATTGAGGATAATTTGATCGAAGCTGAGTGAATCCCCTTCCTGTGTAAAGATTTTTCTTAGATCTGTTTCTATTATTTGTGGAGAGCTATTTGCTACCTTCTTATGTCAATACTGTAATCCTTGTCCGTGACATGAGGTAAATTAAGCTCATGGGCTGCTATTCTACTTATAATAAGCTCAATAACACTGTTATGTAGAATTGAACACATGGTTTTGACTTCCCAACTCTCAAAAGTTTCTATTTTTCAAAATTTCTGGGTTTTTTTTTCTGCTTTTTCTGTACCATGTTCATAAAGAAATGTATTCAATCTTTGAATTATTTGATTAAATGAAGGTCTTTTGGAAAATTGACCTTGTTGCATTGCAGGCATCCATTGCTTTGATTAGTGTTCTGATGCATAGAGACCTTATGGTGGCTCCAAATACTTCTATCTTCATGGTCTTTTATGAAGATGGTATATGAGGCTTCAAAAGTTTATGTATGATACATTGTTGGATGAGAGTTCTAACTGCATTGTTTTCGTTTTCCTCTTCTAAGAACTAAATTTTATTTTGAGATGGTTGTCGAAATGTGTTTGTTTCATGAAAATCGAAACGAATCAGTGACTGAATATTGAAATTCTTATATTTTGATGTCTTTCAACTGTGATTTGACAAATATTTTGAAATATTTTTACAAACAAATTTTTAGTTTTTTTAAATTTTTTATTCTTTTTTCGAATCAACTCGAATGCATATGATTGTGTGGCCTTTTTCATGTACATGACATCAATGAACCCTTATTTAGAGTGAAATGAGGCTAATGGGTCACATCATGTATTTTCTTTATAGAATTTGTTTGTATGACACTAATACGTTAATGATATGGTTTGGGGGGGTTTTCAAAAGCTTCACTTTCCCTTCCTGTTGGACTTTTTCTGTGGACAATAGTGTGTCTAATAATAATAATAATAATAATAATAATTGCTTTTTGAATGTTACACCCTTCATAAATTACAATAACGTCAGTGATTAACTTGAATTTAATCTAATGGTAAAATATTTTTTTCAAATTTCAGTTTTTCGGGCAGAAATCTTTTCAAATATTCACCCCTCTCACGCCATCAATCACGTGCCTGATTATCACCGCTCTCTTTCTCTTTCTCTGTATAATATATATATCTAATAAGAATCATTAGCCTACTAGAATTCTTAGGCAATATAGTTGTCACAAAAAAAAAAAAAACTAATAATTTGTGGAACAAATCACATTTGATATTTTTGTATCAATTTTGGTCTTGCATATATAGGATAATCTTCTCACTAGTAAGGATCTATCAAGGTAATTTCTGAGCGTTCTCATTTGCTTCTACCCTGTTTTTCACAAGCAAATATATATTATTATTTGGCCATTTGTATTTTCATGCTGTCTTTTTTTGTGAAATAATTATTTTGCTAATTCTCTCCATTTTAGTTCTTTTTTTAGTAGTTAGATTAGTTATTCGATTGTGTTCAACTTTTTAATTGACCTTTTTTTTGTATGACCAGTACGGACCGAGTTATGCTTACTAGCCTTAGTTAGAACGATCTCTTAATGACTTAGTAAATTAGAAGAGAAAAGGTCATGGAAAAACTGTAAACCCTCACACTCTTATCTTTATATAGCAAGTAATTATTTTTGAAATGCTAATATAGGTGATGAGGTATGCATGAACCCTATAGATTTCAATAGTATGAATAAATATTAGGGAGACAAATTGATTGTAAAATTTAATTTTTGGAAGTGTTTAAGGTTAATAAGGGTAACTAAGAAAAATATTACTTTTTTACAGGTCAAAATAATATTATCATTGAACTTGGGAGATCCGAAAAACTTGGAATAGCCGTTTAGCACATATAGCGGTTCAGAGAAATAAAATAGTAATTTTCATGTTTCGAGTGTAAATTTATTTTAATTTTGAGATAACTCATAAAAATAAATGTTTTTAGGTTAAAGTAACATTAAAAATGAATCCGGAACGTCGAAAAACCTTAGGGTAGTCATATGGATCAAATTGGAGATTTTTAGTAGCAAAACTATAATTTTGGAGAAAGCTCAAGCAACTTGTGAACAGTAACTTTGGGACTGCTGTGTTTAAAACACAGATTTTAGCCTTTTTACTCTCATTCTTTTCACTCCACTCTTACCCCAAACCTCTTCACACTCTAGGAGAAGATAGAGGAATGGAGGAAAGGGAGAAATGAGGTCTCTAGAGCTTGCATTTTTTGTTTGGAACTTTGATGCAAGGTAGAATTTTTTTCTCATTCTTCTATATTGAGGCTAGGGCTTATGTATATATGTACTCTTTTGACTCTAAATTCAATATGTATGTTATAAAATCTTTAATTCTTGCAATAAATATCATGTTTTAAACAATGTGATAGTTGGGTAGCCATTAAAGTTATCTTTTTCATATTCAAACCTTAGATTTTAAGAAGAATATATTTTTTTCTCCATATTTCCTTTGTTCTTGATTTCCAAACTTTAGGCTTTCCAATAAACAATAAAATTGTATTGATGTTGATCCCTTGCCTATTTTTCTTACATGGTTCTATTAGATAACATACGAGAAGTTTTGGGAATTTTGAAAATTTTGAAAATTATGCACTTTTGTTGAGAAATTGTTGGGGATTGTATCTTATGGAGGTGTTTGGATGATCATGGATGACCATTGACTGGGCATCGTAGAGTGGGTAGATGTGTGTGGTTCTTACTCCGTGCGGGTTTGAACTTTTCCTACCACTCGTAGTGGGGTTGGTGCCTTGCGAGAACCAAATCACTATTAGCTCATGGGCGCCGTGTCAGAGGATTAGTATACTATGCCTGGATCGGATTTGTTATTTCCGGTGCATTAATATGGGACAATGCATCGATAGGAACCCTTTCCGAAGTTGATATCCTTGCGAGGATTTGTGTGTGTGTGGGTAAGAATATTTTCTATATGTTTATCCATGCGATTCTCTTACATCAGACTTAAGATACATTGTGGTTATTGTTTATTGCGTTATCTTTTGGATATAATTATCTTGGAAATTGTTGTGGGAATAATTACTCCTTGGAATGGTTATTCATGGTGGAATTGACTTTACTCTTGCACTTAATTATTGTTAATGTATAAACTTGAGATCTTTTAAAAATATCATGTTTTCTTTCAAAATTTACGTATGCTATTTGTGAAATGAGACCGACCATTTTCTTCATTTTTCAAACCTTCTTAGAGTTTGGAAGGATTTTTCTATAGAGCTTAGTGTTCACCCCTTACCAATAATTTTTTTTTTTCAGATTTAGTGCTCGAGAAAAATCCCGGCGTTGACGAGCGGGAAAATTAGGAGGTTACACCAGAGGGGAACCTAGATATCGAGGTGAACATCTAAAACTATAGTTTATTTTTGTGCTAGACTAGAGAATTTATTTATGATAATGTATTGTCTAGTATTTTGTTTATTCCGCCGCTAAGTTGAGTATATCTCAATTGGAATTTAATTGTCATAGTTTGACTTATTCTTTTGGGATGATATTATGGATATTACCTATGGTGAATGGAATTTTATTTTGTGATGGGTAAATAGACCCGGTGTGATCAATATTCATTTATACATGGATCCGGTGTGGTCAATATAATATAATTGCACAGGTTGTATTTTTGGGTAGAGCTCCCTATACCGAGAAGACTCTGCCCGAATTTTGTTAAATTAAGAACCTCTGATTTTTGGGGTGTTACAGAAACAGCACAGAGCTCACTCAAGTAATGTTCATGGTCATTTGAGCGGTACTACCCCTAAACAGGATAAAAACGTGATTTTCATTCAAGTGCGTACCTTATGATTGATCGTCTTCCCACAGATTGAATAATCATTTGCGAATTTGAGTTTTTTTATTTACTAATATTACCTTTATTTTAGACCTATAGATAGAAAGAGTCTTTCTCACAACTAGGTTGAGTCTCTTGTAAGATTTTTAAGAGAGAAAGCACTTCTTTTACCTTGAGAGCTTCCACTAGTAACCTACATCCCTAAATTCAAAGGCTACAACTAAAGATTCTATGAAATCTCACAACTTGGTGTTGAAGATGTTGTTGATTTATAATCAAGCTTATTGGTGTGTGCATACCGGGAATCGTTGGAATGCGAATTGTGTGGCGGGGAGGTCCAAGTGAGATTATACTATACGTTGAAAGAGGGCTTTTGACAGAGAGATAACAAGAAAATGAGTATCTAACCATGATATTTGTTGAGATATAAAAATCGAGCACATGTATGCTGAGTTAACGAATAGTGGATTAAATTTTGGTGAATCGAGAAGGTTTCTTGCAATTTTTCCTGAGGAGAATTTTTTGCGTCAACAAATTACTGTGTTATTTATTATTTATTGTATACACTTGTGATTGTAAGCACAAACACACTATGTGTTTGTTTAAATGATTGTTTGAATATCTATCCATACATAATTGTGTATTGGATTTGGAATTTGGGATCACCTTAAAATAAATCATCATGATTAATTTGGGTTGTGGTGACTAAAACGATTCTCACGTTAATTATTATATCTTTTTTTAGAATAGATAATTATGGTTATTTAGGTTTTTATTAGTAATCAATTGGGTTAAAATTGAAAAACATATCCCTCATTCTCTAGGTAAAGTGTCTATACTTCCATGTCTATAATCGTGAAGAGAGATCTACATCAGGTTTTTCCTCCGGCAATATTTTTTTTTTTAAAATCACCTTTTAGTTGAATTAAGCCTTAAATACAATTTAGTCAAATTAACTAAACTTTAAAAAATCACATCAATTTCATTGCATAAACGATAATTTCTTATTACCTATTACCTCAAGTACAATTAACTTGAGAGGGAGATAGAGAGAGAGAGGTATATTGAATGATTTTAAACTCTGTTTCAGTACTATATTTTATCATTTTAACTCTCAATTATTGATTCAAACACTATTAATCATTCAAAATACTTCAAAATTTATCAATTTTTACATAATCAAAATTTAATAATTCGTATAAAATATCATAATTTGAATTGTTAATGGTTAAATATGATCAAATCAATAAATTAGAGTAAAGAAAAAATAAAATCATAATTTAAGAGTTATTTTAAAATATGAGGGAAACATAAACTATAATAAAAACATAATATTGGAGGTATTATCATAATATTAGAAACTTGAGGGGTACATCACTCACAAAAGTGATAAATTTTTTATTATAAAATGACCAACAAAAATTTTTAAAACACCCATTAGTGTACTAAAAGTTAGAGGTATGGTACCAATTTTTATTCTTCGGTACTGTAGTCAAGTAACAAAATTACAAATTTATTTATCAAAATACGACAAATTTCAAACAATATTATTAATCTACGATACTTTTGAATTTATTTATTAAATTACAACACTTTTTCAAAAAACAAAATTATTGACCGGACCTTTTAACAAAAGCAGAATCAACAACCCCATTTTTAATTTTTGGTTGAGTAAGATAATATCAATATTTCTGTCAAATGCAAAATGAGTGTGAAACCCAATGAATTCACTCTTAAAAACGGAATTGTTAACCCCACTTTTGACTAAACAACTCCATTTTTTAAAAAAGTGTCATATTTTGGTAAATAAAAAATTCCAAAGTACCTGGAAATGCCAATCTTCTGTTACCGAAACAAAAGCATATAACCGGCTTCTTGAATTGGTTTACTATTTTCTAGTACGGTGAGAAACCGTTAAGTAAACAGCAAAAGAGAGAGAAAGAAAGAAAATGAAACAGTGCCCAAACTCACTAGCCCAGCAAATTCAAATTGTTTGAACACATCACAGTATTGTCTTCAGACAATACAGGAAAACTAGATTACAGCTAAAACTTGAAAGAGTGGAAATCAATACAAATAAGATGGAGGGACCATCAAAATTGACGAGTTTGTCATTGAAATGGCACATTAGAGCCCACGGGCTAAGAGGAATGTTAAATGTCAATGCTGATGATAATAGAAGGCGAGAATTAGGAATGCTTCCAAATGATGTGTATGAGTATAATCGTCGTCTTGATCATTTCAAGCTCAGTGATCCTCGACCTTCTTTAAACCTTTCATATCCGTTGTCTCCACCCTACAGAAGACAAACCATTCATAATCAATAAAAGAAAGAATACAAGGGAAGTACTAGAACGGTGGAGAAGTGGTCCTAGTAACCGATCCCCAAAGCTGCCTAAAACAATGCATTAATCATTGTAAAAGCGTGAAAACCAAGCTATAAGCCAATAAAGCTCTCCACCATGACTTGGTGCAAAAGAGGGAAATGTCCTCAAAATTTCGGTGAGTGACTGACTGCAAGCTAAAATGAAGCCAAAGATACATTCTATCCCATAATCCTTCCACGACCTTATATCTGTCATCAAAGATTCTAGACCCTTTTCTTTCACTCCCAAAACACCCTAAAATCCACAACAGCCACAGAAGAATACTGCAGAGTTGCCCCAACTCAAACCTACCAAATTGAATAACACCGTTCCACAAAAATAATGCACTATAGCCGCACAAAAAAGATGATCAACATTCTCACTATCACACCAACTATAGAGAACACAGAGAACAACTTCTTTGAAGCACAACATTGGTACTAATTTTAGTAATTTTGTCACGAGCAATTGCCCATGCTCAAACTTGTACCCTAATAGGCATCGTAGCATTTCAAATCATCAAAGAAGGAAGAGAAATTGGACATGAATGATCATCAATCAAGATTTAAAGAATCATTTACAAGAGAAAGTACCTGATAAGTCAAGATTCAACTTCTTTTATTGATAGACCCACTATTCAATTTTGGGTTGTTAAGAACAAAAGTGAAACCAAATCCCACATATACCAATAATTTAAATTTTAAGGAACTCAAAATCTCCAGAAAGTGGAGAAGTCAAAGACAGAATCGGAGAAGTCAAAGACAGAATCCTAGAAGCAATAGAGCCTGAGAAAAGATGAAGGCAATAAAGCAACATGAAAAGGACGACTTCCCAATCCAAACATTCTCCCAAAACCTAATAGCGCACAAACACAAAATGGCAAAACAAAGTCCATACATATACCTAAAAAAGCTGTGACAAGTTTTCTATTCACCAGTGTTAGGATAGGTAGAACACCTATAGAGGCAAATCTGTTGCACCTCTGCAAACCTGAAGTGGGCCAAGTTCAGCCAGGTGAGGGCTAGGCACTAAGTCGTGCTCTCTTTTTGGCTAAACAACAGGCACACAAAAGGCACGATTTTATTATTTTATTAAACTTTCAGATTCAATATGGACCATTGACTTTTAGTGGTATTGATATCAAGGTCTGTTGCACACCTTACAAAGTTTATACATAAAAAACCTATAATTTCTCATTCTGGCTGCTAACCCAAGGGAGCAAAGACAAACAGCACTATAATGCCATTATAACAGTATCAGTGGAATTACCAAAGTCAATCCGACTGCAAAAAGTTAAGGCATACATGTCTAAAGGTTTCCAACATTTCAACATTAGCGCTAGTCAGTTCAATGAAGAAAATAGACTTCAATTTGGTTTGAAACCATTTTGGCTCTAAATCTTCAGCTCATATCATTCACTCTAATGCCGCCTACCATACTTCATATTTTACTCATCTGGAAAATGATCTGTCAATATAACTCAGATGAAAAGAGGAGTTTTGTATAGCTTTACGGCAGGCAATATAGGCCAATTATCATCTGTCCAACAAATACATAAAGTTTTATTTCATATATGCTGGTGTCTTGAAAATTGCAAGGAAAACAGAATGAAAAGCTTTTATTTATACTCTTTTTGAACAGGAACATTGGATACCATAAATAACGATGGGGATTGATGTGTAACACGCTACACATTTGGAAGCCTTCTTTTATAGATAAAGCAATCACGTAGCTAGTAGTTACTTTAGATTATATTTCCGGATGCACATCATTATCAAATAAGGAAAAAGATAAAAGGAGAAACGCACTACACATCCCAATGCAACACTCAATATTGCTCACCCTAAATGTAGCAACTAAAAATAAAAGAACATAAAAGAAAGGGTTATACAAGAAACATACGTAGTTCCATAGAGGATGATCTTTTGAACTTTTGTAATGTCAGAACCAGACTGATTGTCCTCGATAAAGATGGTCAAACTGATCAAGAATTGCAAGTAAGACTAACTCATTCTTTGAATAGAGAACAAATAGGTTATAGAAGGATGGCAATGTAAACGCAAATTAGGTACCTGCGCACATTTTGAAACTTGACATATTTTACCACCACCGGTTTCCCCTACAATTGTACAAGTGTCACACTCCAATGATTTCTTTTTTTGAGTGTAACAACAATTACATCCAGGAAAGTTTGCTTTCATGAAAAGAACCAACCATGTAGCAAAAGCATGTGTAAGTACTGAAATTACCTTAAGATCATCTACAGATAAAACAGCTGTGTCACTTGGAGGGAAGTCATTGACATTGCTGCAGATGTTATCATTAGAATCAGGAAATCTCCCTGGTTCTACACAATAAAATAATGTCCCATGAAAACATCAGGTCAAAAATGTAATAAGACTTCATATGTTACCTAAATCCCATATGCTCTCTGTTTGAGAAAAGCTTAACCGTTTTAGGACCTGGAAAATGAGCTATGCATTAGGAATTTAGCACAGTGAGTACAACATTTAATCAGCCGAGTTATCACATAGAAACCCAAAGAAAATTCTTTCTATGTATTTTCTAAGGAAAAATAATACATTGACGAATGCATGCAGGACAATAAACCTGAGAAAATGTAGCCTCTCAAATTGACCAGAAAGAATTTTTTTATAAAGGTAACACTCACCATTATCGTAAGTACAGTAGACAGGAAATTAAGCTGGACTTGAAAACCTACATGGTCTTTGCAATTGACAATTCACCAGAAATATGATATAGTTTTTAAGATGCATGTTGCACTGTGGCCAAGTCTCCGTAATTTCTCCGGCTGGGGAGGGGCTTGCTATCGTAACCTTTTTTTTTCTCCCGGTGTATGTGAAAAGAAGTGACAAACTCATTTTTGTTCGGTCAAAAGTTGGTCCAAAGAATGAGAGTCGGCTTCCTTAAGTCCGTTGTTTCTCACAAGCTCAATGGTAGCGCAGTCGACTGTTAAATGATAGGTCGTAGGTTCAAATCCTCCTTGGGGAGAATTTATAGTTCTCACTTTTCTGACATAGCGACCCCTGTCCTTTTCCCGTGCATTCTTAATAGCTGACCCACTTGACTCCCCATTGGTTTATAGGGAAATTGTAGTAGTATAAACCAAGGTTAAAAACTATTAACAACATGAAATCTTCTACTCCTAATTCGGAATGGTGGTTCTTTCTGTTGGCTCTTTCCTTTAATCTGGGATGCAGATGTTGGCCTCTACAGCTGAACCTAATAAAATATTCTTATTATTTGGAAACAAATAAGAAAAACCAAGTTCGCCAATTCGTTTGAAAACTTGGGGGAAAGGTCAAGGCATCAACTTGGCCAATAGGTCAAAAGAAGGATAGTAGAAATATCATCATTGAAAGGAAAAATTTTCTTATTTGAATATTGACTAACACAAGGAGGGCCTCAATGAGAATGCAGATACCTCCTTATGTATAGATATATTCTTATTTCACACCACTAACGTCATTTCACATTGTTAGTCTTAGCCTAGGTAGCTACACAAATGCAACTAGTCGTACTGGGGACATCTTTCTTTAAGTGTTAGAAGAGCAATATTGTGTCCATTTCCTAATTTAGGCCAACTTGAAGAAAAATGAAGAATCTTCATATGCTTGCTTCAGAGTCAGATTCCAACATAAATGAGAATGACGGTGCTGCCCTTGCCATTTTCAAAAGGTCGAGCTTTAACGTGTACCTTCCAATACCATCTAACTAAAACCTATTAGCATTTGGAAAACCTCCTTCTAACAATGCAAATAGTCTTCTACTTTCAAATTTTTTTTGCAGCAACCTGGCTAATAAAAAATACAGTTGGTCTGGCTTGTGTTAACTTGTTCATAACCAGCACATAATCCTACTCCTTTATAGCACATGAGACATTCTACAGAAGCGAATTTGTGAATTTAACTGATCACAAAGAAGCTTCAAGTTCAAAACGGATAAGTGGCTGTGGCATGCATCTCTTCACTCAGATTCCTAACGTGAGTAGTTCGAAATTAACAGCTATAATGCCACAAGAATACAACAACATCAAAGATATCAAGCTAATTCCATAGTGCACCCCTAGTTTTCAGTTCTTACACTGAAGCAGCACAACAATGGCAATATATTAATGAGCTTTAAAAAAGAGAGACAACTGGAAAGATGAAGAGTTACCTTCCTCCTCAGGTCCTGTTATGGCAATAGAATGTAATTTTATAACTTGGGTAAAAGGTAGATACATTAATAACTGCTCATCTGCATCACTCTCCAGATTCAAACCCTCATCTTCTCTGTAACCCTGGTTCACAAGGAATATGTTAATCAATACTCCACTAATAGACCCAACAAAAAAAGAAAATGAAAGGGGCGGGGAAATCCTCTACAAGGAACTCAAAAAAACAATCACTTGTTAAGGAAATAGATTCTTGAACATCCTAAATAACGCGGCACTTTGATAAGAAACACAATTTTATGAATCAGGTTAAACAAGACAAAATGACAATGGTGGACAACAAATCCAACCAGTATACTTAAAACCCAAAAGAAACACAAAGAAAAAGTAAATAGCATCTTAGACGCCAAAAGGTCTAACTAAATGCCGCATAAATCTTCCAACCTACCACAATGAAAAAGAGGGGTATACCCACTATTCATCGGTAACCGAAGCCCAATATAAAGCAAAAAATAGATATTATGCCATAAGCATTCCATTTCCTCAAACTTGCTCTTCAAAAATTCTCAAATTCTTTTCCAACCATAAAACCCAATAGGAAGCATTGCACAGTCTAAAGGATTAAAAATTTCTTGTCTCTCCCAAACTCATGAAATCCATTAAAAACAAGATAAGGAAAACCGATGAATCCATTCAATCTTGTCAAGTTAAACAACTTATTGCATATGAAAAGTGTGTAAACAGATCCACTAGCAATAAATGCACGTGTTTTGATTACATTCTGGTTAGAATTCAATTAAACCCTAATTCTAACCCTAATAACCTATATTCTAAACTAACCCTTATCCCGACCTAATAAAACTGTAGAGCCATCAAATTAAAATCAACAATTTCTGGAAGTATAATGCATAAACATATGAAAATTAAGAAAGAAACCCTAATTTTTTTGAGAAGGATCTTGAGAAAACAAAACCTGTTTGAGAGCATTGGGAAGGGAGTGGGCGCTGTTTTGATTGAGGCATTCGACTCCGGACCAATCTACGAAGTCAAGCAAATCCACCTGATCATAGTTCACCGATTAACATCATTAATATCGATATATACATATATAAATGAATACAAGATTATTCGTGTAATAATAAATTAAATAGTATCGAGAAAACAGGGGAGATTGGAGAAAAGTGGTGATTGAGTGCAAGAACACCGTACTTGGCTTCTTGGAACAGCAGAGGCGGATTCGGCAGACATGGCTGATGATTGTCTGTTTGTGTGCGTCTGAGAGAGAGCACAAAACGAAGAAGCTAGATTTAGGGAGGGCGATCTACAGGGCAATTACACTTTTAACTATACAAATGCTAATTTTTTTTTACTTTATAATCTGGAAATATTACATTTAGACCCCGTTAATTATGGATTTGATTTTATTTTTTACCTTAAACTATTAAATGTTTTACATTATCCATCAACTAAGTGAAATTTGTCAATGTGTTTAGGCAAAATAAAAAAAAATCACATAGTTTGGGGCATCAAATTTATAACAAAAAATATTAATTAGGGTGATTTAAAATTAATTATATAGTTAAGAGGACAATATAGATAATATGATAATTGACGGGATCATATAAAAAGGGTCATAGTTAGGGGTCAAAGTATATTTTTTTTTTTAAGCAAAAGAGTTAAAGTGGTATCTTGTTTAAAAAAAAAAATGAAAAAGACGCATGTGTGTCTCTAGGGCGGTCTCATGTCGGACCTTTGCTTCACCCGTCCAGGTAATGATCGAACAAGCTTTCGGGCTTAGGTGGTGGTGGGCTGGAGCTATCTCACATCGGATGACCTTTGTGTGTATGTGTGAGTTATAAGGCCTTCTGACGATTCTGCTTTTAAGTAGAAGAGTTAGAGTGGTCTCTTGATAAAAAAAAAGACCCGTGCTTTAAAACTTTCAACAATTGCATCACTACATTCTTGTACAAAAAATAAATTAAATAATTATACCATATGTACCTCTTTTTTTTTTGGGTAAAAAAAATGGTGAGGATGAGTGTGAGGGTGACAAAGAGGGAGAATGCCAAGAGATCACCCCCGATAGATCTTCATTGGTGGGATTATGAAGTCTTTAACCGCGTTCATTGTACCTCTCAAACAATAATATTAGAACAAAAAGAGACCTTGTTATTATTATGTTTTGTTATAACATTTAGGGTTAATTGTACTAAAGATCCCTAAAATATGGAGTTTGTCTCATTTTAGCCTCCAATGTTTCAATTGTATCATTTTGGTCCTTGAAGTATTAAATATGTTTTTATATGGTCCTTAAAACAGACATCGTTTAGATTTTTAATGATTTTTTGTTATAAACTTATAATGTAATAGCTAAAGATGGGTAAAAAAATAATTTTAATATCTCTTAAACAAAATTTGGGTAACTCTTGACAAAAAAATGTGTAATATGGGTAGCTTTTAACCAAAATTTAGATAGTTTAAGATCGAAACTGTATAATTTAGGTTGACATTTAACCAAAATTTGAGTAAAAATTTGGTTAAAATTATTTTTTGTGCATATTTAAGTATCACATGATAAGTTTATGATAAAAAATCGTTAACAATCTGGACACTATCTGCTTGAGGGACCATTTAGAAACATATTTAATATTTCAGGGACTAAAATAAGATAAATTTTATACTTTAAAGACCTTTAATGCAATTAACCCTAACATTTATAACTTCATCTTGTTTAGGTGGGCAGTCCGGCAGATAGATATCCACAGAAATCTGCTTATCTATTCCCTACTAAGAATTAATACTGAATGAAATAAAATCAAGTCCTGCAAATAGATCTCCAGATACAGAATGCTTTTTCATAAGAAAAGAGTACCCTATTAGGTTCTTTACTCCATGCTAATAAAACCAGTTAGTAGACTAACTGAACTCTTCCGGTGGATACTCCGATACCCAGACATAGAGCTCGTTTGGTAGGCATATTATGAGGAGATTAAATATTAGATTGTATTATTTTTTATTTAAATCGGACCTAATAATTTGTTTGGTAAGCAAATTTGATACTGTATTAATTTCAAAAATATATACTAATCGTATATTTTTTATACGATGACTTATATTATGAAAGTATTTTAATACCACAAAAAAACGTGGTATTATAATTCAGCTGAAACGTATTATTCTACACATTTATTATTATAACCCTCTGACTAATAAAATCAAGTTGTCATCAATGTAACAAACACTGATTGAGGATATTTTTGTTAATTCAACATTTATATGATGAAATAATTTCCTAACCAAACAACCAATTGTATTGCATAACTATTATCCAACGTTTATATTGTATATTGTCAAACACTAGATAAAATTACGCATTATTTTGATACCTTATTTAATCTTGTCTTTTATCGTTCCGTATTGTATTAAACTGGATTACTCTATCTAATCCATCTATTTCTAATACGACAACTAAACGAGCCCATTGTGAATATGTTTGGGTATTTGTTGAAATAAAAGAGAGACAATGATTGACATTAAAAAGATTGCTAAAGCTTTCAAAACTTTTGTAAAATGCTTGCTTATAGTTTCACCAGATTGATAAAAATGCTCTTGTTACATTCTATTTTTTTTCATAATGACCAATCATTGTAAGAAATATACAAACCTATTCTTCCAAAAGATACATTCTATTTTTTTTAATGACTATCTTTTACTAAATTCCTTCATTTCAGATCTCAAACAAGTCACAAGGATACACATTTTTTCATCTGAAGTAATTCATGGTTTCTTCTAGAATGTCCATTTAATACATCCATGAGAAATAGATACCTAGATAAAAAGAATATCTACCACTATCTTTTGCAAAAGTGATTGTCATAGTACGTAATAATGGTATGATCTGTGAAATTTATTAGCACAATTATTGATATGTCTTTGTGCTCTTCATTGTGTTCAGAATTTTCATCTGAATCCATATGATGCTGACAAGAACAAATAAGAAATATTATTGTTATGTGACCCCAAAAGTAGCATCTTCATATATAAATTTAATGTCAAAGAGAACACATACATATAATTACAACTATGGCAATGCTGGAACGACAGTTCTAAAATTCGTTGACAGCATATATAATTAATTAGAAAAAAATTCAACTTGTTTATTAAACCTGTAAAGTAGAATTAGAGTTTACCTTTGACGAGTAGATTTGCAAGAATGAAGAACATATGTAGATCGAATAGTAGGCTCGATGAACCTAATGATTTTTTACTGTATATCCTTACACGACAAAAATTCAAAAGCAGTGTGGGTTGAGACCCTTCGAATTCTCTCCCTTACTCTCTTTCTGCCTTTTCTAAACGTGAAGGTAAAAGTTATGGCTGAGAGAACCACGGGAGTCCATTTATTTATAAGCTACAATACATACATTAAGAAGAAATAAAAGTTGGGCTATCAATGGGCCTAGAAATCCTAAGTCCAATCCAAAACAAACATTTTACGGTCCATTAATAATAAGTTAATCTATTAAAAAGTTATTATTCATCACATGAGTCTTATCTCTAAATTATATTTCGAGCTCTTAATTATTATATGCTTAATAATCTCCACACATTCAAAATTATGGATGTTTGTTAATTAATTAAATTATTGACAATTATATTAATTGACTTTTTTTTTATCCTTGAGATATTACTACTCAACTTGTTTTTTATGTCGAAAAATTAAATCTACATGCAAGTTTGACATGGACAAAACTTATAAACTTCGTCAACAGGACATCATCAACCCATTTTAATACCGAGATGTAGTTTTTTTTAATAATTAATTTTCACCACACAAATAATATCATCTCCTGATTCACTGAGTTTGTTGACTCAAATATGAATTTCGCTCTTTTATGATTAGAGTAACAATCATTATATGTACGTGCTAATTAAATTTCTCAGGATTAAGAGTTTAAGTAATCATAATAACCATGAGGTATTTATTTTCTTATTTAGTCAGTAAAAAGAAAATAATCTTAATATTGGTCTTGTTCAATGCACAAAGTGTACTAGTGTAACAATCTGAGACATCAGACAATTTCTTATAGCTAAGACAAACTATGCTAGAAGATTGCACTACAATTCTACTGATGATGCGTTCAATTCTATCGAAGACTGTAAATTTTTACTTATATCATACAAGAATCTGATAATCTGATCTTCTGTGTATAAACTGAACTCTACATATTAAATTATTTATAATATAAAATAAAATACACACATAGAGAAGTAGAGAAGATCCTTCATTTCAAAGTGTGTGTAGAGAAGATGTTTGAGATAAAAAAGTACTATAAATAATATCTCCAGTGATAATCATATCATCAACATAGAGAAGTAGTAGAGTAGTGTCGCGCTCAAACTTATGAACAAAGAGAGCCGAATCATTCATGTTCAAATTGAAATAAGACGAACAACAAGAGAAAAAATTTCTTCATAATCAATATCATACTCCTGTGTAAAGCCTTCGACCACCAGATGAGCCTTGTAATGCTTAATAGAACCATCAGAGCGAGTCTTGATCTTATAAACTCATTTACAACCAATAACTTTTTGATTAGAAGAAAGATTAACCAAATTTCAAGTATGTGTGTCAGCTAGTGCCTACAATTCCTCTGTGATCGCTTGCTGCCAATTAGGGTCATAGCTAGCCTCACAATAAGAGTGGACTCATACTGAGATAGAATAGTGGAGAAACAATGATAATCATGCAAACGAATATGAATGTTCCTTACCCAAGTAGAATGATGTTGAGTAGCAAAATGGGTATCACCAAGAAGTAGTGTAGAGGGTTCAGGAGTTAAGGTAATATCACTATCAATATAAAGTGGGCAAGAGAAGGATCAGGATCAGGATTAGAAGGTAGGACTAAAGTCTCTGGATGGTCCATAGATGAGAGCTTAGACGAGTCTTGATGTGGGTAATCATGATATAGATTCATAGATGGATTAGTAAAGAGAGGAGAAGTAGGGGTAGACAAAAGCTAAAACTGAGACAAGGAGGAGAACATTTTGTGTCGCTCGAATGGAGATTGATTCCCAATAATAGGAGAGAGAATATGATTGATGGTATAGACAACAACAAGAGTAGCTTCACCCCAAAGACTCTCAGGACACAAAGAAGAGATGAGAAGAGCACGGATAGTATTAAGAATATGATGATGTTTGTGCTCAGCACGTCCATTTTGTTGAGATGTGCTAGAACAAGAATGATAATGAATGGTGTCATGTTGACTAGGAAAGTTAAGGAAGGTGGTGTCTCTATATTCCATGATATTCTCACGACTTTAATGGGTTGTGAGAATTGAGTTTGGACCATTTTTGGAAAAAATATAATAAATTTGTGACAACTAAGATCGAGTTTATAAAAGATAAATTCAAGTGAAATGAGAATAGTCAGTAATAAAAATGACAAAGTACTTTGACCCTTCCATTGTGATAGTTGGAGTAGTTCCCAAAATAACAAAATGAACCCAATCCAAAAAGACAGAAGACAAGGAGTTACTGTTACAAGTTTGGAAGACAAACAATCAAGTTGTTCATTGTGAACATGCCCTAACTGACCATTGAAAATTAATACTATAGATGACTTGAAGAAATGTGACTCAAATGGGAATGCCATAGATTGAAAGGAGAGTTGGTCGGAGTGGAAGCAACAACAGTAGAAAGGATGGAGGAAAATAGTCATTGTGGAAAATGAAGATAAATAAGCTTAAACAAATGTCCATGCTTACGACCTATCCGTGGATCTTGGACAATACAACTAATAGAAGAGAACAAAACAGTGAGTCCGAGGTCACAATGTTGACCCATATATATGAGATTGAGAGTAAGATTAGGTATGTGATAAATATAGGGAAGTGACACATCAAATGCAGAGATATGTCCAACGTAATTGACATGCATATGTGAGTGATCTACAGTGTGAATTGGTGGAATAGAACCAACAGATTGTGTAGAAGAAAACAATGATTTATCAAGGGTCATGTGGTTAAAACAGGCAAAGTCAAAGAACTAAGATGATTTACTTAAAGTGGTAGACAAAATAGTAGAAAATGAATTAACTGATACATAAAGAACCTGTTTGAGGATAGTTGTAAGATCACTAGCACTGAATGTCAAAGAAGAGACTTTGGAGAATAAGAGTCATTGACAATAGAAGCAGTAGTGTCAGAAATAGACATAGACTTGTTGCTGGACTAATTGTCAGATCCGTATTGCTTGTTGGTGTTAGGTCTGCCCTTCTTGGGTGCCTTATGGTACAAAATTTCTGGATAGTTACTCAGATAGTGACTTGGACTCTTTTTTGTGACAGAACTTGCAAACTTTAGTAAAACAATTGAGTTAAGAAAATGATTAGACTTGTGACAATATGAGCTGTAGGATTGGGTCATATTAGATAGTGCCATAGTGAATTTATATGATCAGTGAACGACTGTAAGGTCGCATAAGGATGGTTGGAAGGTGATTGAAATGTTGCTATAAGTGATCAAAAGGTCTTCGGGAGATGGTAGGAGGGTGGCCAAAGGGTCACCAGAAAGCAATTAGAGGGTTGCCGAAGGGTGGGTGGAGGGTGGCCGAAAGAGAAGCAGAGATCCCTCGCAGGATAACCACATAGCATATTATCCTTGACTAGAAGGATTCACGAGCCTAGGCTTTGATACCATGTGAAAGAAGAAAATAAAAAGTGAATATGCATTATACATTGCTTTGGTATGATCTATAATATGCATGGGGAGGTACATTTATAATACAAGAAAGTAGTGAGACTAGGGCCGGACCAACAGTATGGAAAAAGAAGCATAAAACCCTCAAATTTTTAAAAGGCTCCATAATTTTAGATATATCATTAGTCCATAAAAAAAATTAAATCTATTAAATTTTAAGCCCTATAAAAAACCACAAAAAATTAAATCTAATTAAAATTTTTATTGCAATAATTTGGGCCTATAATCTAATTCATTACATTAAAAACTTAGAAATTTTAAAAAAAAAACTCAAAAGTTAATTCATATTTACTCCAACCCCCCTCTCTCTCTCCGGTAAAAAAATTAAAAAAAAAATAAAAGTTGAAATTAAACACTCTCTCTTCCTCTCTGTGATAAAAAACAAAAATAAAAGTTGAAATTTCTTTCTCTATAATAGTAACACATCTTTATTTTGTCTTCCTCTTACATAAACAATTAAAAATAAATTATTTTTTTTAAAAATAATACTAAAAATAAAAAGGTCTCTATTTAATATTTCCGCTTTAAGCCTTAAATTGACTTGAACCGACCTCCGAGTGAGACTTTCTAGTCTAATCGATGTGGCACAAACATATTATCAATATATACATTAACAATTAGATCATATTTCTAAGTCTTAACAGTATTAATTTTTTTCTTTCTAAATAACCATTATAAACTCTTTTTTAACCCTACGCATTCTAACTGTCTTCTTTTCCTTTCTGTGTAAGATTAATGTAAATATTCTCTTCATAGACTAGGATACCATGCAGATAGGTTAGACCAGTCACTCGAGAAGTCAATTTAGGGTCCATCTACGTATGACACATCTTCAAACAGCAATGATATATTTTTATTTCACGTCACAATCTTTATCATTAAATATTGCTCATTTCTAAATTGTTGAATTTATATAGAATTTGGTTAACACATCAAGCATAAAATTTGTGATTAATTCAATTTTGATTCTTGGGTGACACGACTCAACTCAAATCAAATCGGATATGAAATCGCTGTCGCATAGTATATTCCTTGTTCTATTAAAAATCTTGCACCCATGCAGGGCTAAAGCCTAAATTGTACGTGATAATCCATGCATATGACAGTTGAAAATGAGCGGTGGAGCGTAGATAGAAAAAACCACGAAATGAATGGGCGTCCGCTGACAACCTCCCATTAAAGGTCCCCGACGCACTTGCAGCACGAGCTGGTCGGGCTGGTGCCGTTCCGAGAATCCGAGACGCCATAAACAAACTCAATTCCTTCTTGGAACGTATAAACAAAAAAAACCCTTTAATAAGCGCCACCAAGCCCACCCAACTCCTCCCACGCCTGGCGGAGCTGACCACCTATTGCTCCGCCACGGCTACCCCTAAACTTCGTCACCACCTTACCTTACCTTGATTACCACTTAAGGTGACAGAGAGGGTTAACATATGCTTTGAATCTTTTCTCGACCATCGTTTATCACTAAAGTTTTGCAAGATTATTTGAATAATCTGTCTTGACTGACAGAAAAAGAAGATGGAAGAGACTCAGGCAAAAACATTAATATCGTCATCGTCGACATCTTCGTACGAGTCAGAAACCGAGGAACTGCAGCGTTTAGAGCACGCGCCGCCGTTTTGGAGGAGCCAAAAAAGGCTATCAAAGCAGCTGTCAATGTGCGAGACACCCCGTGATATCGCCTGGGAGAAGCGGCGCCGTCAAAGTCTCCTTCAAGAGCGACGGAAGAGCGGGATCAACGACCGGGACGACTTGACCGACGAGGACCTGAATGAGTTGAAAGGGTCCATAGAGCTAGGGTTTGGGTTCAAGGAAGAAGAAGGACAAAGGCTATGCAGCACATTACCAGCCCTTGACCTATATTTTGCGGTTAATCGGCAGCTTTCGCCGAGCCCCATCTCAACTCCGAACAGTAGAGACTCGTCGGTGTCGCTCGGAGGTTTGTCCACGTCGCTTGAACGGAGGTCTACGTCTTTTGAAAGCCCCAAGAGCGATGAGTCATGGAAGATTTGTAGTCCAGGTTAGTAATCTGTGCCAAATAGCTGGCGTGCAAATGATAATAAAGGAATAAAAATCTCTTAGAACAAAAATAATCATGAAAGAAGGGATGTAGCTGAAATTTAGGAGGGGACCTAAATGAAATTACAATGAAATTTGAATTATAAATTAATTTTTGGGTAAAAATTGTAATTAGTCCCTAACTTTACTTTCAGTTTTAATTTAGTTTTTGAACTTTCAATTGTCTTAATTTTGTCTCCGAACTATGAATTTTGTCTCAATTTGATATTCCATTTATTTTTACCGTTGGTTTAAATGAAGGCTAGTCATAATTTGTTAATTTTCACCGTTAGATCATATGTTTCCATCTGATTTAATAGTGAAAATTGATGAAATGATTTAATTGAAACGAAATTAATAGTTTAGAGACTAAATTGAGATAATTGAAAACTCAAAGACCAAATTGAAATCAAAGTCAAAGTTCAAGGGCTAATTATGAAATTTATGCTTAATTTTTTGACATACCTCCCCTAATTGCCATTAATGAGATAATTTTTTTTGGGGGGGAACGAAATTGTTCTTTCAAAAAATAATATTTATCATAAATTACACTTATATTCACTACTACCACATTTTTTTTCTTTGCCTCCTCAACTACCAGATTTCTCACATTGCCCCTCAATGTGAGAATTAAGGTGCAATGTGAGAAATTTGGTAGTTGAGGGGATAAAGTGAAAAAAGGGTGACAGTTCTGGGGTGTAAGTGTAATTTACCCTATTATTTAGTTTGACAAAATTACATTTGTTGCTTAAAAAAGTGTCACCAAGCCATACAAAGAATTATGTTGAATTGCAAGATGATGCTTTAAAGCAGACCATCAGAGAATTAATCTTATTCTTCTTTTACATTGTTCTGTGCAGGTGATGATCCTCAACAGGTGAAGACTAAGTTGAGGCATTGGGCTCAAGCCGTTGCATGTTCGGTGATGCAATCCCATTGAAGGGTGTGGGATGGATTGTATAGAGGAGAGAGAGAGATTAATTTTCTGAAGTTAGGGTCTAATTTACGTACAACTGAGTTACATATCCCAAAATAAACTTCAAATCTTGCATTCCATTTCAATTCGAATGGTTGGATTAGTAAACTAACTCGAAACGAGCAATTCCTATCCTTAGGCTAGTGCTCCCAAAAATTTTGTTGTTTTTGTAATATGAGATTGAATGCCATCACTCATATCCCTTTGAGAAAAATTTAACGGGAGTCACTAATCCAATCATTTACATGACATGAATTTGGGGTATAAAATTTAGAAAATATTTTGGGGCATGTAGCATTGCAAGTGTTTCCCGGGAAGGAAATGGAGTGGAGTAGCTTCACTGTTTTAAACAGATACCAATCAGAGGACTATGCTGGTACAATCCTCTAGCTTTTGGCTTCTTCTGAATTTCTTGCCACAACAGGTCTTATGTATGTAACAAAACTATATAGAAAAAAAAATCCAGAAATGATCCTTAGAATAAAACTTTGGTCTAATTTTGGTGCTCATTCTTTCCTATTGTGACTTTTTTAGTTTGATTAGAAAAGGGTAGCCCAAAACATGCCAATCTAATTTATATTTTTGTGAGTTATTTCGGTGATTCGGATATATGATGTCCAGGGCCAATATAGTGATGTTAACGCTGTGTCGAAGCACACACTTAGATTGAAATTTGATTTTCATAGTCTAATTATTATAAGTGGAAGTTTTGCTAACGAAAGTGAGCGTGGTTGGATGTACCATCTACCATCAAGCTAAAAACTTTTAAGACTTGATGGTGCTCGGAAATTACAGCCCAAACCCAACCTATGTTTAGCTGATGCTATGGGCTTAGTGAGTTTGTTTGAACGAGAAGTTAATCTATGGAAAGTGGAAGGCACTGAATATATAAGTGGTTCACCTTAAGCTGATTGGCTAAGGTTACGCCCACTGTGACGGAATCTCTGGCTCCCAGAGGTTGTATATTGATTCCTGATAAGTACAAAGAGGTTTCAAGCGCTGGGCCATTTTCAAAGGCGTATGCTTTGTTTGCTTAATATCCCGGGGTTAGGGAATGCTATAGTGAGGATGAAGAAGATGACCCTGGTAGGATAACACTGTTCCATTTATATGAGTTGCCTCTCCTAGGATTCCCGGTGGCTCCTTCCACCTTTTTGCTGATTCTTTGGGGACCTTTCGTCTTTGTCCTGCAAAAGCCTCTACTAATCGGAGCTACTGTGCCCACGATCTCTCGATTGTTACGCGCCACCATTTTTTGCGTTTGAGAGGGTGCAATTGTCATAGGTTTCAAAGATGGTTCCCTTGTCCTTTGGACACGTGGCACAACGGGATATTTCTAGGGCAAAGGTTTGACTTCTCTATCCTGGGCTGTTTTTTAGCTGGACAGATTTTGGGGCTTGAGCTGGATTGCCCTCCTTTTAGCGCCATTGGGCTTGGTCTCTCGGCTCTTTCTTCTCTCGATGTGGGCTAACGAGAGACACTTCTTTTGGGCCAATAAACCCAACCTACGGGTTCTCAAGGTATATTGGGCTCTGAGGTAGTGATGGCCCATACCCGAAATTCCACCCTCATCAAGACTCAATTCAGTTACAAGTATATATGGGAGCAAAAGTGAAAGAAAGTGCATACTTTGAACACCGTCACCCTATTTTACCCAAACTTCAATTCTTATGGACCAATGCACCAAGACCTGCCTTCCATTTGCCAGGGACAATCAATCAGCATAACAACTTGGTTTGTTCAAGATCTCATTACCTTCAATACTACAGAGAAAATTAATTCAAATTTATCAAATAACTTCGATGTAGAAAAAAAATTGATCAGTTTATCTAGCATTACCTAAAGATCCATGAATGACAACTTTGGGCACATTATACTTTGTTTCTGTCAATTATGCCCCTTAACTATAATATTTTAAAAATGCACCTCTAATTATAATTATTAGTTTCATATTGTCCCGAGTTTATACATTAGAATTGTGTATTTGATCACACACATGTAGATATTTCCTATTTAAAACACAATGCTCAACCAATTTTGGGGTATGGTGAAATTAATTTAAGTAGTTAAATGGCAACGTTAATTTGGGAATTTAATTATTATGACAATTAGATTTTTAATGGGTCCCACCCTTAAATGCACTCAACCATCAATTCAATAGTCATAATGCATTATGTCCCAAACTATGTCCCTAAGTTATGTCTCAATAAGATTAATGCTACATTAATCCTTAATTACACATATACTTCATGTTCTTATTATAGTTTTCCGAAAAAAGTTCATGTGCGACACATGGAGCTTCCTTCAAAATTAAAAGTGTTTTCAATTACCTACAAAAAGGAGAGAGATGACTCAGACAAACTCACCCTCTTCATCAAAATCTCGAGGTGAGACAAAGACTCAAAAGGGTCAAAATGGTCGCACAAAACTCACTTCAGCCATTAATGGTGACAAAAAAAGCAACTGGCAAGAGTTTAGACATTCTAAATGCTCAAAAAATCTCGAGCGAGCCGAGGTCCGAAAAGGGTCAAGGTGAAAGAGGTTTTTACCCCAACCTATGGGGTTTTTTAAAAATATATCCAAAAGATGGTTGTTTTCAAAGTATTTTTCAACTCAAACACTTTTAAATATGCCAGTTAGAATAACGTTTTCAGCTTAAAAGACGTTAGTTGGATTGATGTTTTATCCAAAAACGTCATTTGAACCAACGTTTTATGAGACATAATTTTTTTTTTAAAACTCAAATAAATGTTGGTCTGACTGGTGTTTTTAAACAACCTCAAAAAATATTGGTTGAACTAACGTTTTCTGCTTAAAAACATTGGTTCAATCAACTTTTATCCACTATCTTCTTCTCATCCAAGCGTTAGACCAAGTTTTTTCCTTACAAACCGTTTTCTCCCTCTTTTTTTATGAGTAAATGTTTAATTTTATTCATTGAAAAAATTAATGATATTGAAAATAAATAAATTTTGGTGATCATTTCAAAATACATAAATTTTGATCATATCAAAATTAAAAACTTGAAAACGTATACATATAATTTATTTTAATTTTATCATATAATTTTAAACATATACATATAATAAAGATAAAATTTTATTTTTAATTTTGATCATGTCGCCAATAATGTTATTAAGTGATGTACAAATAGAAATTACTTATAACAAAAAAATTGAGTATTAATTTCATAACATGTTGTAGTGAATTTGTCGGGGTAAAAAAGGTTGTCAATAACATGCTTGATGTTCAAAACAACATAAACGATTATCGAATACACATAAACATGATGGAATAAAAGTGTCAGACGCATTTCGTCCAGATCAGAAAAATTAGAAAGTTTAGGATTGAAAACAAGTAACAGATCCTCTAAAATTTATGTTTCGACAAATTTAGGATCAAAATGTTCTGTTTTGTTATAATCGATTGTATGAAAACGATCAAGACGATACTACATTTGATCATTTTCACGTTCAAGCCTTGATATGATCTCATCATGATTGCTTGAATTTTGTGGATCGGAAATATCAGTTGAATGTGTCTTTGGTACAACAAGTCTATGCTAACGACAAAATACTTTAAGGTCACAACGTTTGTCATATAACTATCGCTATCTTAGTGTGGGTTTGATATGAGCACCTGGATGCGGATAGTCAGTTGCAGTCCCAACAATTACATGTCCAGCCCAACAATTACAGTTGTACTACCATTTCATATTCTAGTCAGGGTTATACTTCTTGATGACACCCAAAAACTTAGGCAACATGTCATACGACGAGTCTCAATTACCGAAAATCTTAGCAATGACTTTGTTCCTCGCAATCCATGCTTTCTTGTAGGAAATATCATACTTAAACTTCTCCTTTATATTTTTCTGAATTATTGACATATTTGTTTGTGGTGTATCACCAACCAGTCCCAGTATGTTATGACATATGGAATCAGAGTCTAACTACCCATGATCACGACTCATTCGAGGGTAGAAGCATGTATGAGGTCCATCATATTTTGTGATCTAAATATTTTGAGTTTTTTCCTAAAACAAGCACGTAATCTCCACGGGCAGTTAGGCTGCATGTATATGGTGCACTGTACATCCCACACAGTTGTGTTTGTCTCGACCACAACATAATCCTGATTCAGGTTGATGGAATACCATTTAACTGTCCTAATCAATGAAACTTTATCCTGAAAAATCATGCCCTTTGCCAACTCCATCTTCACCGGATCCCATAAATTCATTCATAAGACGGTACAAAGTTATCTGTTTTAGAATGCTGACTAAATTCAGTGGTTGTGAATGAGGTGGAGCAAGACTAATGCATCCGAACCTCCGCGCTAGCCTCAATGTCTTCACCATTCCCATCTTCGTCATCCGACACAACAATCATTACTTCCTCAAACTCTTCTTCTTCTTCATCTTTATCAATGGAGATATATGTACGATCATTGACACACATTTCTTCATATCCGCGGATTGGACTTTGTTGCATTATTGGTTGATGGACATCATCTTGCTCACTCAACTCAATTTCTGTCTCACCTATTTGAAAATTCTGAATCAGTGAATTATTGGCTGAGTACCTACCATATGCTGCGGAGCCAGTTATTTGGTGGATGTACGAGTACTATCCAGACTCATCCATTACTTGCATCTCCATGGGAGTTGAAAATTCACCTGTCAACCCGAAAGTTGGAAAGGTCGAGGTATTCATCTCTCGCCTAAGCAACTCAGTGTAAGATATGATAGTGGTTGTTAGGCACCCTCCGATTTTACTACATCTTATGCCAACATTGATGTCCTCCGTCTCCACGTACAAAGCAACGCTAGCAATGCTAGAGTTGTCAAGTACCAAATTTGTAAAACTCGGGTAAATTTGAACTTTTTCTGAAAAAGGGTAAAATGGTAATTTGTCACCCTTATGCATATTTAAAATACTCATGTTCTAAGGCTCGAATGAGGAAACGGACTTCTCTGTTGAATTCGTATCGTAAAATCTAGTTATTCTGTCAAATTTCGTCGAATTCTGAGATAGTCGAATTTTTGCACGTCGTTCGAGGCGATTGCGTGGCAAATGACATTTTAAAGGTCCCAAAAAAATGAATTTTTAAAAATTTCCTTCAAATTAAATTAAAGTTCAAATAAAATTAATTTGAACTTAAACTGGGATCAAATAAATCATTTCAGGATGAAAACGGACCCGAACGGACGAAGGACACTTGGAGCGATTAGAGCCAAGTTTTTAAAAATTATAAATAAAAAAAAATATCTAAATTATCAGATATTTCACAGCCATTGTTCAGCCTTGTTCAGCCGTCCAAGTGAGGAGAGAAAGAAAAGAAAAAAAATCAAAAATTTCAAGCTTTAATCCAAGATTCTCGGAGTTCTGTCGCTCGGATTGACTCGGACCAAGAGTTAAAGTCGATCACTGCGACAAGGGCTACGCAACCACACCAAGAACGAAGGATTTCACCGGAGATCCAAAGACGGAGATTTGGGAAAATCAAGTTTTGAAAGTGATTCTGGTGTTCTTGAAGTCTCTATACTTCAATTTACGCTACAAGAGGTAAGGTTCTTCCTACTTTGATTTTATTCCCTTCTTTTGGGGCTGTTTAAGGGGCTGATTTGGGGCTGATTTTAGGGACTTTTTGGGGTTGAAATATGGTCTGCTATGTGGTTGTATTTTGGACTAATTAGGGGCTGTTTTTGTGCTCCGAGTAGGGGCTGTTTTGTGGATTGTTCTTGGCCATTAAGTGCTTGTATGTGGGTTGTCCAAATGGACTGTTTTTAGTGGCTGAAAGTGGGTTGTATATGGGCTATCCAAATGAACTATTTTTGGGCTGTTTTGGTGGCCTAATTCGGGGCTATTTTTGTGACTTGTTTAGGGCTGCTATGTGGCTTAATAAGGGGCTTTTTTGTGGACACATTATGTGGTTATATTATGCCTTGATTGTGGACACATTATGTGGTTATATTATGCCTTGAGAATTAATTGTATTATTGCTTGATTATGAGGTAACATGCTTAGGGATTGTGCTTGAAAGAAAGGTGGATGCATGTGTATAATGTGTTGACATTGTGATTGATTATGGTGATTATATGCATATGATATAAATTATCATGGTATACCTTGATATGTAGAAATTGTTCATTTGGCATGCATTCAATATGGACACGGAATTGATATCACATGCATGAGCATGAGTCTTGAGTGTGAGTGTGCGTATGCATAGTTAACCAAACACCATTCTTGGTGATTAATACGTGGAAACGGTAAGGTCAGATCGAAGATCCCATTGAGCCGCATGTTGTATAAAAAAAACTTGTGTTGGATATAGCAAGAAGGGGTAGATTCTCCCCTCGGGTGCAAGACCCGGCGACTTGGTTATACACTCCCCTGTTGTGAAATTTCGGAAAAGTGTAGTATAGTATATGGAACCGGCGGTATAAAATTTAAAATTCGTTGCCCAACAAGACACAAGATTTTGACTTATAAGAAAATACTCATTTAATAAGTACCATCCAATAATGATATGATTTATTTATAAAATGCATGATTTTAAAACAAAGCGATCATTGGATGTATTTCCGTCGAAGACGGGTCATTACACATTGCCATTGCATTGCGTTGTGGAAGTCGGTGAGTACTTGGTTTAAGTGCATAAGTGAGTATCATCTCATTTCATGGCATGACATAGTTGCATTCCAACATTGAATGTATATTCTTATATGAATGATTTTTAAATATTGTTTGTCGCATATACACATTGCATATGCATCTAAGGTGGGGAGTAGCCCTTGTAAGATATACTCTACTGGGCGTTGACTCACTCTATACGAGAAAATATTTCAGGTGGGGGAAATATACCGACAGGTGGCTCCAATTTGTACTCTCATGTTTGAAGAAAGCTGAATGTGGCTTTATTTTGTCTTAATGTAAAACACTTGTGAAACTTAGGTTTTGGGCATGTAATCTTTTACAAATAATTATAATTGAATTTTTATGAACTAATTTTAATATAGCCTTGTATGTTTTATATGAGTATAGATAAATGAACCCGGTGTGGTCTATATTTACTCATAAATAGACCCGGTGTGGTCATTGTTGAATATTGGACCTCGGATGGGTCTTGTAATGTTAGGTGGCATAAGTTGTGTTTTGGGTAGAGTTCCTCGTACAAAAGAGACTCTGTCCAATTTTTGTTAAATTATGGACCCCAGTAAATGGAGTATAACGGCGCAATATCGAGTTACTTAGTATCTACGGGTATTCTGCGAGTTGATGGGTAATCAACGGACCCCCCAGATTTTGGGGCGTCACAAAATTAACCACAGAAGTCACAAGTTCATCATTTTTAATTTTCAGACCGACATTTGTATTCATGTTTAGTCCTATTCCAAATGTAAAATGATATCTATATGTCAATTTCAACTTGTTATCCGCTCTGTCCAACTCCTTTATAATGTAAATTTTACTCAACAACTCTGGCAGTTGTGTGTCACTATTAATAACAATTCTACATTTGGGAGGACAATTGTATGATAAACTTTCCGATTCATATTCCATTCGTCCATCCCAATATAGCAAAATGGTTGCTTGTTTTCCCGCCATTTCAATTTCTTTTCGTTGTAGAATAAGTTCTGAATTCACAAGAACCCGGGGATGGATAGAAATAATTAATACTTGAGGAAAAACATATTCATAGTTAATCAAAGTCCCATTTGAATCTACGACATGCGACCTAGATGCCTTAATAAAATAAGAAACCTACGAGGATGAAGTGTATTGGTAGAAAACTAAGAAAGATGGAGATCCAACCTTTATATTGATGTTTGAAAAAATAATCCCCAAAAAGGGCATCTCTAAACATGTTATCAGGTATTGAATCACAAGTCAAACATGTTATCAAGAACGCAAAAAAAGTAGTTGATTTTTTTGGCTAACAACGCAGTAGTTGACGTACATTTACATATCTATCGCAATTATCAAGACTATCCAACTCAAGGATGATAATACACCAAAAAAATACTTGAGTATCCTATCCCAAAAGTATCCTATTCATACCCACAAAAATCCAAGATGGGTTGCCTTTGACTGTTTAACAAGAATAATCCTTAAACATTGTTCATTAGCAAAGCCATTAATAAATATTCATCTCTCACTGAAATAAAATTTAGCAGAGAATTTTCACTAAATTAATAGAGAATTTCAATTAAATTAACATTAAATTAACTTTAATTTATAATTAATAGTTAATTACAAACTAATAACACAATTAAAATTAATTTAATTGAAACACACCAATAAAATAATTGTACAATAATATACTTGGAGAGTGAGACACATACTAGAGGAGAGAAGAAGGGTGGTGGAGGTGGTGTTCGCTGTGTTGGTGGAGATGTTGCCTGAAAGAGGTAGTGTTGGTGATTTGCCGCTTGAAGGAGGAGTTTGGGAACTCGAATTAGGGCTTAGATAGAATGGGGAGATGTTGGTGGAGATTTCGCCTGAAGGAGGTGGTGCTAGTGGAGATGTTGCCTGAAGGAGGTGGTGCTGGTGATTTGTCGTTGTGGGCTTTCGAATGGTGATGATGGTGTTGCTGGTGGTTTCAGATGGTGGTGTTGCTGTGGTTGTGGGCTAGTGTGATGGTGGTACTGTTGGTGGTTTCGAATGGTGGTGCCGGGGATGTGTGCTGCAGCTGGTCGTCTGGAATGGAATGTTGAATTGGAACTTGGGAAAAAATTAGGGAATGAAGATAGAAGGGAAAAAAAAGAGAAGATTTGGGGACAATGATGCGTTTTTAAGGTCCAGGCGAAACAAAAAGAGGGCAAGTAGGGATCTGGTAGACAACAAAGTCAACCAACGTTTTTTGAATTAAAAACGTTAGTCAGACCAACGTTTATGTGAGTTTTTTTTAAAAAATTAGATTTCCTAAAATGTTAGTTCAAGTGACGTTTTTGGGTAAAACGTCAGTCCAACTGACGTTTTTTAAGTTTAAAACGTCATTCTAACTGATGTTTTTAAAAGTGTCTGAATTTAAAAAATACTTTAAAAACAACCATCTTTTGAGTATATTTTTTAAAAACCTCATGGGTTGGGAAAAAAGCTCCAAGGTGAAAACCTACAAAACCGACTTCGAGCACCAGCATAGATGACAAGCATAAGCAGGGGCGGAGCCAAACATATTTTCCAGTGGGAGCAATCTAAACTATATTAATATTAAAATTTAAAATATTCACAAACGTATAGTTTTATTAATAGAACACCAATTAAAGACGCAATTTATATATATGAGTGATATACAAAAAAAGCCAACAAAAAAAATCATTATAGATTTATCTATAAGACCTAATAAAAAAAATTTGAACCACAAAATTGGGCTCAATCATATATTAAATTTTAAGAAAAATTTTCATAACTAATTCAAAAATTAATTTTTTCAATCACAAACTTAATATTCATCAATAAATTTTAACAAACAATCGAAACTAACTTAAACTATAATTATTCTAGTATACTAAATCTACGTATATGAAGTACTTAACTTATCACAATAAAACTATTCAAACTACCAAATCAAAATACTTTAGTCTAATTATAATGGAGGACTACAAGTCTCAATTTCAATTCCACAAATAAAAATAAAACAAATGAGACGACTACAAGTCTTAATTCTAATTCAACATATAAAAATAAAACAATAGAGATGACTACAAACCCAATTATCAATTAAATATATATAAACAAAATCATAGAAGATGACTACAAGCCCCAATTTTATTTCAATATAGAAAAATAAATACAGAATTACAAATCCTATTTTTATTTTTTTTTGAACACCCTAGTTTCAATTCAATACATAAAAAATATAACATAAGAGATGATTACAAGCCCCAATTTCATATTTTCAATTCAATATGTAACAAATAAAATACAATAGAGAGCTACAGGTGCTAATTTCAATTCAACATTTAAAAAATAAACCACAAAAGAAGACTACAAATCTTAATTTTTAATTTTAACATATAAATATAAAACAAAGAAGATGACTACAAGCCCCAAATTTAGTTCAATGTATAAACATAAAACAAATGAGAGGGCTAACCTATTTCGTAACATATTAGTTAATTTTTAAATGCTCAAATTTTTTATTTCATTTTTCATTGATATTTACAAGTGAGACTCGTATATTTGTCAAAATAACATAACTACTCTTAAATCTTTTAAAAAAAAATTAGTGGGGGCAAATTTCTAATAAATTTTAAATTTTTTAAAATTATACTTAATTCCCAAAATTTTTTAAAATTTCAGTGGGGCCATCTGCCCCCACTGTGGATCCGCCACCGAGCATAAGGAAGGAAATAGTGTTAACTTGTCAAGCCAGGAAAGTATTGTACAATAGGCACAAGAAACAAATGAAGTTACTGACACAAAGGGGGGGATGTGACGGAAAAAGAAATGAGAAGTCTCGAGAAAAGTAAAGAGTATATTTTCCAAGCAGAAGAAAAGGAAAGCACAAAGGTTACTACTGATTCTGGTGCTGGAGAGTCACAACAGAATGTGGTTAAGAGCCTTGCACATGGACTGAACAAGAGAGACAATTGATGGTAAATTAGGGTGTGACTGTTCTGATGGTTGTTTCACTAGGGGTTTATGTCTACTTTACATATGGGTCCTCTAGGAAACTTGAAAACTAGATTTAGACTATACATACAATGAGTGATCATGGTTAGATAAAATAAAACCTTGCTTAGTTCCACTACTAATGCATGAGAGGGGCACAAGAATGATCTTCTATTCTGACAAAAAGTAGTACAAAATGTGTACATTATCACTTGCATCTCTTGACATCAAGTCAGTATAATCTTCATCTATCTATATCTATATTTATTCTACATACTGTTTATAAATTTCAGTGAATTTTTTTTTAATTTTCTAATTTATCCCTCCGTATTATTATAAAGTCAATGTTATAAAATAGTTATAATATGACCCTCACACTAATTTCTATTACAATTTCCATGAAATCTATTATATGGCCCCGACACTAATTACAGTAGGTTTTGATGGCAATGACAATATTGCAACTGTTTTATGGCATTGCAGGTACAATGTAATAAAATTAATCATTAAGGGTACAAATTAAAAAATTTAAAAATTTTTGGGGGTGTAAAGTGGGATTCACCCTAGATAAAAAAAATACAGTAGAGAAACACCAAATTAAACGCACACAAAAAACAGGAAAATATGCACTGCATTCGCATGCCCTTCTCAGTTTCTATTCAAGCAAGTAATTGCTGAGCAACAGGATGCACCAAAGTCTGCAATCTTTCAATTATTCGTGAAGTGTCTACGCCAATTCTTGAATACAAAGCCTGCAAAAAAAATATTAGTCCAAGTAATATTAGTATTTATGGTCTGCCTCTTTGATTCTGTGTATCATATGATATGAAAACACAGCATTGATTACTGGGCTAGCTAGTTCTGTCTCAATGTGGAACTGGCCATCGTTTCGATTTCCTCATTCGACACGAACACATTGGAGCGGAGCAAACTGTCCACTTGAGTTTGGTTGTACGTACTTTACTTAGATTTGACTGGTTTACCAAAAAAAGAATCAGATTGATAACATGGTAGCGTTTTAACTTACTCATTTGCATACCAGATACTACATTCCATTCAATTCATGCACATATGACAATGCGGAAATAACAGTCATGAGGGACACTGAAGAAGAAGATTAACCTGTGAATAAACAGAATAGAATGTCTTTGAACCCACAGTTGAGTAGCTAGCACTGACAACTTGAGCACCTTCCTCCTGAAGAAGTCTGAAAATTTCATTCAACGTGCAGCTCTGATTCACGTTCACTCCAGTTATCAAATTTATCTCCAAAGTTGAACCGACCTCTCTAATAGAAAGTACTGGTAACATCAAGCCACCCCTCTGGCTCTGGTCTTCAATGGCATCTCCATCACCTTGGAGTTTTACTAGTTCCCTCCTTTTCTTCAGTTCTTCAATTTTTTCTTTCAGTTGATTTACATAAGATGTGGCTTGATCCAACAAAGCCGGTAACGCAAACCTCTCCTGAAATATATAGAGTCAGAGATACATATATTTATATAATGACAAGGTTATGCTTTCAATATCAAAAAAAGGTTTTGGCCGACATTGATTTTCGGTTGATTCATTAATTTATAATCATTGATGATCATGAAAATAATAAAATATTACATTCTCCTTTAACTTTTCAATACTAAAACACAGAGAGAGATATGGATACCCTGGAGTTGGAGTGTTGGGTTGGGTTAGTTACTTGGGTAGGTGTAGGTAGGAGAGAGGCAAGCCTGGAAAAAAGAATTCTCATTTGCATTCTTCGATCTCTTTCTATTTCAATTCGCCCAAGTCTAGATGTAGATGTGTTGTTCCCAGTCTGCATATCTTCCCTAGCGTTTGTTTGGCTTTCTTTGTCCCTTCTTCCTTATTTGGAAAAAAGCAAAAGAAAAGATGGGAGGAAACGATGAGTGAAGAAGACGACAGATCCACACACACCGGGCGCCGGGGGGGGGGGGAGAGAGAGAGAGAGAGAGAGAGAGAGAATCTCTAATTAGGGCAAACAAAGAAGTTTCTACTTTTCCTTTACGATAAAGAAAATCTCATGCATTCCTAAGGAACAGAATCAAACCCACAAAACACAATACCAAAGCAACGAAAATGGAATAGTTTGATCAGCAGGACAAAGAAAAACAAACTTTCAATTCTGGAAAGTCTTGTACGTATATGGATTAAATTATACTTTGAACCCTTTAACTATGACTTTTTTCACTTTGCCACTTCAGCTATCATATTTATCACATTATACCCTCAACTATGTGATTAATTTCACATTGTCCCAATTATGAAAATCCATTACATATTTAACAAAAAAATATTTCATTTTGTCCCCTGAACTACGTAATTTTTTTCACTTTGTCTCGATATGTCAACAATATCCGTTAAAAAAGATAACCGACGTCAGCGATTGAGGCAATGTGAAATCGAGTTCATTGTTTAGGGGGTCAAAGTTATAGGCATGTAACTATGATCAAAGTTAATAATCACCAGATATTGTAACTTGATTATACAGAAGACAAAGAAAACAAAAGCAAACACCTTGAGAAATGGCAGAGAGAGACCTCAAACAACCCCGATAGGCCCCAAGAGGTCTTCCCTCTCGGTTATGAAGAGTGAACGCCCATCTCAGGGTAGAAAGAGGAAGAAGAATCTGATATTCTGCTTATGTATCTTCCTGGTTTAACCTCTTAACCTATTTTATGATGAATTTGCTCTATGATTCATGCATCTTTTGTCAAATGAGTAAAAGTATAAATTGGTCTAATAGTTAGTGTTCTCCCCTTTATGCTACATTTTTATAGACTAACTTATTGTAGCATGTTACCTCTATGTACTTTCAAACCAGGGGCAGAGTCAGAAATTTGTTTTAGGGTGGGTACACTTAACCAACAAAATTTAATTTTTTTTCCAATCAATAAAAATTTTGTTGTACATGTCATTTTTTTTAAATCGTGCTGCATATTTAAAGATTCATTAAATACACAAAGATCAAACGCCAATATATGTAGTCTATGAAAACAATGCTTAATAAAAAAAGGTTAATTGTAACCCTTTACAAAAAATAAGGTTACTTATAACCATGTACTGTGGACCCAGACAACTTTTCATACTTTGAAAGGATTGTATGATAACGTTATTGTATAATAATATTATTAATAATGTTATCAAAAATGTCTTTCTCTATATAAGTAATTAAGTTAATAGCAATCAATTTCAGGCTAAATTTAAATTACATCAATTTTAAATATTTATAATAATTTCAAACAATTATGAATAGTATAAGATTAAAAGTTATCAAAAAAATATGATGAATCACTAGTCGTAACTTTTTAACATATTTTCACATTTCTTTGGGTGATAAGTGTGCTCTTATTTTTTTTGCACTAGATTTAGTTGGTCCAAACTTATTAGAGTGGTCAAATATTTTTGGTTTTTTATCACGGGAGTGGGCCTAATTCCAACTGCCTAATAAAAAACCATAAATATACAAAGGTGAATTTTTTTTAAAAAAAAATTTAGAATGGGCATGTGACCCCCCTAGTCCCTATGTCCCTCCGCCCTTGTTTCAAACCCAAGAGTTACCCTAATGGTTTTTTTTTTTTGATTCAACGGTTAAGGTTATTTGGGCAAATTTACGCACATCTCGATTAGTCCTCTCTCTGGTCCGGTCAAAGGCATGTCATCCACTCCCAGACTAGAGTGTTCATGACAGATAAATCCCTCATCGTCTAGTTCCAAAAAATTGTTAAGATTTAAACTCAAGACGTCTGAATTTACAACTCATCTCTATTACTATTTGAGCATATTACCACTAAAAGTTACCCTTAAAGTTTTGCACCAAAGTAAATAGTTAGGAATTCTTGCAGGCTAGAGTTAGGAATTTGTCCAAGGGGGACAAAATGTAACTAGCGAAAAATTCTCTAGCCAATATAAAGAAAATTTTAATTTTAAATACGAAAATATATATTAAAATTGAAGACTAAATTAATGTATGAAACAATTAAACTAATTTTCATTTAGCCTAAAAAATAGGACTAAATATATAATTTGTTAAAAAAAATTAGAGGTGGTAAATATAATAAATTAAACAAAATTATGATAAGAAATATGACATAAAGTACTTTAAGTTAAAATAGTATTAATAGAAATAATGTTTTTTTTTCTTTTTTTTTTTTGGAAGGTAAAATGTATTAAAATAAAATCGATGTCCATGGGTAATCACCCACAAATTATACAATGAAGTCACGAAGGACTCATAGACAAACATAAAAAAAACTCAAAAAGTCAAGTCTAAAAAACACAAGTATGTAAGAGATGCTCAAAGTAAGAGCATCTCCCACAGACTTGTAGACAAGAATACATTGAGAGACAAATAAATCAGAGAATAACTCCAATAATGCAGCC
Source organism: Ilex asprella (assembly GCA_023539305.1). NCBI lineage: Eukaryota > Viridiplantae > Streptophyta > Magnoliopsida > Aquifoliales > Aquifoliaceae > Ilex > Ilex asprella. The sequence continues at coordinate 9,533,164 of CM042191.1, forward strand.
CCATAATACAACTGATATTCCACAACACATATCCCTGCAACCATAATGGCGCCAGCCCAGGGCAAGACAAAACAGCCCGTCACAGTCACCTGCACCCAAGATGGCCAGCAAGAACAAGGCATCACATCTAGACAACAACCAAAATTCAACCCGCAGGCCATCACTTAAAAACAAAACAGCACAGCACCGCACAACAGAAAAAAAAAAAAAGCACACAGCCCAAAACAGTACAGCAGAACCAAACAGTCCAGCACAAACCCAACCCAGGGCAATAACAGAGCACGAAAAAACTCAAATAAGAACAGAGGAAATGGTCCATTGATGCACTAAGCGCAAGTTCTGAGGATTATCCTTGAATTTAAGAAAGGAAAGTCTTTTTTTGATAGTTGACTGAATTCTGAAAAGAAAATTTTGTTGGGATGTAACCCCATTGTTGAAAATTCTGTTGTTCCTCTCCCTCCATAAGTTGTAAACAATGACAGAGAGACAAAGCTTGGGGAGAACAACCTTCAAAGATTTTCCTTTCCAATTAGCACTTGCCCAAGCAATGAAGACATTCCATTAGAGAGCTTGAGGGAGCTGGAAACATTGTTGCAACAGCTGAGACCAAATACCAAAAGCATAAGAGCACTCAAAGAACAAATGTTGATGAGATTCTGGGAGTTGCTGACACAGAGAGTAAGTGGTGTCCACCTGTGGTGCATAAAATGAGATCCTATCCTTTGTATTTAATCTATTTCTGATAGCCAACCAAAGAATGAGACTCATTCTAGGTATAAGATGACCATACCAAACCAGGTTGTACCAAGGAACTTTAGGGCTTTGAGTCCTAATGATGTTCCATGCGGATTTAGTGGTGAACCTGCCATCCGACTTGGGGTTGATTCAATATGATGTTCCACCCAACCCTCATCTCTAGATTCTCTTACTTCGTCTGCCACTGTCCTGTATTTCTCATTTATTTGGGACAGTGGCAGACGAAGGAAAAGAATCTAGAGATAAGGGCTGGGTGGAACATCATATTGAATCAACCCCAAGAATTTCTACTTATCAAGATGAATCAACCCATCTTGATAACATTATAGAGATGAGAGCTGGGTGAAACATCATATTTAGTGATAACATTATTGAGTCAACCCATCTTGATAACATTATTGATTCAATATAAAAATATTTTTTTGCAATGCGTATTAAGTTTATTAAGTGGGTTTTCTTGTTCCAATGAAGAAAAAGGGGAAAAATTTTGATATCTAATTTTTAGTTTTGCTATTGGAATATTTTTCGATGATAGAGAATTGAGCCAATACTCCCAAATAAAAGAGGAAATTGATCTATGGTCATAAAAATAAATAAGAATTTCTACTTGTACCTCGTAAATAAAAAGACTTTTTTTATTTTGTGGAATTGATGAATTCCTTTCTTTTAGAAAGAAATTAGGTTCAAGTAAACAAATAGCAAAATTGTCACGGTTACAAGAGTCTGTCCATCACATGTTATAACTTTATAAAACTTGGCCAGCATCATTCATTTTGGGTAAGTAGGGACCTTTGTGTGTTATTCATATTCTTTTATAAATAGCATAAAATCACTGTCTTGTTTGACAAAATTCCTGAATGATAGCAGATAAATTGACCTTTAAAGCCAGTCAAGTGGTCAATACATATACCCAACTTCTTGCGATGACTCCATCCGACTCCAATATGGAAAAACAATTTTTTTTCAGTATTATATCTCTTTTTTTCGTCCAATAAAAATTTGAATCCTAAGAAATGCTTTTATTTTCATAATTAATGACCATATATAAGTATTTGTAATACCAATCATACCATATCAAAAGAGTGTAGGGAAATCTAAAAGGTAATTCAAATGGTAATAAGAACGAGTTTTAAACTCAAACATTATGAATTCGAATTTTAGCAATCTCTTGAGACCATGTTATGAGAGATTTATCTCTTATGAATACCCTAATTTCGGTGTAGATGGTCTATTTTTTATTAAATCGAAAAAAAAATTAATCGAGGTGTGCGTAAGTTGGTGCAAACACCCCTAGTATTGAATCAAAAGAAAAAGAAAAAGAAAGAGTGTAGGAGAAACAAAGAACTTTCTACTTTACCTTCACGACAAAGCAAACCGCATACATGCCTAAGAAACAAAATCAAAACCCATAAACACAATACCAAAGCAAAGAAAATGGAATAGTTTGATCCGCAGGACAAAGCAAAACTAACCTCCAATTCTTGAACTCTTCTACATATATATATACATATACAGGCATGTATGTATGCCTCAGAATTAATAATCATCTGATTTCTACACAGCAGACAAAGAAAACGAAGCCAAACAGTTTGAGAAATGGCACAGAGACCCCCCCAACCCCGAACAACCCTGAGACGCCCCCAAGCACCCGTCCGTCCTGTTTATGAAGATTTTAAGCCCATCTCAGAGTGGAAACAGGAAGAAGAATCTGATATTCTGCTTATATATCTTCCTGGTTTGCTACCATATACACTACTTTATGATGATATATGTGTTCTATGTATGATTCATGCATGCACTGTTTTAAAATTTAGTCATGTTAGTAATAAGTATAAATTGGTCTCTGATTGTTAGGTCTTACACAATAAGAATAGATGAATGATGTTATCATCTTTATATACCAAATTATTAACTCCGTTAGTAATTAGTTGTTGCACTTTAGTCCCAAATAAATGAGAAAATATTGGATGTAACGGTTATACTATATCAGTAATATCACGTGGTATAACGGTTGTGCTTCCATCAAGTTGGTATGTCAATACACCGAGCATTGTTATTTATTTATTAATTAATAGAAAATCTATTTAAACGAAATATAAAAAACGCCTAGGAGGTCACCCGGAGTTGTATTCAAAGAATTTACACCACGTGATTTAAGTGATAGGAGAAAATGAGCAAAACCTAGACAAGTTAAAGATAAAAGAGCAAAAATCTAAAACAAATGCTGCATAAAAAAATAGGGTTAATTATACTAGAGGTTCTCAAAGTATAGAGTTTGTCTTATTGCAGTCCTCAATATTTTCAACTGTATTATTTTAGTTCTTGAAGTATTGAATATATTTCTATGTGGTCCCTCCAATATTTAAATAGCTAATGATTTTTTATCATAAACTTGAAACATTACACCTAAATATGAGCAACAACTAATTTGAATAGCTCTTGACAAAAAATGTGTAATATAAGTAGCTCATGATCAAAACTGTGTAATTTTGGTGGTTCTTTGATCAAAATTTAGATAGAAATTCGGTTAAGAGTTATCTTAATATTTTTTTGCTCGTATTTAAGTATTACGTGACAAGTTTATCATTAAAAATTGTTAGGAATCTGAACGTTGTCTACTTGAGAGACCACATATAAATATATTCAATATTATAGTAACAAATTATGCAATTGAAATACTGAAGACCAAAATAAGGCAAAACTTATACTTTGGGGATCTCCGGTGCAATTGAGCCTAAAAAATAATTACAAAATAAGAAATTTAGAAAAGTATTATTAAACTATATCTTAATAATTACGGTGAATCTCCAAAAGAGAAAAACCTATTTTATTTTTCTTGGGAATAAAAATTATATTTTAAGGTAAAATATATTTTTGGTCTCCAAAGTATGCATCTAGTATCAATTTGGTCTTCAATCTTTTAATTATATTTATTTGATCCCTAATGTTTCTAATTTATATCTATTTGGTCCAATCCAAACGTTCGTCAGAAAATTGTTAGAGGTTCTGGTCATGTACCAATCATGTGGGATTAAATAGACACAAATTATGAACTTTAAAGATTCGATAGACACAAAATTAGGGACTGCGTGATTAACGCGCGACTAGAACAATCACAATTTTGTGATGGGCATTTGGGATTGAACCACGTATATAAAAATTAGGAACCTTATGAATTAAATAGAAGATTGAGAAGTAAATAGAAACCAAAATCATATTTTTATAAGCACTTTCTTAATATGCAATCCTCCTGCATCCTAGGTTTTATGAGGGATGAAATCAGGGTTACAACGGAAGGCCGGAACATCGTCAAGATCCGTGGAGAGCGTTTGGTTGCAGGTAACAAGTGGAACAGCTTCGTGAAGGATTTCCAAGTTCCAGAATACTGTAATATTAGAGGAATTCACGCCAAATTCGAGGGTGGAATTCTTACAGTTACAATGCCAAAAAAGAGTACGAGTATCCCTAAACCTCAAGTTGACCCCAAAGTTGAAGGAAAAAAAACTCAACAAGTTCCACCAACACCAAATGATCCAAAGATTCAAGACGACATTCCACAAAAACCATCTTCATCAACCCCAGAGACCAAAAATCAGATGGATGCTGCAAACGAGCCAAAGTCTCTGAAGGGTCAGGATGACACAAAACTCACCTCCATTATTGATGGTAACAAACAAGAAGAGCCATTATCATTTCCTCAATTACACGATTTAAGCTACCTGCAAGAGGGTCAAGATGAACAACCACCTGCAAGACCTACTACTTCAGGCACCAATACAGATAAGAAGGAAAATATTGATCGTGATGATCAGACTCGTGAAAGAAAGGAAATCACAGAAACAAAAGGGTTGAAGGAAATGGTGAAGAGTACTGAGAAAGGTAAAGAGCCATCGAAGCCTGAAAGTGAAGTGAAACCAATTTCTGAGAGAGGAAAACAAGTGGGGGATGGAA
>CM042191.1:9549207-9567771 GCA_023539305.1 Ilex asprella
TATTTATATATATATATATATATATAATTATAGTAATAATCTTCTATTTACGATCCTATAGTTTATTACATAACGACACACATTTTTATACAATAACAAAATAAACCTACAATTTTAAAAAAAAAAATTATAGCATAATATTAATATATTCAAAACATATTTGGACATGTCTAAAAGTTAACAATTATATTAATTATACTTAATTTGAGACTTAATTGATGGAGACCTAATGATTTGTGATCATTGGACAAATAACAGAGTTTATTAAATATTAAGGCTCACTATTATACTTAATATCACAATGTATTGAGTCCTTAAATAAGTTTTCAATAACATTATTCAAAAAGTTACCAATCATTTAGGTAAAGGTCTATTCAAATCAATATCACTAGAACACAATATTAGGGTTGACACAATTAAATGTGTCTAAATTTTATTTCAAAAAAAAATGCTTAATATGAAGCAAAAAAAAATTAAGGCCAAAAATTTTATTTTTTAATAGGTTTTAGTGGATTGTAATAGGTTAAAGATTTAATTTTTTATTAAGTTTGTGTAGATAGTGGTGAGCCCAATTTTTTTTTGTTTTAAATGAGCTTAATTTTTTAATTCTTGTGAGTAAATAATGTGAATCTAACATTTTTATCTTGGGTTTTTAGTGGGCACAACTAATATATTATACAAATATAATATATATATATATATATCTAACTAATAAAAAAAAATAGGTGGGGGGTCCAAGTCCGAGGTCTGGGTCTAATATATGTGTGTACATTTTGATGTATTAGTGTATATACTTTGATCTGTTATTAAATGTGTTTGTGATTTTTTTGGTGCATTAGTGTGTGTGTGTATTTTTTGTGTGTTAGTGTATTCGTGTTTTTTTGGTGTAGCTCTGTATGTGTTTGGGTATGTTGGGGTGTGTGTGCATTTTTTATGTTGTTGTGTGTGTTTTTTTGGTGTATATTTGTGTGTATGTTTTGGTGTATTTGGTATATCTGTGTGTGTATTTTTTTTAATGTATTAATGTATTTTATTTGGTGTATTAATATTATTTATATCAAGAGTTTTAATTGTGTAACGGATTTATGAATTTAATTCAACCCAACTTATTTTGAACCGACTCATATCCAACCCAATTGTCATCCCTAGACATTAAAGTGATGTTTATGTCTTAGAGAATTTAAAATCTTTTTACTTTATTATATAGATGATAGTCCGAGTCAATCATGCAAAGTTTTACATCGATGGTTATGGTTTCAATAGTTGTGGGGGTGGATTTCAGTGGTTGGAATGGTCAGTGAAGTGGTTGTGGTGGTGGTAGGTTGTGAGTTTCGTTGGTGGGGATGAGAGTGGATTTCGGTGGTCAGTGGAGTTGAGTAGTGGTATTGAGTGGTCAATGGGGTTGAGGGGTGGATTTCGGTGATAGGGTTGGGTGGTCAGTGAAGTTGGAAATGAGTTTCGATGGTGGAGTGGGGTGGTCAGTGGGGTTGGGACTGGGTTTCGATTGGTGATTTTTAGGTATAATACCAAATAAGCTTTTATTTTTGTTTTCACAATTTTTTAAATATAAATAACTACCAAATATGTTTTATATTTTTAATTTGTATCACAAAAATATAAAACTTACTTCTATTTTTTTTATTAAAAAAAAGAGTTAATTGCACTAGAAGTCTCTAAAATATAGAGTTTGTCTCATTTTGGTGCTCAATGTTTCAATTATATTATTTTAACCTTTGAAGTATTGAATATGTTTCTATACGGTCTCTCAAACAGACAGTGTCCACATTATTAACGATTTTTATCATAAACTTGTCACGTGATATTTAAATATGAACAAAAAAATAATTTGGATAACTCTTAACCAAATTTTGGTTAAATAATTACCTAAATTATACAGTTTTAATCATGAACTATCTAAATTTTGATCAAAAGTTACACAAATTATACATTTTTTTATTAAGAGCTATTCAAATTTTGTTTAAAAGCTACCAAAATTATTTTTTGTTCATAGTTAAGTATTACGCGACAAGTTTATGATAAAAAATCGTTAACAATTTGGACGTTATCTGCTTAAAAGATTATATAAAAATATATTCAATACTTCAAGAACCAAAATGATACAATTGAAATATTGGGAATCAAAATGAAACAAATCTCATACTTCAGAGTCCTCTAGTACAATTAATCCTAAAAAACACATAAAAACTAAAATGTCCCAAGATTATCTTTCGCTAGAGGAGACACAATGGTGGCTACTGGCCAGCCACATATGAGGGCTTGGAGATCAAGTCCCCTACGGGAACCACAGCGTCTCACCCTATTTTCTTCGGCAAAAGTAGTACATTGGTCTAAGATTGCGAAAGGAATGGGTACCGATACATAACAATCAAAAGCGGAAGTGATTTACAAACCTGGTATGATATTTATCATAAATAAAGACCCACCAGGCCAGCCACTACTAATAGTGATTTAGCCAGTAAAAGAATTTCCAATACAGATGTAATCGAGAAGAAAATTTCACCTAATGGTACCCATTACTAACATCACCAGCAAATTCATAAATATCAGTTTCATCTTCTACTACAGATTTGCTTTTATTTCTCGAGGATTTACCAGGTTTTACCTTCTGTAGGGGTTTCTTAACCTTCTCGGCCTGCAACTCCAGCCCCTTCTCTGAAGGCTTCCATCTTCTTTTCAACCGTGTTCCTCCTGTGTCCCCCACAACAGAATTATCCATAGCTGCATCAGAGAAAAGGACCATTTAAACATACAAATTAAGAAACATTCAGAAATTTACATGGTTAGAGGGTCAAACTATGAACCAGGCACACGGATACAATATCAGCATATGTGTAAACGCCGTGCTAAAGGATGAAATTGTGTTTCCAGTACTGTAAGAAACAACAACATTTTAATGGGCAGTTAAACAACTAATTTAAGACACATAATAGCTTTCTTCTTTTCTCCTTTTGACAAATACAGCATAGAAGATGAACAATGTTTTCAGTCTTAGAAGTTTTTATTTTTCAAAAGAATTTTTTTTCTTATAGTTTGAGATAGAATTGGTGAGGGCCATTGTCTGGTGGTGCAGGAAGTGTCAAGCTAAAAACTGTGAGGCTGTGATTTAGAATATGAAAATAACTGCTTTGTGCACACAGTGCAAAAGGTAAGTTTTATGCGTGTGTAACCCTCCCAGCACCCTCGATTTACAAGACAAAATTGGGTAATGCTCCTTATTTGACAGACTTAGTAGTGCATGATATGAATAGAGATCACAATCACTGTTTTTCTGACCCCAAATGGTACATTACAAAGCCACCTAAAAAAACAATCAAATCAATAGGATAACCACACAATCTAATTAGACTAGTTGGCCAGAAAAATAACCAAAATGTTTTCACTGTGAATGGGCAGGCTTGCTTGGATTCCAAACTCACAAAAGTAAGATGGTGAATCAGGTATTTTTCAATCTCAGCACATTCCATTACATGGCAAGTTTGGGGGTTTCTCCAGAATCCTTATTGAGCACTGTTTCTTTACCCAGACTGCCTCTCTTCGACTTGAACTGCTCATAAACTGTTCTGCCTTGTTTCCCTTTCTCATCTTCCATTTATTGTTTTTATAGCTAATGTGAACCCTTATTATTGATCAGCGATAAAAGGAAGTTTAATCCGAGAACCTTTTTCATTGATTCACATTGGTGTCTTGTTTTGTTTATGCACTTCCCTTCTCTGTTAGTTGGAACTTTTTTTAACAAAGAAAATTCATTGTTTCGAAATTTTGTGCATGGATTAGTCTTCTACTTTCTTTTACTGCTGGCAAAACAAAGTGTTTGAGAAATTTTATTGTTGTTTTTGTTTGTATTTTTCTGAAATATCTCTTGTCAGATCAAATTAGCTTATCGAATATGTGATTTCAACAGATCTAAATTCTGATTATAGTTAATCAAAAAAACTGTAGAAATATTATATGGTGTTTCAAGCAAAAATTTGATGTATCCTCATCCTGTCCAAATCCAATCCCTTCACAAGCCTAGCTAAAAGGCAACTCATTAATTAGGACCAGGTTAGCTCATAACAAATTCGGATAGGTTGCATGCTTTTGGAATATATATAATAACAAGAGAAACCAAATGTGCAGGGAATGCGACTATGGGTTCAACCTGTGATTTATTACATTCTACGTGACTGACCAAACCATCATATGTTCCTTTGATAATTGAGACAGTGATAGTATTTTTGAGAACATAAGAAATCAACCAACTGAATAGTTCTGCCGTTTCTGCATCTTATGTAAGGGTAAGATTGATTACACGGAGGATACATAGGGTGAGTTTGGAGGAGACTACATATGGGCTTTTTGAAGCCAAAAGCAAGGTTTTTAAAATCAGGATCCTACCTTGGATCGATGGGGGTTGTTGTAGGATCGGGATTGTAGAATCGGATCGAGAATTGTAAGATCCTACTTATTAAAGACAATAAAAGTAAAAATACAGTCAACAACAGATTTCAATGAACCAAACCTTGTCTCTGTACTTGATGTAAATATATGATGATAGACATATATATAATATGCGTACCACAAGCTAATTCAAATAAAATTGAGAATGTAGCTTAAAAGGTAGACCTTTCAGATTAATATTATAACATTCAAGTTATAAAGTAGAGAGCAGCCAAATATAGTAGGGCTGTAATAGCAAAATCCAAAAATTATAATTTGAGGTTGTAACAGAGAAAAAACAGAGATAGTACATTCTGTTTTAAAATGAGTAAAAAAAATAGCTTGTGTGGTTGTGCAAGAGTAGGATCATAAGATCGTATTTGGGATCGGGATCCTACGATTTTGAAGGATTCAGATCTCGATTCACATCGATTCTACTACCCAACGATTTTGTATACGATCTAGATCGATTTATTAAATTTGGATCGTAAGATTGTGAGTTTGTAGGAGGCAGATCGCGATTTTAATAACCATGGCCAAAAGCCCATTTTCAAAAGTTTGAGTTGTTTGATTAGCCTACACGTTTGATTGGTTAGCCTACACATTTGTCTTTTCAAAGAAAAGTGTTTTCTCAAAAATGCCCATTTGAAAATGCTACCTAACCCAACTTCTCAAAACCCTCCATTGTTCACTTCTCACGAAGTCATGGAGAACATTTTAATTGATTAAGCTAATTTACAAAAGTGCCCTTTTTAAGTAGACGATTATTATTCTAACCCTAAAGACTAATTAATTTACTTGTGCACTTTGTATACAAACAACAAAGTTAATTGTTGTTGAGAAAATGACGAGGAACATAAGTTCTCCATTTCAGTTTTTTTCTTTTTATATTTTTTTTCCCAAACCTGATAGATTGTTGTTTTGCCTATTTAATTCTTGATCTCTTAATAATCTAGTAGAATTCCATGTTACTGAACTTGTACAGATCATGCAATCCCCAAAAAAAAACTTGTATAGATCATAGCTTGAAAAAACACTAGCAAATAATTTGTTGATACAGATGTAACTCTTTCATTACGCGTGCTCACATCTGTCAACCAAAACAACTGAATTGCAAATAGTTTGATGAAGATTATCACGTATTCAGGTGATCGTGGTAAAAGAGAAAAAGTGAAACTAGGTGCTAGACCATCATATGTTTTTAATTATGAGGTGATCAATCCTTTTTTTTTTGGTTTATCTATTTCATTTGGACACTTAAAATTTCTTATATTTCTCATAGAGGTTTATGTATTCAATTAATTGTGTTAGTTTTACTATTTCCAATTTGTAATTTGTTTGTTTGTAGGATTTGACTTCGGTACCAATAGAGGTACGGTACCAAAATTTAAAATTTTTGTGATTTATCATACACATTTTTGGGGTCCGGTTAAAAATAAATAAATTAGAATTGATCCTAAAATGCTAGGATCCATCACAAGCCCCCCAAAAAATATAGCTTAGTCCCAAAAAAATTATAAATTGAACCATAAATGTTCTAAGATAATCCAAATACTGTAGCATTCTCCTTATTTGTCACTTAAAAACATAGCATGCGAAATAAACTTTATTTTTTAAAAAACGGGGTTAAGGGTGATATTATTGAGTTGGTGGAATTTTACACTTTTAAACATATTTTCACCAAACACACTTTCATATATAAATGCATTTTTTAACGTTAAAACACTTTCAAAATACATGTTCGCCAAACATTCGGTATTTCTTAAAGTCCATTTTATAAATGAACTTTTAATTTGAGAAGCTACATCAAACACAATGATACTTTCCAAAGCACACTATTGAGTTAAAGATATTTATTGTGCTTACATGCACGCCAATCTCAGCCAAATCAAAGACAATAAGCATTCAATGGAAGAAGATGATAGCCATGGATACCCGATCAATTTGATATTTGTCATGCATGTGAAGCACATGAAATAACCTTTAGTCCAATAATTTACAACAAATATAAGTTCTACCAAAAATCATTGAGATGCAAAAACTTTTTATCTTACATCTGGTGTAAATAAATCCTAACCCATAATAACTTTTAAAGGATATGTTCTTTTTCTGATAAGTAAATAACTAATAATATGCTCACCACTTGAAGGATAATAATAATAATGCATCATCAACCAAAGGAAAAACATAAACAAAATAAAGGCCAAAGGTGTATCTATATTACTTCTTAAATTTTCATGCATAATGCATCTAATAATATCCACAGATTTTGTTGCAATTGAAACAAGAAGAATAATACTAAATCAAAACCCAAAAAGGCAAGATGGGTGTGGCACCTAGACTTAGGGACTATGATCCCTTACAAGGATCCTCATTTGATCACGAAAGAGATCAATAAGGATGTCCTATAAAGAAGCCATTCAGAATTATTTATCTATTTTTACAACTCTTCCTCAACAAAACCAGTGTCTTAACTATCCAAGCTATATAAACAAAACCTGAACATGGGATCGACCTCATCCCTCAATTTCATTTCAATTAATTGAAGCAAATTTGGTCTATTCAGCACATCAATTGATTAAATAACACATCTAACATATGAAAATTAATGAAAAACCAAAGAAAAACGTAGTCAAGGTTTTTTTTTTCCAAGGAAAAAAAAATCTAATAATATTATTTTAGAGTAGTAGAAAGATAACCTTAATCAAAAGTTGGGAAAAAAAGAAAAAAATATATGTATTACTTTTATTTTAGAGTTTTAAAAAGATAAACCTAATCAAAATTGAGCTTTCTTTTCTTTTTGTGTTGCTTTGCCTTAAGCCATATTTCTTGATCTATCTTTTTCTCATGACTATTTCTTCTTTGGACCACATAAACCCCGTATCATTCTCCCTCCGATTGGAGAAAATTGCCCTAAGAGTTTTAAAAGGGGGAAGCATTTGCAGCTTCCAATGATCTAATTTCAATTGAGAAGGTTTGTCGTTGAGGAATGGTGTTGAGGATTAAGCATAAGGTTTTTGTGGTGGAAGTTGATCACAAATCAAGTGGTCAAGCCATTCATATCAACGAAAGTAGTCTGTGTAGTTAGGTTGGCATGCTGGTTGAAATAATAAAAGAAACTAGAAATTTGGATTTTACTGAAGCTTTCTTCAAAAGTTCAGGGATGATCCATAAGGATGGAATTCATTAGCAATGACATAAAAGATTAAGGGAGTGTCGAAATTGCGTAGCAAACGCAAAAGATTTGGATTAGTTATTCCTAAAGGAGTTGACTGAAAAGGGTGGGTTGAAATGGATGATTTGATCGGATATGACATTTATGGTCGAAGGAACAGAGATAGATTTTGAGGCGATAACAGGGGTGACATAAAGAACGGCGTCGATGATGATAGAAATAGAAGTGGCATGCTTAGGAACATTGCAAAGAGTAGTTAGTTTTGAAGGTCTACAATGTAGATATTATAAGTTCCTGAAAACAGAATTGTGCAGTTGTAACTAATGGATAGACATTTAAAAGGCAATGACAAAAATTTTAAATAAAATAAAATGATTGTTATTGCTTTGGGAAGTGTTGAGAAGACTGCTGAAATCAATAATTTTGGTAAATGTTATCTAGGAAGCCCTTTAATGGTTGGGTTGCGAAGTGACAGCAAGAGGTGAGCTTGGAATTGATAAAATGGGACCCTTGTTCTTTGAGGTTTGAAAATACGTGAGCACCATGCATTTAGAGGACAATTTAAGTAGTGGTGGGAAAAAAGAAATTTTCATGGTTGGGAATAAGTTAGAATATGTGAAAAAGTTAGAATATGTGAAATAGAAGGTGAAAATATGAAATAAAGAAGTGTTTGGGGATGTAAAGGTCACAAAAAGTCTAATCACGAATAGAATTGGAAAGATTGATAAGATTGAAACAAACACATTAGGTAAGGATTTGACAAGGGAGAGATGGAAGTTAAGGAATAAGTTTGAAGAGGTAGTGTTTAAGAAAGAAATTAGTTGAAGGCAAAAGGCTAGAGTGAAGTGGTTGAAAGAAAGAGATAATTATTCCAAACTTTTTTATAAGACTACAAATGGTAAGAAAAATAAGTGATAGAAGGATCATTGAGGATGAGGGAATGATTGAGAGTAACATTGTTGAGTTATTTGCCAAAGTATATTCATCTCAAATGGGTGTTAAACCAATAGCGGAAGGGTTAGAGTGGAGTCTTATTGATGAGGTTAAATCTAGGTAGATAGAAAGAGCTTTTGAGGCAAAAGAAGGGAGAAATACTATTTGAGTGTGAAAGAGATAAAACTCCGGGTCGTGATGGTTTCATCTTGGCCATTTTTAAAAGTTTTTGAGAGATAGTTAAGGAGGATTTGATGAAAGTTTTTGATGAATTCTTCTAAAGTGGTGTTAATGCAATCAATAATGCTACATTCATTTGTTTGATCTCAAAGAAAGACAAGTCTATGAAAATGAGGGATTTTAAACTGATAAGCTTGGTAACTAGTCTCTATAAGATCATTGTCAAAGTATTATCTTTGAGACTAAGGGAGACTCTAAGGGATACTATCTTTGAGTGTCAAGATGCTTTTGTTGAAGGCAGGCAAATTCTTGATGTTGCACTAGTAGCTAATGAGGCAGTGGAGGAATATAGAGTTATAAGAAAGGAGGTTTTGTTTTTAAGATTGAATTTGGAAAGACTTATAAACATGTAGATTGAGATTTTTTGGATTATGTCTTGGACGTGAAAGACTTTGGATGTCATTGGAGGAGGTGGATAAAGAGTTGTTTGCAATCTATGAACTTCTCTGTTATGATGAATGGAAAATCTAAGGCAAATTTAAGGCTTCTAAAGGATTGAAACACTGTAATCTTATATCATCCTTTCTCTTTACTCCAGTTGTAGATTGGTTGAGTAGGTTGGTAAGGAGGGCTAAAAGTGTTAATCTTGTGGAATTATTTACCGTAAGGAGGGATAGGGTTTTTGTTTCACATTTACAGTTTGTCAATGATACTATACTTTTTTTATAAGGTATATGAGGGAAAAAAATATTAAATTCTAAGAATATTGTGGAAGTGTTTGTGATTATATTCGTATTGAAGGTGAATATGGAAAAAAAACTTATTTGTGCGTATAAATTCGCACCATGATAACATCACTAGAATATCAAAACTTGTGCGGTGTGAGGTGGGGAAATGGCCTATGAAGTATTTAGGTTTACCTTTGTGTGAAAATCTGTTGTGTTGATCTTTTTAGGAGCCAATAGTGAAAATAGTGAAAAAAGATTAATTGGTTGGAAGAGGGTTTTCATTTCAAAAAAGGGTAGGTTAACTTTAGTACAATCAGCCTTATCTAGTATTCCCACATACTTTTTATCTCTGTTTAAGTTACCTGTAAAAATTACTTTGAAAATCAAGAAAATGATGATGAATTTTTTGTGGGAAGAAAGTTGAGAAGGGAGAATGAATCACTTAATTAGATGAAAATTGGTTTCTAAATCCAAGGATAAAGGTGGTCTTTAAATTGGTAACTTGAGGGCAATAAAAATGGCTTTAGTGGGTGAGTAGCTTTGGAGGTTTCCCTTGGAACATCTTTGCGACATTTAGTTATAAAGAGCAAAAATGGATTGCAGGCTAATGGATGATATGCTAATACAGTTGAAAGGAAAAGTTAGCGATGCCCATGGAAATTTATATCATGGGGATTACCAAGGTTTTCCCAAAATCTTCATTTTGTTGTGGATAAGGGAACGAGAACTCGTTTATGGAAGGATATATGGTTAGAGGGTTATCTTTTAAAATTTTGTTTCCACGTTTTTATCAATTATCATCCTTTCATGGTGTTTCCATCACTTCTATAGTGGAAACTTATAATTAATCATATTCTTGAAATTTTGGATTTCGTAGGAATTTAGATGATAGGGACTCTATGGAGTTGATGTCATTTCTTGCTATTCTTAACAATTCCTTGTTGAATCTAGAGTTAAGTGATCAGAGAAAATGGATCCTTCCTTGAGCCTTCAGGTGTATTTTCTAGTAAATCCGTCTTAGCTTCTTTGATGGGAGAATCTTCTTATCCTATCTTTAATCCTACCATGATGATTTGGAAGGCTAAAGTGTATATTAAGGTGCAAGTTTTTGCATGAATTATTGCACATAAAAAGATTAATAACCTAGATATGCTTCAGAAAAGAAGGCCTAATAGTTGTATATCCCCTCAGTGGTATGTGATGTGCAAGGGTAAAATTGAGAGCATTGATTATTTATTCCTTCATTACCCTATTGCTTTGTCTTTGTGGTATAAGTTGTTTAGTTTGACTGGTCTGACTTTTTGTTAATCCCAATTCATCTACTTCGTTGTCTGTTGAAGACTTGAATGAATTTGGAAAGCTTCCTAGAGGAGTGACGCTGCAAAAATGAGCAACTCTTGCTATTTTTTTGAGTTATATGGAAGAAAAGGAATGTAATATATTATAAAGATCGAAGTGAAATGTTAGATGGATTGTGGAACCATATTCATTTCATTGCTTCATTTTGGGCCTCGGTTTTCAAGGAGTTCAAAGACATTCCGCTGTTTGCTATTTTGGCAGATTGGATAGCTTTATGTAATTTAGAGTTTTGATGTGTTTTTTCTTTTTGTATTTTATTTTTTCTTGGTTGGATTTCTTATTCAAACTTGTTGATGTACTATCCATATTTTATTAAAATATTTCAGTTATGTTTCCTCTCAAAATAAATAAATTCAATCTTTCTATTGTTGTGCTACATGGAATAAAAGAGGTCATATATAACTGGAATGTAATGCAATCCTAGATAGTACCTAAGGAGATATTTTAATGATATAATTTATGTAAATGTATAATTCAATTGAACAAGGATCACAGAAATATGTGATCTTAATGACTTCGTTAGGAATGCCAAATTGAAGGGCACACCTTTGAACAATGCGATGTTTTATTTCTGTCCTAATAAAGCATGTTTATGTATTCAACTTGTGTAAAATAGTTTGGATAGGTTCTCACTTCTGCCAGAATGGCAGCGGAGTTTTCCAAATGAGATTTCTGAAACAAGGGAATTTCAATTTTCCACCAATGTTTCGATTCTTTTTCTGCCGAAACCAAAATGTTTAAGTCGAAAGAACGAAACAAAATTTTGGTCATTGTCCAATTACTCTAGACTCAAGTGCCTTAAATTGGGACCAAATTCCCTTTACATATTAAATAATGTGATTGGACTGTTAGAGCATAACTTGTTTAAGACATATTCGACATGTGATGACAAGAAAGTAGTGTGCAAAGTTGGGGAGGTTTTATAAGCCTAAAAGTAGATGAGGTAAAAAGGGATAATATAGTCATCATTTCAAAGGGTGCCTAGTGGGAGGAGGAATAAATTGATAATTTAGTTGGAAACCTAAGAAGGTTTAGTTTAGAGGATGTAAGTCGAATTGACACAAAAATCATTAGTTTTTTTGAAAAGCTTTATACAAGTAAAGATCTCAAGAGACCAAGGTTAGGTCGTCTAGATTGTTTTCCTATCACTGAAAGTAAAGCAAGTTGATCGGAAAAGTCATTTGAAGAGCACGAGGTGAGTGCAACTGCTTTGGGTGTCAGCAACTTCAAGAGTTTCTAATGGGGTTTTCCAAAGTGGCATGTTGTTTAAAGTCAATATAATTGCGACTTACATTAGTTTGATTCAAAAGAAATACAAGTTTGTGAAGATTAATTATTGTAGGCCAACTATTTGATTTCTAATCTTTAGCACATTACAGCAAATGTTTTATCAATAAGACTGAGAGGAGTTTGGGGTAATAATACAGAAATATCATGGAGTTTTTATGAAGAGCAAGCAAATTTTAAATGAAACCTTTGTGGAAAATGAAATAGTGGAGGAATAAAAGCTAAACGGCAAGGGAATTGTTTCATAATTAATTTGGAAAAGCATGTGATCATATGGATAGGTATTTTTTAGATCTTATTTTCAGTGGAAGGTTTTGGGTAATATATGGAGGAGGACGATTACAGAATATTTGAGTCCTATGAATTCTTCGGTTATCCTTACTAATAAGCCAGGAGAGAGACTCAACGCATCTAGGACTCTGAACAGGGAATTCCATAATCGCCTTTTCCCTTTACTTGGTTAATGGAGGTTTTAACTAGATTAGTGGTAAGGGGAATGATTGTCATGCAGTTGAAGAACTTTGGAAAGGACAAAATGGTGTGTCCACTTACGGTATGCTGATAATACAATTTTCCAATTAAGGTATGAGCAAAAGTTTCAAAATTTTGCGAACATTATTGAGGTATTAGTTTATTGTTAGGCTTAAAACCAGAAACAAGTTCTCAACAGACTAAGTTAGCAAGGTAAGGAAATAGACTAGACAGCCTGATGGGAGAATGACCTTCGAAAAGCTTGGGCCTTCCGTTGGGCAGAATCCTTTGCAGTTGAGCTTTTGGGATCCAGTTCTAGAGAAGGTGCAAAATTTTTACAATGGTAAGAGAAGGGAACTTTTATCCTAATCAAGGGGGCTTACTCTAGTTAAATGGAAGTAAGTAAAGGGATTTTTCACAAGAAGTGCTAAAAAAAATTCAGGGTCATTAGTTGGAATCCATGCAGTAATTGATTTCTCTTTGTTCATGTATTTAATATTAACAATTAGGTCTAAATAGTATTGTTAGATCGCTGTTGTTTTTCCCCTTTAACATGTTACCACCAAACATATTTTCATCTATATGGATGTATTTCCAGTGCGGCTTGTGGGACAAATTTGTTGAAGTTTCATTTCACAAAAAAACTAGTATTGATTGAGGAGATCAATTTAATAATGACTAAAATTTGAGTAAATAGACATCTCAAATTTTAATATATAGTATAATGCAAGGATATAATGTTACCTTCAACTGGACTGGATACATGGTTCATTGCTTGCCCGTTTTGTGCTGCCTCTTCTGAAAGAGGGGATCCAGAATGGTTGCTGTCCCCCAGCTTTGAAGTGCTTCCAACCACCTTGTCCTGCTGCTCAGGAATATCAGGAGAAGGATCAGCAGGCAAGAAGCATGTTTCTTCCTGGGACATATCCGAATCACTGAAAGCGGAATCCTTCTCCACCGTCACAATATCAATTTCATCGTCTTCATGGACATCTGATTCTTTTACCTGCAAGAGTGCACACATTTTAGAAACAAGAAAATGAACAAAGGAAGACCTACCCAGCAAGCTCTATTCTTTTCACCTTTTCAGTTTCAGTTGTCAGATCAAATTCGTCTTCTCGTTCTACATACTCTTCGTTTTCCTCAAGTTCCTTAAAATCTGGAGCAAATGCACTCCAATTCTCAGTATAATCTTTGGCCCAAATATAAACCAATCCAGCTAGTGAAACAGATACGACAATAGGGTGTACAGGATGCCATGCTAAATCTATCAAGGCTTCTTTTGGACCTTCAAGGATTTTCACAAGATGTCCAGCCCTATCCCATATGTAGATCTTATGCTCTCCTTTGCTAGCAGAACCACCAATTACCCACTCACAGTCACCACTAAAACACAGCGCTTTCCACTGCATCTTGGTGATGGAGTCTTGAAACTCCCGGAAGAGTGCTAAGCACTTAGATCCAACAGCTTTTAATTTCTCTACCCCATCTAGCTCATCTGATGCATCGTTTGATTCGTTAAGAGCTTTGAGTCCATGTTTCAAAGGCAGAAGGTTCTCATAGATCCTAATTGTACGGTCGCTTGAGTTTGTAAGAAGATACTGCCCATTCCTACTGAAAACAATATTCTTTATCACAGCACCCCCAGGAATGGGAACAATGCCACGAACCTGTATGCTGCTGTGATCTATTATAAGAATTTCCCCTTTGGAGTTACCCACATATACCAGATCCCCATGTTTGTTAAAGCAAGCTGCAGTTGGAGTAAAAGGGGCAGATCCATCGGAAAATTTGTTACGTGCCAGAGGGGCAAGTCCAGAGCCTGTGTCAGAAAAAGAGACCGGAAGAACAGCTGTGCTTCCAGTGTTCAAGTCGACGATCATAGGAGCAGATGAGAGAGGGCATGCCAGGCAAATAGATGGAATGGAAGATCCAGGATGAAGACGAGCTTGTAGCGGGGTTTGTTGAAGGGTTGTTCGTGTTATCTTTTCTCCTTTGACAACATCCCAAAGCGTTAGTGATTTATCAGCAGCAGAAACAAGTACGTGGCGACCATACTTTGACCAACAAACACTTGTTATGGCAGAAACACAGTCTTTATCCCGAAGTTCCTTTGCAATACCTCTGGTTTCAAAATCCCAAATGACACAGCTTCCATCAGAGCACCCAGCTGCCATTGAACAGAAAGTGTCAAACAGAAAGAAACTAGAAGTTAATCATACCTCACATTGATGTTGACAAGAATTTCTTCAAAGATACCTAAACACAGAGTTCAAAAAATAGTGCAAGCGTCTTAACTTTTTTTGGGTAGGATGCAATTAACTCAATCGGAGGAAGACGGAAGCAAAAGTCAGTCTGGTTGGCCAAGAAATGAATGAAAGGGAAGGAGAGGATTCAAATCTTTCCACAAGAGGCTTAAAAAAAACCAGTTGGAGATGATGCCACTTCTTAGTGGAGGGTGTAGATGAATAAAACATGCAATTAACAGTGGATTGATTGGGTAAAAATCCATTTTAATGCCTATAAATCAGTGCAAATTTGTACCAAACCACTGATTCAAAGCTCCCAATAAAACATCTATGGCATTAGCTAAGGTAGAATGTCCTGCCAAAATTCAGCCAAATGTGGGAGCTTGGCATTCCAATGCATTGCTCCTTAAAAATAACCAAATTGTTTCAACCCGAAAACGATAATGTAGCTGAGAAACAAGCACAAATTGGATGTTGTCTGAAACTAAGCTTTTTTATTTATTTATGGTTAGGAGTCATCCAATAATGTGCCCATTACACTCACGACTACAATGCAAACCTCGGATGCATACAATCACATGCAAACTACGTGCATCAATTACACCCACATTTTGTGGGGTGAAGGGGACAAACATGGGACGTGTGGGTTTACACTTCACTGCTTCTTCAACTACCGAATCAACTGTGTGGGTTAAACTAAAAACTTTAATTTCCACAACTCGACAAAAAGATGAAATCTAAGCATAAGCATGTCATTCTATTTATAATCCAAAGTTGTAACAAAAATACATAGATATTTTTACCATTGAGTTGTTAAACGCTACTTCCCAATGGATACACCATCAACTGCAACTGTCTTTAGGGCTAAGATAGACTATGAATGGAACTATCATCCCAATTGATACTGCTAATTTACTTCGTTTTTTTTTCCAAACAAACCAAAGAGTTTCCAAATTTATAGGGACATGATCAAGTTCGAGATTTTACATGAAATAGATGTTTCTCTGCGTCACAAGAGGCAACTTAACCCTACTTTGAATGGCACGGCATGTACAGTGGGTTCGCACTCCATAGTCCTAGGGGTGGGTACCGACACCGATGGAGTTGAAACAATGAATTTTGACTTCTGACTCGACTCTAGTCAGAATGATTTTTTGCCTCCAACTCCACATACAATGCCTCCGCCTCCACTTCAATTCCAATTGGTGGAATCGGACTGGAGTTTTCAAAGTTCCCCAATAAAAAATTCAGATTTCCCACAAAAAATCTAGATTTTCCCCAAAAATTCTAGATGCAAGTGGTGGTTGTGGTTTGTGGAGGGGCAGAGAAGATGGAAGGGATGAGAGGAAGACATTAGAATTTAGGGTTGACAATGAAATGGAGGCTTGGTCGGGTGAGTGGGATGGAGGCTTGGTCTGGTGAGTGGTGATGGAGGTGTGGTCTGGTTGGTGGTGATGGAGGGGTGGTCTGGTTGGTGGTGATGAAGGCATGGTTTGGTTGGTGGTGATGGAGGTGTGGAGGCGTGATCCAAAAGCCTGAAGAGATTAGGAATTTATGGTAACTGGGTAAAGGCTAAAGAGTTTGAACTTTTGATATAATAATATTTATACTACTCTAAAATATCAACAAAAATGAAAAACTTTTGATTGACCATAACGTCACTAACAAAACAACTAATATTTATATTACCCTTGAAGAGTTATAATAACAACATTATTATTGTATTGAAGAGTTATAACAACAATATTACTACTGCATTATTTATAATTGGTCCGTTGACTATTGGGCTGCTACTTTATATATATATATATATATATATATATATATATATATTAAAAATTTGTAGTTTATTCATTTTTTTCTGTTCAATATCTGTATTTATCCATACTACTATAAAATGTCAACAAAAGTAATTAGCTTTTGTTTGATTAAAATAACTCTAATAAAATGCATAATGCTCAGTTAATAATAGCAATAATATTAACAAATTCATTCTTTCAGACTTTACTGATTTTAAGTAGTGAATAAATCAGTTAACACGGTAGTCAATATACAATTACTATATAATAATTAGAATATGAATCATTTTAGGCTTTCCCTACACAAAGCTTAACAATCTTTCTCTTTTAGAAACGTTCTGTTCACCAATTATAAGGCTGCATCCCTCTGTGGCAAAACCAATAGCCTAACTTCTTTTTTTTTTTTTATGTTGGGTCAGCCAACAGTCTACAGTAGCGACATTCTAAATATCTTCAAATCCGATACCTATTTTCATGGATGCTAAATTGTTAATACAGATTACAGGTACACAAAACATCACTGCATTATCATGGAAAAAAGGTATATACTACTCCACAACATCATCACCATGGTTATGATCTTGCAATCATGTACATTCATTTCGTTTTTGGTTTGTGTTCAAAAATCAAAGATGAAAAGAGTGGTGATCAGAGTGTCTGCTATAAGCATAAAGCTGGTTGATAATGATATTCTACCATATGATTATTATTGGAGAAGGTCAAAAACCCATCAAAGTTTTCCCACATCCGAGGCGTGTTACTAAATTGTTGTTTTCATGTTGTTCAATGCAAATCCATCAAACGACATGTGTGACCTTGTAACTAACATGTGTCAAAACTAGCAAACAATGAACTTTGGAATATCACTTGCGATGTTTTTCTCCCATCTGTTATTATGTTGATTTGTTAATCATGCTATTCGTTCAACATTTCCTCCTTTAGGTGAAGTCTAAAAATATGGATAAGGCGAAAGGGTTTCGGACGATAATGAATCATTTTCACTTTTCCAATGCTTATAAAGAATTTCAAATGCCATGTAAAACATGATTGGATGACCATGCCCGCACCATGTAAATAATATTTCATTTTGCTCTAAGTGTTTTTGGGTAGAAGTGATCATCAAGGTCTCTTACCTTCTATTTGAAGGTGGATACAATTTTCTTGAATTTTTAAGATCAACTATTACAGTTACATGATTGTTGTGCAAAAAAGATAGAGGCATGTCTTGCATCTTACCAGTTATTTTTGTTATGAATTTAATATGCGTTCTTGGATGCAGATTTCTGTTGATACCAAAGAAACCAAAATTGCAACCATAATTGACAGTTTAAGGCACATATATGTACTTTTCCTCTGAATTTGTGTAGCACAATTTTGGTAGTTATTTTGTTTGACAATGCACATGTCCATCCAAAGAACATACAATTGTTTTATGACTATGGCACAACAAGAATGCTATGAATCTTGAGAGTTTTATACACCAGTTCTTTTTTTTTTTTTTCATTTTTGCCCTTTTGACAAGTTGATAGTGTTAGCTAGCTGTTGATCCAAATTCCAAATCAATGTTTGATTCAGAGTATTTTTTGTCTTTATATAATTATAGAGAATTGTATTTTCTTGTTGGTTTGCATAACTTGTAATAAGATTAAATGTCTTGAATCTTGATGATTGTTGGAATGAAATTTTCACCCATTTCTTTTATATACTGTTTGGTTGATGCCGTTGATAATATCCCTTTGGCGACATTATCCTTTTGCTTACAAAAATATGGCATTATCCATTTAATAATATATCTTCCTTATACCTATGTGTGATGTCATTTTATAATCTAGAGAGTACTAATATCCGATAATTGACACTCAAAAGAATTCACGTGCAACGCACGTGTACACCAACTTGTGTGTGTGTGTGTGTATATATATATATATATATATATATATATA
>CM042191.1:9575112-9585471 GCA_023539305.1 Ilex asprella
TGGAAAACACAATTAGTATTTATCCCCCCACATATCCAGCCTATTGGAATTTCACTGGATTGATTTAGGATTTATATCCAAGCCAGTCCAATCCACCCATTACTTGCCAAACACACCCTTTGGGTATAAAGTTTAAAACCCCATGGGTTAGGGTAAAACCTCTAGCATTTGTCTTTATGTGACCTACGTCTAAATATGTCTTCTCTTCTTCAACCTCCATCAATGTTTCAGTCTCCACATTTCCTGCCTTCAACCCCTCCTCCAACTTCAATATCTCAAAGCTTACTTGCAACAACTATCGCTATGGAAAGCTCAGATGCTACCATATCTTAAGGGACAAGAAGTGTTTGACTATGTTGATGGTACCATCAAACAACCCTCTCAAGAAATTACTAGGAGTAATTATCAGTCAGTTCCTGCAAGTATATCGTCTAGGTCTACTGAGAATGGGATAACCTTAGAGGTGACGATTTTACTTCTGTCAAACCCAATTTTTCTGTCTGGACAAACAATACAACCTTATTTTGAGCACTATCAATTCCTTTCTCACTAATAAAGTGCTCGCCCAAGTTTACCAGTGCACCACATCCCATGATGTCTGGTTGGCTCTTGAAATATGCTTTGCCTTCCAATCCCATGCCAAATCAGTTCAGGAATGGTCTCAACTTGTAATAGCCCACAAGGGTAATCTATCTGCAATATACTATTTCATGCATATCAAGAAGCTTATAAATGAGCTAGCCATTGCTGGACAAGCCATGAAGTGCACCGACATAATTACTTACGTCCTAATAGGTCTTGGCCCCAAATATGATTCCTTGGTCTCCACTGTCACATCTCATGATAGTGCCACTCTAAAGGATTTCAATGCTGCTCACCATTGAAGCTCAAATAATTCACAATACTCAACTCTTTTCTGGTGCTAGTGTTAATGTTGCCACTTGGAAATCAGAAAATTCACGTGGTCGAGGTCGAGGCAATTCTTCCAACTATCAAGGTAGGGGGGGAGGCCAAAACCACAACCGTGGAAGCTATGATCCTAACACATACCAAAACAACAACAAAAACAATTATAATGGTGGTAATCGCTCCAATCTTTGGTGCCAACTCTCTGAAAAAACCCAGTCACACAGTTCATAAATGTTTCCATAGATTTGATATTACCTTTCTTCATTCCTCCAAGAATAAGAATCCACAAAGCCATGGTAGCTTCGACTCAACAGACCACGGACAATGACTGGCATTCAAACACGGGTAGAAACTCGTCACCTCACCTCCAATTTGAACAATCTCAACATTCGCAGCAAAGAGTATGGTGGCTTCAAATTGAAGTGGAAAACGGAGCAGGTTTGCATATTTCTCACCTTGGTTCTCCACAATTGACTACCGTCACTACCCCCTCTCATTCGTTCTCTTTAAATCAAGTCCTTGTAGTTCCTGAAATCCAAAAACAATTTCTTTCTGTCCATAAATTTGCTAGAGATAACCATGTCTTTTTGAATTTCATGATTCTTATTTCCTTATAAAGGGCTACTTGGGGAGCATCTAGCATAGAGGTTATCTTGGAGATGGCTTATATTTCTTCTCACCACCTCTTCAGAAATCTTCAACATTAGTTTACATAGGAGCTCGTGTTTCAGTCTATGACTGGCATCAGCGACTAGGACATGCCTCATATCCCATTGTTCACAATGTTCTTGCTGCAAATAAGTGGGTGGCTGACAAGGATAAAGGACATTATGTCTGTCCCGAATGTCAAATGGCAAAGAGTCACAACTGGCCTGTTTCTGCTTCTACTTTTAAAGTTTCTAAGGCCCCTTGAGTTATTTTACTCAGATGTTTGGGTACCTTGAGCTTCTTTATCTACAAATGGATCTCGTTATTATGCTTGTTTTATTGATCACTTTACAAAATTCTTAAGGACATTTAGTTGAGCCTCCCTTTCTTCAATTTCAAGCCCTT
This sequence comes from Ilex asprella, assembly GCA_023539305.1. Classification (NCBI taxonomy): domain Eukaryota; kingdom Viridiplantae; phylum Streptophyta; class Magnoliopsida; order Aquifoliales; family Aquifoliaceae; genus Ilex; species Ilex asprella. Next base: position 9,577,075 of record CM042191.1, read on the forward strand.
GTAGAACGTCAATTTGACACCAAAATAATATCTATATAAACTGACTGGTGGAGAGTACAGAAGGCTAAATCAATATTTTAAAACTTGCGGAATCAATCATAGAATTGCTTGCTCGGACACGCATGAACAAATGGGAGTTGTGAAGAGGCGGGATTGCCAAATAGTTGAAATGGGACTAGCTTTGTTAGCTCATTCGCATATCCCACAACAATATTGGGAGGACGCTTTTTCTAATAGCAACTTATATCATAAATAGGTTACTTACAAGGATTCTGGACCAAAAATCTCCCTTTGAAATGGTTTACAAAAAGAAACCTAATTATGAGTTCATGTGTGTATTTGGTTGCACCTGTTGGCCAAATCTGAGACACTATAACAATCATAAAATAGATTTTCGTTTGAAAACTTGTATATTTCTTAGTTACAGCCTTTGCCATCAAGGCTACAAATATCTGGACTTGTCAACCGGCAAACCGTTTGTCTCAAGGCATGTTGTGTTCAATGAACACTTGTTTTCGTATCAAACTTATCCTACACAAAAATCGTGTTCACCTTCTAATCTTGTAGCTTTTCCATCCTCGATAGGACTTAACCAAATAGCTCATTCTAGGTCTATTTCTTCTAATGAAAGTATATATCGTCTCCGGATCCCACTACTGAATTACTATATGTTCATCAGACTCGAGGTGACCAAGTTGTTCCCACAAGGAATTCTAGTTCAGACTCCGCTGCTCAACATGATTCTGCACCAACTTCTACTTAAACACAAACTCCTACACAGCCTCCTTCTCACACTATGGTGGCTCGATCCAGTACAAACTCTTTAAAACCAAGAGTTCCCTGTGATGGTACTATAAATTACCCCTTGACGAAAGCTCTTCTAGCGTTTGCCACCACCACATTCACCTAACCAACTTGTTTCACCGAAGCAGTCAAACATCCAAAATGGCGTGAGGCGATGACCCAGGAGTTTGACGCATTACTCAGAAATGGTATGTGGACTCTTCAACCACCAAAACCTAATATAAACCTTGTGGGATGTAAATGGATTTACAGAATTAAAAGAAGAACGGATGGTATTATTGATAGATTTAAAGAAAGGTTGGCAGCCAAAGGATATCACCAACAGCACGGAATTAATTTCACTGAAACATTTAGCCCGTTTGTAAAACTAGGAACTATTTGCTTGGTCCTATCAATTGCTCTTTCCCAGGGTTGGTCTTTGAAGCAAATTGATATTCATAATGCATTTCTCCATGGATGTTGAATGAAGAACTATATATGATGCAGCTACCAAGTTTTTCTCATCTTGATTACCCTTTACACATTTGCAAATTGACGAAGAGTATACAGATTGAGACAAGCACCACCGGCCTAGTTTTCATAGCTAACTGACAAACTTTCTTCTTTCAGGTCTCTTGGATCCAAAGGCAACAACTCGTTATATGTGTTGAAACAAGGGGAACTTTTCATCTACTTCTTAATTTATGTCGACGACATAATTATTACTGGTTCTGATTCCAAGTTCAAGATCGTATGCTTGGCCAAGAATTTCCTGTTAAAGACCTTGGTGATTTAAGCTATTTTTTAGGTGTCGAGGCTTTCAACACATCTGCGAGCATGTTTCTTACACAGCAAAAGTATATCATTGACTTATTGCAGAAAGCAGCACTTGACAAAGTTAAACCGTACATGACAAAGTTAAACCGTACATTACTCCCATGTCGGTAACCTGTCAGTTTTCGAAATATGAAGGTGAAGATGTTAACGACCCTCAGATGTATCGCAGCATAGTTGGTGGATTGCAGTATCTGGCATTTATTAGACCGGACATAGCCTTTGTTATGCACCAAGTTAGTAAGTTCATGCACAGTCCAAAAACTCCACACTAGCATGCAGTAAAAAGGATACTATGATATCTCAAGAATACAATCTCCTACGGGCTATATTTATCAAAATCCAACTCCCATCAATTACAAGCTTTTATAGATGCTAATTGGGCATCAGACAGAGATAATTGACGTTTAGTTGGGGTTTACTGCATCTTCCATGGAAGTAAGCTGATCAGCTGGAGCTGCAAGCAACAACAAACTGTTGCACGCAGTAACACCGAGGCTGAGTACAAGTCGTTGTCCAACACTGCTTCTAAGCTACAATGGATTCAGTCCATACTCAATGACCTCAGTTTACCTCTTGAAAGAACTCCCAAATTAGGGTGCGACAATATTGGAAAAACATATTCGATCTCCAATCCTGTTTTCCATGCCCATACAAAACATATCGAGATCGACTTCCATCATGCTCGAGATCAAGTTCTCAAGAAGCAAATTCAAGTGTTTTCTGTCTTCAAAAGATCAACTGGCTGATCTTCTAACAAAACCACTCAGTGCCACAAGATTCAAGGTGCTTACTACCAATCTTCATGTCCACGATATTCTCATTCGATTGCAGGGGCATGTTGAAACAAACATCTTCAATGAAACCAAGTCAGACGCGCACAAAGGGGCGAAGCCTGATCCCAGGGACTGCTTAACTTGCTAACAGATATAGTCGTCGTGTTTAAGTTCAATTCTAATTTCTCTGTACCAAGATAACATAAAATGTGATGGATTAGTTACACAAACACTCTATATATTTATAAACTTTGTACCTTAAAACTATCAATAGAAGAATTCAAGTTTAGTCCTCTGTAATTAAAATTCTACAAAGTTTTAAGTGATAGCTTATGATCCTGGTGTTGTCTCCAACATTCTCTCCAAGTCCGTTCTCTCTCCGAATCATTATGTCGACGTGTTTGTGACATCTAACTCTCTGTGTTCCTATCACAATCAATGATCCTTCGATTTCTTGATTGTTCTGCTGTAAACTGTGCCTATCACAGTCTTCTGAACTGCTGAAATTCATCAAACAGAGGTAGCTTCTCCAAATACAATCGAAATACATAATTAATTTACCACTGACCAAATGATATGCTTATGAAGTCATTCATGTCCAGTGATTCTTGCATCTTCTGCGGTATTTCATACTCGGAGTCACAAATGACATGCTTGCCATGCATCAGGTCAGACATTCTATTTATACCTAAATTGATGATGATCTAATTGCTGCCTCCATCAAATTTCCAAACATAAAAGCATATACTATAACATCATTCAAGAATATTCTTATACAAACACACACACACAGACTAGTCGGTGATTTCTCCCTCTTCTTCTTCAGGTCCCTCAGGTTCCTCTTCAATAGTACCATTTCCGCTAATGTAATTAGCTGCTCTTGGGACTAGAGCATCGTTTTTTCCATTGCCATTGTTGTTGCTGTCATCGTCGCTATCATAGGATTCTTTGATAGTTGTTGTCCTGTCAATGCCTTCAAAATCAACTTTCTCGACCTGCTTAGATTTCCCTTCAACCAACTCACTTTCAGCCTCTGTGTCTTTAACGACTACCAAAGGAAATCTCAGGGGCTTGTCAGGCCACTCTTTGAAGAAAGAATTCGTCACCATGAACCTAAAAACCTGCAACATGCGGCTCTTATCTCTCCTGATATCTGAACTCAGGAGCCTCTGCAAAAGCGTTGACTCTCTTGTCTTCACTCTAGGTGTGGCAGATGAATAATTGTTTTCCAACTTTTGCTTCTTGGTTAACTGATTGTTTTGATCGTGCTTGTTAGATGAATCATGGTCTCTTGACCTTTGCTTTTGGGTGTAACGTTCATTCTGATGGAATCTTCCTCTTTTATTGAACTTATTTTTGAATCTTCCCTTCTTACCCAAAACACCTTCATTCCGTTTCCTTCCATGCACTTGTTGCTCTGAGTCTGATAGATAGCATGATGGTATTTCTGCAACTTCAAAACCTAGCTCAGCCTGCTTTGCTAAAACTTCTTTGAGTTGCTGCAAACGAAATGACAAATTTACTACCACAATGTGGACTTCGAAAAAAAAAAAATCAAGTTAAGAAGGAAAAATTAGCAGACACTTGAAAATAAATGAGGTGCATCAGGCCAATCGGAGCATCTCTTGCTAGATAGAAACTTGGGACCTCGAAGAATCAATGATTGAAGCCCTACCATCCAAGGTACCCCGACAGGTTCTTTTTTCAAATTTATGAAGGCGTTCTATGAAATGATGTGGTGTTCGATCTAGCACAGAAAGAAGAAAAATAACTGCTGCATGATAAATAATAGCAAGGACAAAAAGATGCCTCACTGATCTGTTTCAGAACCAAAGGAGTCCACTGAAGTGAACTCCGCTTAGTAATTAGTATAACCTTGTAAAAAGATGAAATCTAGTAACAACATTTTCCCCTCTGAATGTGGTTAGCTGTGGAATAAGAATACTGGCTACGAATGTGTTTTATAGTTTTTCTCTCCCCCACCCCTTCAAAAAAAAAAAAATCTGCAGTAAGCGTATCCAACAGGTAATTGATAATTCACAAGCTTATCTTTGAATGTAATCTTTAAATTTCATTGCTGCTGACACCAAGGAGACATAGACATCTCTATCAGCGTGTTAGACATGTTTGGGACATGGATACGCTTGGGAGACGTGGCAGACACATGAAACTGTCGCAACGATTTATTCTGAATTTTGGACATGTTTGATTTTTTTTTTATTAAAAAAAGAAGAGGAAGATGAAAACAAGATAGGAGTAGAAATGCTACCCTACGGTCATGACGACGGCCTCTGCCATCTTCCAGCAGCCTCTAGTGATGACGATCAGCATATGGGATACTTAGTGTATGCTTATATTGGAAATGTGTCTGAATAAGCAGTGCATCTATTTAGATAAGAGTATGTTTGTTGGTAACATCTCTAAGTGTAAAAGAACACTCATTTAACATTACTAATTTCTTGATAAAAAAAAAATTACTAATTCATTCTTTTTATACACCCATTTAATTGTTGTAAAATAAATACTTTACTAACATAATAGAGAACAACCAAACAAAAATGAACTTGTGATGGGGCTGGGATGTAGCAGAAGCAAGGAACTTTTAGAGTCCCACAGCAGGACTAGCATGTTCACTTTAAGCGTCAAGCTATGAGCCATTGTAGCCTAAGATGCAGCTTTTACTTCTTACTGCACTAAAAGATCCATATTCTGCGTAAATTTATGTTGAGTTTCTCAACTAGCCTGTTTAATCACATTTGAAGGTCCAATGCTTCCACCTCTCCCTCACTCCCCCTCTCCCCCTATTGCCCTGCACTGATCCTTCAGATTCCCCATCATCACAATGGCCCTTTATTTGTGTCTAATGAAATCAAATTCTCTGATCCTCATTCTCTCTCTCCCTCTTCCCACTTTTTTAAAACTCTTTCAATAAGGACCTTCATAGATTATCTAAGTTTCAACGAATGAAAGCTTCAATGCTATGCAGAATTGCAAACAATACACATATAGATGATCAATCTCAATACTCATATAGTTTCAAATTTCAATTGATTCAACAGCCATGAAGATTCTCAACTAAGATTCAACTGACACAAAGAATCTTCAAAGCAGCCATATCTCGAACCAAAGATTCCAGAATTTCAATTTTCTCCGTCATCGAAACGCTGAAGAAACTCTAACTTGCGCCCACCCAGCTCTCACAAATGCTGACAACAGTGACTCAAGCTCCAATCAAAAAAATATTGGATTTTGAATTTCTACGCTGCTCTTTTGCACAATCATTATTTTTTCCCCAGTAACATAAAGGTCAGGGTTTGTAAATTACTTGTCTAATGGGGGAATGATGATTATTTTACAAAAAAAATTAGGGATATTATAGAAATTCAAGACTATTACTAAAGTTTAACAGCACAAATTCACGAGAAAGCAAGCCATCTAGCTTCCTTTGAATGGACTTCTCATAGTTTGGTTTCTTCTGGAAGCCCATCTTACATGTGTCGCTAAACACTCTTCATGCTCAAATTGGGGCTTTTGAGTTCCAAAAGTCCATCTAACTGTGGTGCCAGATGCCCCCATATCAGTCTTGCTAAAAGTAATTATTCCTTCTCGATAAAGTTTTTTTCAACAAATTTTGTTCTCATGATTTTGTTTTGTTGATCTTTCAATAATTTTATACATATATATATAGTTATTAAAATCGTACGATTCGCAATTCAATTCATACGATTCGATTCAATACAGGTACAAAACAATTTGTATCTTATATGAGAATCGTTTTATAGTTGAATCATGTCTGAATCGTATGATTCATACAATTCAATTTGTATCTCATGAATCGCACGATTCAATCATTTTTTTTTAAAACCCAATTTTTTTGCAAAACGATGTCATTTTGTCCGCTAAACAGTAGAACGACGTCGTTTTATTTACAGAGGAACCCATGCCCTAAAACGCTCAACCTCTTTGCTCGTTATCTCTTTCTGACGTTGACTAAAGCTCGTCTTGCGTTGATTTTTGCTCTCAATTCTTTCATGAGGAGTTTGTTAGGTTCTAATTTTTTGTTTCAATATGTTGACTAGTATGTTTTCTCCCAATTAATTTTTTTATTTGTTCTTTTTTGATTCATGTTTATAACCTAATTTATACTGGGTGTCACTATTTTGATTCTTGAATAACCATGGTTCTTTAATGAATTTTTTTTTTTAAATTGTTAAATTTGAAAATAATTAAGCAAAAGATGAAAAAGAAACAAAAGGCTAGCGTCTTTCTATTTAGACGATGTGATTATGTCAATTGATTTTTTTATAATGCAATAATGTTCAATATTCAATATTTTATCTATTTTAAATATGTAGTATTATTTTTTATTTTTGTTCAAATTTTGTGGTGAATCTTACGATACACGATTCTCAAATTTAGAATTCCGATTCACAATACGAATCGTGATTTAACAACTATATGTACATGTATACAACCTATATATATATATATATATATATATATATATATATATATCATATCTCTACCTGGATATTGATGGATTCTTCTGATCCTACCATATCTCTAACTAGAAGTAACCTGTATCTGAAGACACGATACAATATAAATAGTTTTGAGAGGGATATTAGTGACCGTTGGATGAGTCTATTTAAGACCGTCAGATGGGTTTATTGAAACCTGTCATGTTTTATATTACAGATAATATAACTATGTTCTCATAGTGTTCGTGTCTGATTTTGTTGAAAAATTTTGTGTTGGCTGTCCATATCCATTGGTATTTTAAATGGTTGCAAAGAAAGGCTGACACTAGCAATCTAATTGGTTGCAAAGAAAATGAAAGAAAAGAACTGATCTTCTATAATGATGCAACAAATATTCAAACACCACACCAAATCAGGTTCCTATCTCAAGATGACCCCTAACAATTTCTGCCTCCATGGGGAGGGGGAAAAGGGATTGAAAGAGGCAACTCAAGTATTTTAAAAAATCCCTCTGTCTCGTACACTTCAATTTCAGGATCTGAACACCAGCTAGAGATTTCAAAAAATCAGATTAATGTACCATTTTATCATACAGCAGATAAATCCAAGCTACAAAACTGTCTCTGCAGTTTGTATCACTAGGTACATGTTATGTAGTATCTAATGCAACTTCAATAGTCAAACAATGGTAAAATATGGACTGCTTTATGATTCATTGAACTAAATCCCACTAAAATTAACACATCCCCCAGTTAATTCCATCCCGTAGTATTCAGTCCCTTTCTATAATGTAATAGTAAATCATTGTACCTGACGCCATAACGTGGTATCTTTGTCGGTGACCTCGGGCTTTGTCAGCTTCTGCAGGAGTGAAATTTTACGGTTACATGGATGCCAAGTTCAGGAAAAAATTAACGATACATAAGTTGCCAATGACAAACCTTCTCCATGTTGGCTTTTGATGGATAATTCTTCCTGCGTTCTTTGCGCCATTGTTGAATTTCTTGTTCCGTGTAGTTCAAAGATAGAGATCTTTATTTGAAGGAGAAGTAAACAAAATTAAAAAATGACATGGAGACACAATAGAAAGAATCTAATATTGGAAAAAGGGAAATATTAGGAGAAACAAAGAAAGGAAGTACCACACAATAAAGGGCTCTGATTTGATATACACCCATAGAAAAGGACAAGAAGGAAAACATGGTGGTGGCCAATGCCGAACATGATGTTGGCATTCAGTCCTAATGTTAGTTTCTTGCAATCCTTTTTTAGTTGTCAACTACAAATCATGTTAGCAATAGAATCTTGTTTTAATTGGCATCTTGGGAAAAATAAGTCACCATCAAGAGATCTGAATTATTTCCCAAAGAATTCTCCATTCGTGAATGCCAGAAAGGTAGTCATATATATGAGGTTCAACAATCCTGGGTTAAAACAACCCAAATCCACTATTTAATTATTTATAGGTTTAAGGTATCAAGAAAAGAGTGTAACAGGGAGCAGGTGCAAAGCCAAAATATTCA
>CM042191.1:9600659-9620989 GCA_023539305.1 Ilex asprella
GACAGCTAAGATAGGAGGAGGGAGTGCAAGTGAAGTCTCTACTATAAGCTTATGTGTGTGTGTGTATATATAAATATACACACACACATACCATCACTTAGAGAAATTTGGGGAAATGAAGACAAGGTTTCGGCTAGGAGAAGAAGGAAGGGAAAAATAAGAAGAAAAAGAAAGGGTTGGGAAGAATTCAAGGTGAGAAAAATTGTGGGTTTTGATATTCATCCCCATTTAAGGTAAGAAATAGTATGTCTTTTGTTACATCTTCATAGTTCTATGGAAAATAAATTAAATGCAATAACACTTTGGTTTCCATTAATACCATAAGATTAAATTAGAATATTTTATGAGTGATTTTAATTTAATAAAGTATTGAAATGTTAGATATGTACTCGATGATTTTCGATGGAATTCCAGTAAAAAGAAATATTGGTGGGTAATCTTTAAATAGTGAATTTTATGTTGTAGGAAAAAATTCAGGTCGAATAAACTATTTTATTTGGTTCAACTATACAAATTTATTTGATTCAAATGGATTGATTTACTTCTGATCAAAAAAAAAAATGGATTGATTTACTCAATTTGAGTAGACTATTCTATCTGGTACGAATAGAATATTTTAATGAGTTTGAATGGATTATTTTGATCGGTTCGAGTATATTATTTTAATGGGTTCAAATATGTTATTTTAATCAGTTCGAGTAGATTATATTACTCGATTTAAATATATTATTTGGTTCGATTCGAGTAGACTATTTTATTCGATGTGAATCGATTATTTAATTCGAATCAAATTAATTATTAAACTCCGTTTGAGTAAACCATTCAGACTTAAGTAGAAAAATTACATGTTAACACTTGAGTTAAATTGTGAATATTGGGAATCCGTAGGCGAACACCTCAAAGAATGTCACACTCCATTCTTCTCTTCCTCTATTCATCTTGTAGATTAATTGTAATGCTGCCTTGTTGTTTCGGTGCTTAATTCTCTTGCTGTTACTTTTTGAATAAAAAGAAGTTAATCACAATTAATGTCGCCTAAAGTTTTGAACGTCCCAGAAATTCTGGCAAAAATTTTGAATCTCTTGGAAAATCTTAAAGGAAAATTGTAGCTTGAAAGAATAGTCGGTGCAAGTCTAAACAACGAGCAGCAAAAAAAAATGAAAACAAGAACGACCAGTACATGTACTCCTTTCCCTACATTCACTACATTTCTTGGTACCCAAAAAAAAAAAACTTTCCACATTGCTAATATGATGTTAGGTCTCTGGGGTTTGCATACTCTTGTGGTTGTCTGGTTCAAGTGTGGTACAAAATGTGTTTGGACAATTTATTCTAATTTAATTCATACCAACGGTAATAATCGGTGTGCCATTTATATCTTATCTATAACATGTTTGGGTTAATGTGGGGATAAGGTGTGGGTATATTGTCCTACCTCATGCTCATGTTGGATTGACATATTAATTTGTGAGATTAAGTTAAAAAGACGAAAATATCATTGCTTCCACTCTATCCTCAAAATCAAGTTTGATCTTTTTTTCTTTTTGATAATTTAATGGGCGCTCTATTTTCACCACCTATCTCGGGGTTGGCTCCCCTCCAATTTTGAAACAATTGAAGGATTCTTCAATCATTTTTTTAAGGGTGAGAATCTCTCTACATCATCAAATTTTATCTTATTCACAAAGCACTTAAAATTTTAAAATTTAAAATGAATTAAATATATTGATGTGGAGGAATCCTCACCCTTCAAAAATGATTGAAGAATTCACCAATTCTTTTAGAATTGGATGAGAACCTTCCACCCACCACCTATCACACGGAGTTGATTTGTCCGATGTATGTGGTGTTAGAACATCTTTAACCATGGCTCAAAATTGAATTAACATTTGAGTGAAAAACTTGATTTGATACAAAGAGTTCCAATGAATAAACTCAAATTAAAATTTAAACTTGATTTTATTTAAATTTAAATTTGAGTCTAAAAAAAGGGTAAATGTTGGATATGCTCTTATTGCAGTGTAGTTTCAAGCCAGTACTAAAAAAATTACTAGGAGCGAATTATATGATATGGTTCAAATCTATATCTGTAATATAAAACAAGGCAAGATTCAATAAGTTCATCCGACAGTTTCAAATAGATTTATCTAACGGCCACCAACATCTCTCTCAAGAATCTTTAATTAAAGCAAATTAAAGTAATTTTTTTTTTTAAATTAATCGGTTGATTTATGTTACACTGTATCTTCAAGTACGAGTTATCCCTAATATAATATTAAGTAATCACGGAAGTAATTTAGTCCAATCTCACCCATACCTCCACCCAAATAAAACCATAGGAAGTAAATGTAAAAGGTTGCAAACATGCCACTTTAATATCTCCTTTTACTTCTTGTACCAGCTGTAAATTCAATTTTGAGCATTCTTTTCTGCAATCTGAGCTATGTAGATTAAGACGTATATCAACTTTCACAAACAATGTTACCGATCACACTGCTAAGCTCTTCTTTTGACAACAGGCAGTGCCAATTTGGGAAACAAGCATCATTGTGTGGCTGTCTCTCACTTCTTACTTATTGATACTTTATCGTCGTGGGTGGTTGATGGAAATTAAATTTATGGACAAATTGCACTTTGACCCTTGTAATTATGTCTTTTATCTCACATTGTTCCCTCAATTATCATGTTCTTCGTATTGTACTTTCAACTGTTTTTATGTTTCACGTTGTCTCTCAACCATTACGTTTTTTGCATATATAATAATTCTAATTATGATTATTAATTTCACATCGTGGATATTAAAGAGATATAGTTTACAGTGCATTTGGATATTTTCCATCCAAAAACATGTCGAATGTCCGGTTTTTTGGTAATGTGAAACTAGCTTGGGGAAAATGTGAGAAACTCATAGTTTAAGAAAGTAAGATCGGGGCATAGTAAAGGGGTTCAAAGTGTAATTTTATTTAAATTTACTAAAGTAAATGGGTTCGCCAATAGCAACTATATTAAGATCTAAGAGAGTTGGATACATTTCATCTGCTGCTCTGCACCAACCTTGTAGGTCAGCTTATTCACATGTTGTTGAAGCAACCCACCCTGTTTATAACAACAGAAACTTCATGTTTTTACAACGTAACCATATATTTTCCACTTTCTTGCTTTTAGATTTTGGAGGATTTCAGCTTTGGAAACAAGTTATTGTCATGGCTTCCCACTTCTCTTTTGACAGAGAAAACAACCAGGTAGTTTCCCTTCTTATATATATATATATATACTGTGGACAAGGCTTTTGGTCATTGTGGGTTCTGAGAACTGAGAAAAGTCGGATGTAAGCAGATAGTCTCTTCGCATGGAGAGATAAGACTGTGTAAACCTGAATCTACTCAAATTTTACAAATACCTCCTTCACAAGAATTAGGGTTTTTTTGAACGATTTTTTGTGAGGACAGTATCTACCATCACACACACACAAAAAAAAAAATGTGTTTTAGAGAAAAAAGAAATTTGTGGTAATAGTGTTGTTATCAAAAATTTATTTGGTGTCGCAAATAGTATTTGTAAGGGTCATTGTCATCACAAAGACGTTATGAGACATCGTTACAACAACTTTCCGTAATAAGTAGAGTTTCAAAAAAAAATTGCAACAACAATAATCCATGTCAAATACTGTTTGCGATAGCAAATAAATCTCTTGTAATAACACTACCACCACAAAAAAAAAAAAAAATCTCCATAACACGTTTTTTGGCAACGGTAAGCATTTCTACAACAAAAAACTTGTTTCAAAAGACCCTAATTCTTGTATTACTCGTACGGTAAGTGGGAGAGAGTTGGTCTGAATTGAAGAGGCGGGCAAAAAGAAGCACCTTTTCATGCAACCAAATGATAACTTTAATCCATGATGAAAGACCTGATTTTTTTTCTATGTATTGAGCATAATCAGGTACTCTTTGAAGCAGATTCATGTTTGCGGAAGGTGATTCTGAACAGACCACGCCAACTGAATTGCCTTACCTACGAAATGGTAAGTTGAACGCGTTAATCCATGCAGACATAATTAACTATGTAAGGAAAATTCTCCTTTGGCACCCTTAATTATAGTCCCCGTCTAATACTGCCCTCTCGATTAGGGCTGCTAATTGAGTCAAGTTACACAAATTTGGTACATATTCGATTCGAGCTCGATTTGTGTCCTAAACGAACCAAGCTTAAACAATTTTTTAGGTTCTTTTAGAAAAATAAACCTATAAGGCTCGATTTATTTATATGTAAAATAATTGAGCTATATGTGCTCGACTCGTTTTGGGCTCTGCTCCAGATGAGCTCATTTTTTAAACGAGCATAACTTGAATAATTTTATAGATTCGTTTAGAAAAATAAATTCGACAAACTCAACTCGAACTCCCAAAGTTTAGCTCAATTACCAACCTCACTCTCGATTATAATTACGCCCCGTTGTTCTCTAAATTTAACAAAAAATTGTTTAATTTTGCCCCAGAATAATGCGAATTTGTTTTACCTTGTCTCAATGTGTGAATATTATTTATTAAAATGATAACAAAGGTAATATAAAATTAATAACTATAGTTGAGGTTATATGATTTTGTTTTACTTTGTTCTGATACTTATAATTATTGTCTTTTTATACTAAATTATTAGCTTGCACTTTTGTTGAAAACCACAAAATAATGTCCGGTTTGAGTTATATCTTTTTATTTGCAATTGATTAACTAATTGATGATTTGCCTGTGATACCTTTGAAATTTACGTGCAGGTTTCCCAAATGGAACAGGCTTTCAAAATGTATGAGAAGGACTTCAAAGTCAAAATCGTAGTTGTAAAGGTAAGAAAATAGTTAATGAAATCTCTTCGAGTTCACAATTCATTACAAGCTCAACCCTGCTACTATTATGTTCGATGACTTCTGCCAGTTATTTTCAGCAAATTAAGGGTGGCTTTTTTATGTACGATGTTTTGTTTGTTTAAGACCTTTGCCTCTGCTGTATTAGAATTTGGTTTCCTAAAATCCTGCCAAAATTGGATGATAAAAAGCCCAAATACAGCTTAAGACTTGGGACAAATTATGACAAATATAGACGAAAATTAGTTAATTGAAAGATGTCGTTATTGAGGTTAACAATTGGCTTAATGACCTCCACTCCCGTCCCAGCCCCTACCCCATCCCCTGCCCCTTCCCCTGCCCCTGCCCCTGCCTAAGTTGTTAGACATTAAGGTCGCAGGTTCGAACCTCGTCGTCTCCCTCCCTATAATAGCATCTGACCCAAAAAAAAAATTGTCCTTATTAATGATAGTTTGTCTTCTTGATCGATGAGCTAGTCGTGTTCCCATTTAATTTGAATGTTGGTGGGCTTAAACTCTCTTTCTCTAACAACTTAAATTTTTTTTACAACGGTGGTCCTTCACTTTTGCGGTTAGGATCTTATATTTAGGTGTAGCAGACAAAGTAACACATGAATGTTGATTAGGGGTGGCAATCAAGTGGTTTTGTGTCGGATTCGTGTTTGATAATGATGGAATTTTAGGTATGAGCCACCCTAATCAAGAATCCAATAGGTCTAGAAGGCCTCTACTTACAGAGTGGCCCAAACCGTTCTCCGACAGCCTGTCCACTCCAAGATTAGAATGGACTGCGCCCAAAAGATGAAGCTGAACAGTATCTGAAGGCTTGAAGTCTAGCCCAGCCCAGCCCAGCCCAGCAGGAGGTCAGCTTGGGATTAAGGAGCTCGACCTCCTTGTTGATCCTAAACCACTCCTTTCGTGCCACGTGTCCATAGGGCAAAGGGATCACTCCTAACATCTATAACGAACATGCACTCTCTGCCACAGAGAATATTAATGCGCATAACAACTCAAGAGTCGTGGATGCAGTGGTGTCATATGACAGAGGTCACTACAAGACAAAAGTAGAAGGACCCACAGAATCAACAAAAAGGAGGAAGGAGTCACAAGAAACTCTAAAAGGATTACATGTATTGTAACGCTCCAAAATCTCCCTTTGGATGACATTATTATTTTTAAAACCATTTACATCATAAAAGCAACTAATAAGATTCATAAATAAAGAAAATTTCATTTATCATCTCTGATGTCTACAACATCATTCAAAAGAATATGACAAACCATGATCATTACATTCCAAAAGAATATGTCAAACTATAGCAATTACACAGCGGAATAAGGAAAATGTTAACATGAACATTATCTCAAAATATCCCCCTCCAGATCCACATGTTCATCCACTTGAGCTTTTCAAAATGCATGTTCATCCACTCCGAGCTCTTCCTATAAACCAAAATATGAAAAGAATGTTGTTTGTAGGGGGTGAACACTAAGCTATGTAGGAAAATCCTCTCAAACTCGAACAGGATTTGAAAACATTAAACAAGTCAGTCTCATTTCACACAAAAAATTTAACTTTTGAAAGAAAATAGTAATAGTTCAACCGATCTCAAGTTTAAGAAATATCAATAAAATAAATGAAGAAGTAAAACCAATTTTCGACAATAGGCCATTTCCAACCGTAGACCATTTCCAACAAGTTCCTATAATAAACCATTTTCACAACAATAAACAATAACTCACAATTTGTACAATTACCCATAATATGTATCTGTATCCCCAATTGTATCTGTATCTCAGGTATGTTAGTCGCTTCTCAAGAATCTACACAACGATTCTACCTCGTTCACCCATCACAACCACACAATCTTAATCATTCCCCGCAAGGTCAAATCACAAATCACTTTAGGAATGGCGTATATTATCTCCTACGACATTGACGAATCCTTCAAAGGAAAGGTATATCATCCCTCAGTCTCGAACTTACGTGAACAATAGTGGTTGCTCTCATAAACAACAATTCAGTGCAAGTGTTAGACAACTATCTCACCCCCACTAGGATAGACTAACCTCTAACATTCTACGGCAGCTCTTGAAGATAATTCAAGTCCATCACAACAAATCATACCAGAGATGCAATACCAACCAATTTTCTCAAATCACAAGTAAATCTAAAACCCCCAATTTTATAGGTATTTTTTCAATGGAGTAATTCAAGAAAATAAGCAAGAGATCATAAAAAAATACAATTTAATTGTTCCAAATAAAACACTAGAGTTTTTTTTTAAAATCAAGACAAAGAAATATCAAGAGAAAATCCACCCTTCTTGAAGAACTAGAGTTTTGAATCAAGAACAAATGAATATTAAGTTTTGCTATCAAGAACAAATGAATATTAAGTTTTGCTATCAAGAACAAATGAATATCAAGTTTTGAAATCAAGAACAAATGAATATCAAGTTTTGAAATCAAGAACAAATGAATATCAAGTTTTGATATCAAGAACAAATGAAGATCAAGTTTTAAAATCAAAAACAGATGAATATCAAGTTTTGAAATCAAGAACGAATGAATATCAAGAAGATAAATCCATACTCCTTGAAAAACTAGAGTTTGGATGTCAAGAATAAAGGTTTTGTGGCTATCAAGCTATAATTTCCATTAACACATGGTAGGATTTGCAAGATCATTAAGAAACAAGGATTCCAAATACATATATATAATATTGAGAGTCAAAACATGTATATATATATATATATATATATATATATATGCCCTAGCATCAATGAACACGAGTGGAAGAGAACTCCTACCTTCTTCCTTAATGTTCTTGTGAAGAACTACATATTTTGATCCACTTCCAAGTGAAAATCCTCTTTGATCTTGTATTTTTCTCATTCTTTCTTCCTTTCCAAGACTTATTAGAGTTAGAAATGTTGTATTGGAGCTAATGGAGGCGGCACTATGTATTTATAGGGTGAGAAAGGAGTCCAACCGACATAAATTTGATGTTCTGATTCGTTGCTCACGTTCGAACGTCACTTGCTCCCAGGACTTTGGTTTTTCAATCAGACAAGAGTACTAGAATAAACTGTCATTCGAACGGACTTTCACGTTCAAACGTTTATCGTTCGAACGTACTTTCACGTTCAAACGTACTCCCTATTTCTGATAAAACTTTCAGTGACATTTTGGCATATTTAGAGGTCGATTTGAAAAATATTCGTGAAATATACTTTTGTAGACCTGGAAGTTTATTATCTACTGCAAAAATTTCAGCTCAAATGGACATCAGAATAAAAAGTTATGATCAAATTACTAAAGTAGTGTCAAATTCTTTCCTACCAAAATTCTATCTAAAATATGTTTTAACTCCGAAACACTTCCTAACTTCTAATACATCTCATATTACCTCACCTAAAATTTTTATTTCTACTCTTACAATCTACATAATTCATGCATACATCAGTACACATTTTAGCATTTCAAAAACATAATTACTTTACTATATAACGATAAGAATTTGGGGGTTTACATGTATAAATAGGACACTATTACCAAGAAGAATAGATATGATCATCATATTCCTCACTGTCAACTCAGTTAACTTCATAGATAAGCTTGTGCTCTCTTAGCATTTTCTTGCAAAAGGCTCTAAGCCAAACACACAACTGGAACCATTTTCTTCAAGCAATATACATACTCCTGAGGAGCAAAAGACTCCATTACAGTGGACGTAACCTTGGTCTTTTAACTGAGGTGAATCACTTACATAGTGTTTTTTCTTTTCTCTCATAGATCTATCCATTTTCAACCCATAAACTTGCTCTCTCCCATCTCTGGGCCATCTGAATGTGGTTATGGACTTGGACTAGCATTTTCGAGCACCATCAGTTTGACGACGTATGTGGGAAACAGTTTTCATCGTTTCTTTTGAGTTTTCTTCATACATCTTTGTTAGTTTGATTTTTTAAACACGGAACATGAGTAAATCTCACGCCAACCCCCAAGTTCACCAAAACCTACCAGAGAACTTCCCCTCCCTTGTAGCAGACGTCAAAAATCTCCCTCCGGTGGTAGATCCTCCTCCTCTCAATCAGATGGAGACATATCATCGGACCACTCTGGAACTCATGAAGCAGAATCAAGATTTGATCACAGGGATACAAACTCACCACCTCCTACAAATTCCACTAGTGCATCCTAAGCCACCTCTTCTTCCTCCACTAGCACAACATGATGTCCCTCATCTAGATCGTCAAATACCGCCCAATGGAGTCACAGACCTCCACAAACATAGCCATTTTGGAAAAAATTATCGGAGGAGACAACTAGATGGACATGCAAAGGACGACGCCCACAGTCGGGCCAGAACCGTTCATCAAGAAGACCGGCCCCTTCCTCCACTAGATGTCATGGTTCATTTTTGGGAATAGAAACTTCGTAAAATCCAACAAGAGCTGGGGAACGTGAAGGAAGTGGTTAAAGGGAAAGACCCTGACACCATGGACGCCTTAGTTCAACAAACTGAGTCCCCTTTCACCCTTGAGATCCTCTATTTTCCCCTCCCTCAAAAGTTTCGGATATCATTGATAGAAACGTTTGATGGAACCAAGGATCTTGTGGATCACTTGAACTCGTACAAAAATCAGAGGGAGCTACATGAGTATCCAGACCTTATCCATTGTCGAGCTTTGCCATAACCCTCAGAGGGTCGATAATATCTTGGTTTAACAGGTTGCAACCGACGTCGATTTCTTCCTTCAAGGAACGTCCATACAGTTTGTGTCGCACTTCATAGGACCTAGAACTTACAGGAAGCCATCCTATCTTCTATTGAGTGTATAGGGACCCAACGAGTCCCTCCGGAGCTACGTACAATGTTTCAATCAGGAGTGCTTGAAAGTAGGAAGTGTAGACGACAAGTTCGTATTGACTACATTCATGCCCAGTCTCGACGTCTAGTCAAAGATCCTTCTTTTTTCAATCGCCAAGAACCCTCAAGCCACTATGACTGAGGTACTTGCAAAGGCCAAGAAGTACATCAATGGCAAGGACGCTGTTCACCTAAAATGAGGGTCGATATCTATAGAAGGAGAAAAGAAGAGGAAGAATAGTCCCAGAAAAGAGAGAAAACGTGATCGGTCCCCACGGAGGGATTGTTCTTTGAGAAGAGAGAGATAACTTTCTTCAAAAAGAAGAGGCAATGTCAAAGACCGCTTGGGACCCCTACCCCAAGAGTTAAAGCCCTGATATGCTCCAGAACGTCTTCCACCCCTGATCACCTTCATTGCATAGGTCCTCCATGAGGTACAAAATGAAAGATTCATCCGATGTCTACCTTGAATGAACTCTGACCTGAGGAGACGGGACTCCTCAAAATATTGCGAGTTCCACAAAGACACCAGTAATGAGACAAATGACTGCATCCAACTCAAGAAAGAGACTGAATACTTGATCCAGATGGGATAATTGTGCCATTATGTGGCAGGAGAAGGGAGAGAGCAAAATGACCAGGGGAGAGATGCCCGAGCTGTCGCTCCACCCCCACAACAACATCAATAGGCCCTTGGCGAAATCAGGTTCATCTTAGGTGGTTTCGCAAGAGGGGCGAATTCAGCTCGACGTGGAAGGCGTACGTTAGGAGGGCAAGATCAGATGATTTTGTCGAAGTTTAGGTTGTCCGGAAAACGCCATGCTAAGACCTAAAAATCACTTTCTCTGATTCTGACCTTAAAGGATGCCAACACCCTCACGACCCCTTGGTCGTAAAGGCTATCATCACAAATAAGACTGTACATCAGGTGGTCATCGACAATGGCAGTTCAGCCGACATTATTTTCGTATCAGCTTTCAAGCAGCTCGACAGAGACAGATCGGGGCTTGAACCCTTAAGAACCCACCTCCTGGGCTTCTCAGGTTAAAGAGTCTTACCCATCGGATCTATCCAGCTCGTCCTCACCATGGGAGACCACCCCTACCAGGTTGCTACCATTGTCCGTTTCTTAGTGGTGGACACCCTCTCCGCTTATAACGTCCTTCTGGGGAGACCGTCCCTCAATTTTATCAGAGCAGTACCCTCGACATACCACCTAGTGATGAAGTTTTCCACCGAGAACGGCCAACACCTTGCAAGGGAATGTTATGCGGCGTTGATGAGACAGAAGGAGGTGGAATTTGTTCAACTAGAGGACTTGAACATGCGAGATAAGCTGGAGACGTGGCTTACCCCCACGGAGCAACTAGAGCCTGTGCAGGTTGACAAAGACCCAAGGCATATGGTCTTTGTGGGCTCTATTCTACTCTAGGACATTAAAGAAAAACTTGTTTCGTTCCTAAGTGCGAATGCTAATGTGTTTGTTTGGAAGCAAGAGGACATGGAAGGAATTGATCCGACAGTAACAGTACATAGACTTAGTGTCGATCCGAACTGTAAACCAGTTAGGCAAAAGAGGATAAGTTTTGCCCCAGAGAGATAGAAATCAGTCAACGAAGAGGTGGCCAAGCTGCTGCGCGAAACACTGATGGTAAGGCAAGATAGGACTTGAGGGTCTAGAAAACCTCTTCACACTTCTCATCCTATCGAAAAGAGGCCTTCAAAACCTTGAAGAATGGTTGACGCTTGTCACTCGAGCATGAAACAAACTAATTGAGTGTCACTATCCTTCTAGTTAGGCATTGTACCTCTCGAGTGTTGGTGAGAGAATTTATTTTCAGAACCGTTTTCACCTTTTTGGGGTTTGCCTCAATACCCCTACTATTATCTATGAAGCCCAAAAACTTTCTTATTGAGATCTCAAAAGCACATTTGGCTAGGTTTAACTTCATCCTATATTGTCGCATAATCTCGAATGCCTCCTTGAGGTGCTACATATGGAGTTCTAATTTGAGAAACTTTAAGAGTATGTCGTCGATGTACACTTCCATCGTTGAGCCCATCTTCTCGCGAAATATCCCGTTGACCAGCCTCTGATAGGTGGCCCCCGCATTCTTCAAACTAAAAGGCATGACTTGGTAGCAGAAGATTCCTTGTTCTGTGATGACTGAAGTTTTTTATTGGTCATTCTTATCCATTCTCATCTGGTTGCAGTCTAAAAAGGCATCAATAAAGCTGAGGAGTTGATAGCCCGCTATGGCATCGACTATTAAGTCAATTCGAGGCAAAGGAAAGCTGTCTTTATGGAATGCGCAGTTCAAATCGGTAAAATCAATGCACAAGCGTTAATTTTCAATTACTTTCTTGACAAGCACGACATTCGCCAACCAAGTTAGATAGTCGACCTCCCTGATGGCCTTTGTGCGTAGTAGCTTGGCCACCTCCTAGTTGATTGATTTCTATTTCTTTGGGGTAAAGCTTCTCCTCTTTTGCCTAGCTAGTTCACAGTACGGATCGACACTGAGCCGATGTACTATCACTGCTGGTTCAATTCCTTCCATGTCCCCTTGCTTCTAGGCAAACACATCAGTGTTCTCTCTTAGGAATGAAACAAGTTTTTCTTTGATGTCCTGGAGCAACATAGAGCCTATGAAGACTATATGCCCTAGGTTTTCGTCAACTTGCACAAGCTCTAGTTGCACCGTGGGGGTGGGCCACGTCTCCAGCTCATCTCACATGTCCAGGTCCTCCAGTTGAACAAATTTCATGTTCTTCTATCTCATCGAAGCCACATAACAATCCCTTGCAAGGCGTTGATCCTCCTAGCGACGTCGATATCATTCTCGGTGGAAAAATTCATCACCAGGTGGTGCGTCGAGGGTATTGCTATGATAAAATTGAGGGAATGTCTCCCTAAAAGGACGTTGTAGGTGGAGGGGATGTCCACCACTAAGAAACGGACAGTGGTGGTAACCTGACAAGGGTGGTCTCCCTTGGTGAGGACGAGTTGGATAGATTCGAGGGGCAAGATTATCTCACCTGAGAAACTCAGGAGGTGGGATCTTACAGGTTCAAGCCTCGACCTGTCTAAGCCGAGCTGATCGAAATATGATAGGAAAATAATGTCAACTGAACTGCCATTGTCGATGAGCATCTGATGTACAATCATATTTACGATGATAGCCTTTACGCCAGGGGGTTGTCGTGAGGGTGCTAGCATCCTTCAAGGTCAGCATCGGAGCAAGTAATTTCTAGGTCTCGACGTGGCACTTTTTGAATAGCCTGAACTTTGACAAAATCATCTGATCTGGCCCTCCTAACATACGCCTTCCGCGCCGAGCTTGATTCGCCCTCCTGCGAAACCACCTGAGATGACCTTGATTTCATCAAGGGTTTATTGATGTTGTTATGGGGGTGGAGCGACAACTCGGGCATCTCGCCCCTGGTCATTATGCTTCATCCCTTTTCCTGCCACATAATGGCGCAAGTATCCCCTCTCGATCAAGTATTCAATCTCTTTCTTGAGCTGGATGCAGTCATTCGTCTCGTGATCGGTGTCTTTGTGAAACTCGTAATATTTTGAGGGGTCCCCTCTCCTAGGATCAGACTTCATTCGAGGTGGCCATCAGATGAATCTTTCATTCTGAACCTCATGGAGGACCTGTGCAATGGAGGTGATTAGGGGCATGAAGCGTGATGGAGAATATTGGGGCTTTAACTCTTAGGGTAGGGGTCCCAGGCGGTCTCTGGCATTGCCTCTTCTTTTTGGAGAAGACTTTCTCTTTCTTCTCAGAGAACGATCCCTCCGTAGGGATCGGTCACGTTTTCTATCTTTTTGGGACTGCGCTCCCCTTCTTCTTTTCTCCTTCTGTAGATATCGACTCTCCTTTTAGGCGAAAAGACTCCTTGCCATTGATGTACTTCTTAGCCTTTGCAAGTACCTCATCCACAGTGACTTAAGGGCTCTTGGCGATTAAAAAGAGAAGGTCCTTCGACTGGATAACGGGACCAGACATGAATGTAGTCAGTGCAAACTTATCGTCTACACTTTCTACTTTCAATCACTCCTGATTGAAATGTTGTACGTAGCTCCGGAGGGACTCGTTGGGTCCCTACTTAACACTCAAGAGATGATAGAATTACTTCTTGTAAGTTCTAGATACTATGAAGTACGACACGAATAGTATAGACAGTTCCTTGAACGAAGAGATCGACGTCGGCTGTAACCTGTTAAACCAAGTTGTCGTCGACCCTTTGAGTGTTATGGCAAAAACTCGGCAACGGATACGATTCGGATACATATGTAGCTCCATCTGGTTTTGTAAGAGTTCAAGTGATCCACATGATCCTTGGTTCCATCAAACACTTCTATCAACGACATCCAAAACTTCTGAGGGAGGGAAAAATAGAGGATCTCAAGGGTGAAAGAGGACTCGGTTTGTTGAACTAAGGCATCCATAGTGTCTGGGGTTTTCCTTTTAACCACTTCCTTCACATTCCCTAGCTCTTGTTGGATTTCACAAGGTTTCTGTTCCCAAAAATGATCCATGATGCCCGGTGGAGGAAAGGGTCGGCTTTCTCGATGAACGGCTCTGGCCCGGCTGTAGGCTTCGTCCTCTGAATGTCCATCTGGTTGTTTCCTCCTACAATTTTCTCCGAAATGGCTATGTTCGTGGAGGTCTGTGACGTCGTTGGGTGGTATCTGACGATCCATGTGAGGGACATCATGTTGTTTAGGTGGAGGAGGAAGAGGTGGCTTAGGATGCATTGGTGGAATCTATGGGAGGTGGTGAGTTTGTATCCACGTGATCAAATCTTGATTCTACTTCATGAGTAATGTCTTAGACTTCGATGAAATTCCGTATTCTCAACATATACATATAGAATGTAACTATTTGTATACCGTTCCATGTTACACTATTAAGTAATGAGTAATGTGATTGGGAATTAAAATTTTGACCAGTTTGTTTACTTAATGATATATCGAGTGATATAGTTCAATTAAGTTTAAGCGCTTCAATTATAATGATACTATTGGACTATATTAGATGTCATATTATTATGGTAATAAATTAGATTAGTTTTTTAAATTTTAAAACAATTATTTTTAAATTTTTTATTCTCTTTTTATACGTTAATCATCACTAGAAACAACTCAAAACTTACCGACAACAATTTCTATACCTTTGTTATGTTCATTCCAAATCATAATTAATTTAATTTGTCTTTTCTCTATTGTTGTCTTGAGATCCATATATTTAAAGGTTACTAGTTGTTGCACACGTGCTTTGTAGATGGACAATTTCATTACAAATTTGTTTATTTCTTTTCTTTTCAAACCCAATTATAGGTAATGAATAAAATATATTTTGTAGTTTTTACTTTTTAAAAACTTTTTTATCCTTTTGAGAACTATTTTCTTGTTCTCTAAGTTTTTTTTTTCAAAAGATCAAGAGCATGTTACAAGCCAAACACAGTTGCATGCATGTAATTAGAGATTAAAGATAAGATCTGATGAGCCCAAAATTGACTGGGCCAAGTCCAATGACTTAACTGAGCCCAAGTAAGCTAAAAGGCAGCCCAGACCAACTCTATCGATCCAACCCAGTCTAGGATCCAAGGAGTCCGGGAAGATAAAAACATGTGACAAAGAAAATATTAGAATATGCACTCATGGAGATCAAATCCTATATTAATTGTACTTATCTTTTGTAACTATCCTCCCCGAAGAAGTAGTGCTCTCTCCTTCACATCACCGTCTTATCATACCTATAAATTGTAAGCCCTCTCCATGAGAGGACACATCTTGAGATCTCTCAAGACATCTCTCTATATCTACACACTTAGCTTCTCTCTCCTAGCTATTGTAACCCTCTAGGAGTATACACCTTCCGAAGACCTTATTTAATTAATAAAGATCACGGGCCACTGCTGCCATTTCCGAAAGTCGAGTAGGTCATCCGAACCAAACTACTATATATCTGTGTGTTTGCTTATATTTACTGTTATGTCATTGATCATCTAATTTATTGTTCATTAATCACACCCCTTCATATACTCAACTGTTGATCTTGTACGAGACCAATTTGTGCATCATCAAGATCAATTAATCCAAATGCATATAATCATTGTATTTCAATTGGATGGAATTGAGAAGTTTTCTCTATGCAAAGCTTGTTTGTTTGGCTGTGTTACTTCACCTCAATTGTTAATAAGTCATGCATTTTAAGCAAAAAAATGTGAACAATAATTATGCAACAATCAAAGTAAAAAGGCAAGAGTCTTGTAATATTATTATAGTTTGGTAGACAATACTTAGTGATCACATAAACGTAAAACAAATTAAAAAAAAGTAGGGTAATTGGGGGAAAGATGATGCAATTCAACGACATTCACAAAACCAATCAAAAAATCAATAGAGACAATGAATATAACATGAAAAGATTGTAATATAGATAATGGATATTAGGTGCCTAATTAATGAACAGTTAAACATAAAAAGATACTTTAGGTCTAAACGTTGAGTATTCTAAACACCTTTAAATTTCCAAATGCAAAATTATTTTAATTCTTTCATATAGTTCCTTATTTGCCAATTTTTTTTCGGTCCCAACCAAAAGAAAACCTATTATTGGACTTATTTGCCAAGTTTACTATCAAACCTACTTTATCACAAACCCTCGAATATCAAGAACAAAAAAAATGGAGAGATAAATTATCAATTTTATGAAATTGGTGAAGGTTGTAATAAAAATAAAAAGGATTTATAAAATTTATCAAGAGTAGACAATTAATTTATGTACAGTAAGGGACAAAAAATGTCTCAGAATGTCATTTTTAACAATTTAAAATGACTGACATTATTTTCTTAGTAGCGCTATTTTTTTTATAGTGGACTATTATTTATTTGTTGAAAAAAACTCAAGTATTTGACAAAATACAAAAGGGTTTGTGCTGAAATAACCTAAAGTAATCTTTTAAAGAAGCTAATTCATGTATATAACTATCACCTTGAACCTCTTCCATTCAAACTTGTGCGCATTGTTCAATCAAAGAAGAAAAATAATGAATGAAGCGAGACTTAAATTTTTACCTAAATCAAGGGAGTCTCGAGCTTTGAATGGTCTGGTTTTATCCACATGTCATATTCTATCTTTATTTTAATTTGAGTTTGTCCGTTTTTAAACTTAGATTTATCTTCTTTTAACTTTGAATTTTTTCATTGGGGGCTTCGTACCAAATAAAACTTTTCAATCAAATGTGGTTCCACACAAAAGTCAATTGCATGATCTCGTTCGGTGTATACTTACATAGCAAGAGCCAATTTATAATCAATTTTTCATACAACCAAGAAAAATTCAAAAACCAAAATTACGAACACAAACAATTCCTTTGAGAACTTGTTCCTTGTGGCTCTTTGGCATTGCATGTTTTATGTGCATGTCTTGGTACATTTTAAACTTTATTGTTAGTTTTAGATTAATATAATTATTTGACTTGCGAAAAAACAAAATTTGACCATCCTTTACTTGTCCAAAAATGTAACTAATTTATTAAACAAGTTCAAAATAAAAAAAAAATGTTGCAATATACATATTGTCTCTTGAAAAAATTGCTTATGAAATTGCGTAATAGCATGAAGGGATACAATATACATGATGATTATGAAAGGAACGGTTTCAATTTCACATGGTACTGTTCTATCTTCCAATGATACTCTTTTTTCTTTCTGGGTGCATCTTCTTTATTTTTTTTTCTGGTAAAACCCTAAAGCATTATTGGTTGAAGAGAAAATTGAGATGATTAAGCCCAAGGCCCTAGCTAGAACTAATCTAACATAAAATGTCAGCAACAAGGATAAAAATATGCAGATATAGACATTAAAAAAAAAGGACAAAGGAGAAGAAAGTATAGACCTTGATATCATCGACACTAGACGGATATATATAGGAGCAATTGGTGAATAATAAATCAATATTATAGATCACGTAAACAATAGATCAAGAGAGAAGAATGTGTGATTAGAATAAGATAACAACACTTGCATAACAAAGCAAATAATTGTTTTTTCCCATTGGATATGTAAAACAGACAAAATAACTATATCTAATGTTGAGTACGTAGTTACAAAACAAGAGAGCTGGTTATTATAATAAGATCAATAAATAGTATAGAGTTGTCAAAAGTGTAGATAATATTATCTTTACTCATACATATGCAGTGTATATCGAATTTATAATTTAGATAGATAAATTTTACTGAATATTTTTTTTTAGAATTCTAAAAGTTGCATAAGTTTTTCTAGTTATTAAATTAAGGATGAAATAAATTTTATGACATGGAGTAAATAAAATTGAAGGTCAAGAGTCTTTATTCCTGAAAATTGAAGAGTCTAAGAGTTAATGTAATATAATATGACATCTTTGACATTATAGAATTACTAAAGGACAAATAAGAAAATTAAAAGTTTTTCTCCTTAAGTCACTTTTAGAAGTAGTATAGATAGATAGATGAGTAATGCTTTGTATCCTAAAAGTGCATCCCAAATTAATGGGGACTATTGGATGAGTGGGTCCCAATAAAAAAAGTTGATTGGACCCACTCATCCAATAGTTCCCATAGATTTGAGATGCAAATTTGGGATACAAATTTAGAATATGTAGCATTGCTCTAGATAGATAGATGGGTTGTAAATATTTTGTGTTAATTGTATTGGAGGTCCCTAAAATATTAAATATGTTTTTATGTAATCCTTCAAGCAAATAACCTTTAAATTGTTAACGACTTTTTATTATAAATTTGTCACATGATACCTAATATAGATAAAAAAACATGTCTTAACCAAATTTCTACACAAATTTTGGTCAAACAACTGCTCAAATTATACAGTTTTAATCATGAGATATCCAAATTTTGGTTAAAAGTTACTCATATTACACATTTTGGTCAACACCGACTCAAATTTTGGTCAAGAGCTACTCAAATTGTTTATTGTCTATATTTAAATGTTATGTAACAAGTTTATGATAAAAAACCGTTAGCAATTTATATGTTGTGTGCTTAAGAGACCGTATAGAAATATATCAAATATTTTAGGAACCAAAATGATGCAATTCAAATATTGAGGACCAAAATGAGACAAATTTCATACTTTAAAGACCTCCAATACAATTTACCCAAATATTTTTTTGTAACTTATATTTATATTAGGGATAACTCGTGCCTGAAGATACAATGCAATGTAAAACAATTGTTTAATGTGGAGAATTGAGGAGTGGATATCATAGAGAGCGAGAGAGAGAGAGAGAGTGAGGAGTAAAAGATAAAATTCAATTTGAATAGTTTTGAGAGGATGTTATTGACCGTTGGATTAGCCTATTTGAGATTGTCAAATGAACTTATTGAAACCTGTTCTTTTTCATTTTATAGATGTAATTGTATTTAAAAAAAAAAGAAAAAAAATTATTGTTGCTAGTCTCTCCCTCTCGATTTCTCTCATTCCTTCTCAAAGAATTATTTTTTCTCTCATAAACTTGAAAGAATATTATAAATATCGCGAGAATTTTTTAAACTATGATCAATTTTTTGGTATTAATAAGTTAGATTTATCTTTGAAACTAAAATCTAACTATAGTTCTACATAAAATATTTAATTAGAAACATTAAAAATTGCATAAAAAGACTGATTTTTTTTTTCCAAGCCAAGTATTAATTACTTAGACAATATTTATTGAGAATACTTGTATTGCTATTGCAAAAAAGCTTTTTTTTTTTTTAATTTAAACCAATGAAGTCCTAATTAAATTTAATTTTTCATCTCAAAAAGAGAATAAGTCTGATAAGATTAAGAAATTACAAAAATACCTCATCGTCTCTTCCTATTAGGCTGTAAGTTGTACGACTTGATCCTGAGTTGAGTGGAATTGAAAAAAATTATTTTTTAATCGAGTTTAAAATATTATTATAATTTAATTTATTTAAAAAATAAATCAAACTTGAGTTAAAAATAAATTGAATCGAAATTATTTTTTAAACCAACTTAAAAATTTATTAAAAAACAAATCGAAGTCAAACGAACCGAGGAGCCGAACTCAAGCCAGACTCCGGAAGTTGAATTTGATTATCTGGTTCCTATACACCGTCTCCCACTCCTCCGTCACGAAACCCCCTCACAGCTCTCTCTCTCTCTCTCTCTCTCCACAGCCGAACCTGTCTTGCCTTTTCTCTCCCCTCTCAGTTTTTCACTTTCTCTCGCACACATTCGGAGAGCAGCCATCGCATGACGAAAAGCCCGGCCCAAAAGGCGCTACGTCTCGATCTAAGAATTTCTTCTTGGTATGAACAGAGGGCGGTGAATTGGCTGCAGGAAAACTCTGACTTTGCCGAATCTATTGGACCCAATAAGCCAATGACAAAACTATGTGAAAGCTCTTTGGCTGAGCTGGTGTTGTCAATTTCGAAGCTGGAATTCTTGTGGTGAATGGATATCGATGTGTAGAGATGTCAGCGGTATAGAGAGTACAATTTGGTGATGCGTGGGTGGAACAAAATGATGCGTGCTCAGAGGAATTGGATTGAGTTAAATACTGGGAGT